>NC_069480.1:21015952-21086418 GCF_026875155.1 Cherax quadricarinatus | reverse complement strand
AGGTAAGTGCGTCATATTGTATTACCCTGTTAAAAGGCTTGGCTTAGCTCAAGATTTTAAAAAAAGTAGTTTTTGATTTGGTTTTTTAAAAGGATCACCCTTCATATGGCTTTATAACTGGTATATTATATGAACCTACTTTACTTTTTTTTAAATTTTACTGTTTTTTTTTTTTTTTTTTTTTCTCCCCTCAAAAAAGGGTTTCCCTTGATGTTGGTAGGGGCCTTGATTTAGGGAATTGGTCTGTGCTCCATTTCCCCCAAATTAAGCCTGAATGCCTTCCAAAACCCCCCCCCAGGCGCGTATAATCCCCGGGTTTAGCGCTTCCCTTTGATTATAATAATAATGTATTTTTTTCTACGAAAAAGTTACTCAATGCCGATTTGGGCTTGTTATAAAATTTCATGATGTATTTATTTTTCAAATAGGAAATAAGGTTTTAATTTTACTGTAACTGATCGTTTTGATACCTTACGATAGGATTTTTTTATTTGTAGGTTTGTACTTGAAACAAAAGTTTAAATCTTTTATTGCGGATGTGTCTTCCCCAGTTTTTAGGTTTGGGGGTTTTCATTGTGAAATCCCCAAAAATGTAATGTTTATTTTTGGGCTTTTTTGGCCAAACGTTTTGGGTTCTGTTTTTTTTAAAATTTTGTAGGCTGTGTATTTTTTACAGTGCAACGTGCAAGGGGTCTTATTAAACAGAGCAGTGGGGGTTGGTGTGGGGCGCTGACATAATTTTTTTTTTTTTTTTTTTTAAAACAATACAATACATTAAATAAACATGGGATTCCCGTCTTACATTCATGAAAGAAAATTTACAATACCAATATATACACTGAACGGTTATAAATATTCGTCCATCCCCTATCATTAGTACCACCCCAAGGAACAAAAGAATATACAAATTCTTCGTTCCCTTTTAAAAAAACCCCTCTTATAAAATTTATAAACAAAGAGAAATATTCACAATAATATGCCTTAGTGTTTTGTTTTTTGTAAATAAAACCTTTGTAAAGAATAAACATAAAAAATTGCATATATAAAAAAAATCCAAAACGAACGATATGTATAAAAAACTGGTGTCAATTTATTGATTACTGCAAAGTACAAAATTTCAGTCGTACAAAAAGGGGTTCCCCCTTAATAGCGAAAAATTTTAAAAATTTGCCAAACAAGAACATTATGCAATTACACACAAACATTCTTATCACATATCACACACACATGAGGTTTATGTACACTAATAAAAAAGTTACCCTCTATCTGATCATATTCCAAAAATTATCCCGGGAGCCCCCAACAGAACTTTTCCAGGTATCGTTAACCCTTGGCTGATCCGGGAAAAAGTATAAAAAAAAAAATATAAGTTGCTCAAGGGCTTTTTCAACACCTTCATGCGTTCTTGAGTTTGTTCACAAGAGACCCACTCTTTTAAACCCGTCAATTTAAGAAAAAAAAAATTAGTTTCAAAGCAATGTATTATATTTTTTTGATAAAAAATCATCCAAAACTAACGATCATACCTTCATTTAAATTTAAAACCCACACCCAACCAAATCGTTGGCCACCTTCACTCACACATATTCAAGAAGCCAGCCCTGTACCCTTTAAGGTTTTTAACTCCCATAAACCCCTGCTTGAATCTGCAATATCCCTTTAAAAAAGGGAAAAACCCATTTTTTCCCCGTAATGTCTTTATTTCTCTGTGTGTACCAAAAAATATCGTACCAGTGTTTTGATTTTCCCCCTCACAGATAATGCCTATTACCATGACGTATATCAAAATCCGTCCAAATTTCCCGATTGCATTCTGTACCGGGTTTCGACCCCCCCCACATCAAAACTTAAAGCTTTAAGACACTAAACCCACCCCACCCCCCCTTTTAACCCTTACCAAACCCCAAAACCTTCGTGTTCCAATCTTTACAGAAAAAAAACTGCATGAAAGACCGTATCAGGTTTCCAAACACAACACAGCCCCCCCTCCCACGCCTATTCGCTAAAACTTCCCCGGGCGGCAGAAAATATTATGAAAAAAATTTTAAAATTTTTACTCCCGCCCTTGGCTCAAAAACCGTAACGTTTTTTAAACGACCCCAATGTCCTTCCTGATACTTTGGGATATTTCCTCCCCCTTTAGCCACTACCCCCTGCCCTCTACCAGTCCCCAATTTGCCGATTTGATCTTGCGTGGATTTTTTACATAAATTAACCCCTAAAACATGTCCTCACCTCTTTACATCCGCCCCGGTCAACCAACGTACCAAGTCCCGTCTTATCCAGGTAAAAACCCGTCCCAGCCTTTTCACCCTTCTAAAGTAGTTATGCTTGCTTATTTGCCTAACTTTATTATGCAGACTTACCCCCAGGCCACCCCGGCCAAGGAAGGACCCCACATCCCTCGTTAACCAATCACAACCTAAACCCCCAAATATTTATATACACGCTTTAAACATACGTTTTTCTCTTATGGATGTAACGGATACACCGTTAACATTCGCTTTTCTAAAGGTGTAACGGAAAAATCATCCCACAGCCACATTTTACTGAACAAAATCACATTCACCACAATGGGCGCTGATTTTAAAAACAACCCTCCTTCCCTAAAAACCTTTTTTAAAAAGCCCTTTAAACCCCTCTTACTTGAAATCACCTTCCTCGCACCTGTATGATCCCATGCACAATCCCAAACACCTTAATTTGTTTTACTAAAGGCCAGCCTTCCCTCGGGCCTAATACCACACCCCACAATCCCCCCCCCCCCATAAGCATTGATTTTTCCTTATTAACCGTCTTTCCCGGTTGCTTTCCCGAAACATTCCACCAAATTTCGCTCACTTTTCCTAAAACCCTTGGCTCCAGAAAAAAAAAACCTAGGTGCCCAGAAACCCTATAAATTCCGATTGTACCCCCCCCCCAAACCCTTGTTGTCTCTGTCGTACAACCCACTCACGGTCTAAAAAAACGGGTCCGAAACCGCAAAAAAAATTTGTGATATAGGACCCCCCCTGCCGAATCCCCTATGCAATCCTAAAAACTTTTCCCAACCACCATTTACCTGACCAAAAATTAGCTGCTCGTAAAAACCCTGGCCAAACTTTTTCCCTTTCCGAAACCTTGCCACTGATAAATTCCATAATGATTTTCCTCCACGCAATGTATGCAGCGTGCCAATCAAAGAAATTTCCACCCCTTATTACCCTCCTTTTTCCCTCAATAAACCTTGAAAAATTTCCCTTTCCCACACACATAGTCGTCCGGAAAACCCCATATTGCCCCTCGTCCAGAGCTCTTTTTCCAAAACCCCGGGTTTTTCCTATTTCCTACAATTTCGCAAATATTTTATAGTCCCAACATTAAAAATTCCCCCAAAATTAAAAATATAATTCCCGATTTTTTTTTTCGGACTAGAAAAACCACCCCTGTTTTTTGATGCTGTCCCAAAATCCAATTTTTCTGGCTTAAAATATCACAAAAAGGCGAATACAATCCCCAAATTTTCTTTTAAAAGTCACAAGGGATTCCATCAATCCCCGGCGACTTCCCTACATTCAACCCCCCACGCCAACCCAAACTCTTTTTTCACTTATAGGTCCATTCAAAGCCAACTGTCCATGTACTCTAGATTTTAACGTACATATTTACCCATTTTCCCACGCCCCCTTGAAATCCCGCATTTTTGAAAAGCATTCATCTGCGTCTCAAAAAGGGTTTTATGCCTCCATTGATGAAGGATGCCCCCTACTAAAGTCTCCCAAAAGGCTCCCCGAAAACCCCTTAATCCCCCTTTAAATTTTGCGCCTTACGAGTCTGCCCCGCTCTCGCAAGACAAACGCCCCAAGGACGGTCCCCCATAAAAACCCCTCAATTCCACTTGCTTCTGCGCCGCATCAAAAAAAGATTTTGAAGTTCTAATTAAACATTTTAAATTTTTAATTTCAACCACCCGGAAAACTCCCCCCACCTTTGTTAAACATGCTTGAGTTGATTTTCAAGATGTTCAAGAGCCCTACTGCATTTTTCTTGTCTTCTTTGCCTTGGGATAAAAATTTCCTCACCCTTTCCCCTTCCGCGTATCCCACCATTCGATATTCAATTCCCTCCTGCCTTTCGCCCCCCATCCTCTCCAAGCACTCACAAAATCTTCCCTCACACCTCTTTTGTGCATTAAACCCCCATTCAACTTCCAAAAACCTTGTAAAACCTGGTAAACCTACCCAGTCAACATCCACCATAACACCTCTGTGATCAGAAAAGCTCACATTTAGCACACGTACCTCCCGACCTGCCTTCTAGAAAAGTATTGCGATCCAGTCTTACCGCATACTCCCTTTAACGAAAGTATGATGACCCCCCCCCACCTATCCCCCCCCCAATCCGTAACTTAAAAACTCCCCAAAAAAATCCCCTAAAATCCTGAAAAAAAAAACCCTCCCCCTCGGTTTCGACATCCTTGCGACGATCAATGCAATTCCAATCCCCCAATAATCGTGACGCTGGCAGTGATCTTTAAATGGTACACCAACCGTCCCAAAAAACGTATTTTTTTTCATGTGTCACCTTTTCCCCCGGTCCTACAAACCCCCGGGAAAGGGCCCCCTTACCCCCCCCCCCACCCCCTCCACCCTAAAACCCTCCCCCCCCTCTCCCACTCATATTTTTCAAAGAAAAACGGGTAACCCCTTTAACTACATGCTACACCGCCTTTCACTCTTTAGAACGCCTATGTACCAATTTTTTCAGGAATCAGAATTCACCTAAAAATTTTTATAATTGTGATCTTGTAAGAAAAACACATCGGGGACACAATTTTTTTAAAAAACCCCAATACTTTCGTTTTTTCAAGACCCTAAACCCCTTATATTTAAAGTAAGACACTGAAAGTTTCAAAGGAGGTTTCCCTTGGATCCTTAAAAATTTGGTTCCTTCGTTTTCTCCCTCTTCCCCACCCCCCCCTGTGTGTTTTCCTTGACTGCTGAAGCTGTAGATTTGCCCCTGCTCTAGGGTACATCGCACCATCTTTGTTCCCCGACCTTTTTCCCCGGTGCAAAAATCTTGAGAGTCAATATCACCCCCGTCTCTTCGAGAACTGCGGCAGTATCCATCATCCTCAGAAATGTTGTTTCTATGAAAATTCCACACCACAACCGATGTTCGCAATATCCGGCGGTGCCCCGACCTTCTCCTTCACACTTTCACCTCTAAACCCCCCGTGAAGCCCCCCAGATGTGGGGAAACATCCCCTAAAACATTCAGAACTTCTTGATAGATTGTCCCGTAACCCTGAGTTGAACGAGATTTCATTGTCGTCGACGTACCGCCCACGTCCTCCACTGCACCGGGGGGGTTTGACATTCGGCGATTCTTTAACCTCACCCTCTACCCTCCCCACGATTAGAGGCAAAATATGTTGTTTTGTAGCAGCGCATATGATCGCTGCCCCTTTAAACTCAAACCGTTTCTTTTCCCCGTTTTATCACGTCTTGGGGCATTTTCGCCGCCATAATATACATCCACAAAGCCCGCAGTAGCCTTTTTCCCGAGTACGTAACGTAACTTGCGTACGAAGTCCTCCATAACCCCCATACGAAGGAATAGGGTGCTTGAGGGGGATTTTTTTGGGAGAAAGACCCCCCCAGCATACCAACTAGAGGGCCATCACCCACCGTCCCATAGTTGCCATAGAAACGGGCCTAGGTGCAAAAAACTTCCTCAAATCACTCTCGTCCGCCTCAAAAGGAACGTTTTTGTACCTTGATCCAGTGTAAAAAAAGGGGGGCGTGAAGGCGAACATGACACCAGGATTTAAAGGGTTTTATCACATCCTGATATGTGGGAAAAAATTTTTTCGTAAATTCTTTTTTTTGAATTTGACAAAAAAACCTCGATTTTCCGTTCAAAGAGAACCATAAAAAATCTTTATTGATACCCTTTGTATTCGGAAATATCGCAGTAAGCAGTAGAGGTTTTCTGTTGTTGACACGAGCCTTCACTAATTTTAAAGGGGAAAGGTTTTTGCTCGCTCGTGACCTTCCCCCATTGGGTGCACGGGGAAAAAATGCGCAGCAATCAAAAAAAGTCAGGAGTACGCGCAGCCTGTCCCAAAAACCCAAGAGCGATACGAACAATGAACGAAAAATTTTGGTATGTGTGTAATGAAAATGACAATGTGGGGGCCCGTGTGAATGCGAAATAAATAAATTTTTATATACCATGAAATATTTTGTGGTAGGAAGGCATCAGTTTTACGAAGTGGAAAGTCTGCACTGTTATGTTTGTGTTAAAAAACTTACATCTAGTAGTGGTTTTAATGAATGGGGGGAAATATTTTTAGAAAGCTTGACTTTTTCCGTTTTCTTATTACATTTTTTTTTTATGGGAGCTCTTAGAGCCGTAGGTTTTTGGTTACCCTTGAGTTTATATATTTTAGGGTATTTGGGATGACATAGGGTTAGGTTTTTGTTTTTTTAGGTTGGGGTTTTTTAAAGTGTTTAAATTTGTATATATTTTATACCTTCCGGGGAAGGTGTTGTTTGGGTTGTTTAGTAAATTTTCGTTGTACTGAAAATTAGAATTTTAATTTTTTAAATTTACAACATTGAGTAATGAAAATATCATGTTGTTCAATATGGAAAAAGAAAGCATTTCATACAATTAAAAAGTTATTATAAAGATTGTTCGTTCAGGTGGATTGACAGCAAAAAAGGGGGGGGGGTAGTGTTTTCAGAAAGTAAGGTGTACATTCCGTGGGCCGGGTGTACAAAAGAAGGGTAAAATTTCCCTGGCAGGGTGACAATGTAAGGTGAATTCCGGGCAGGATGTACAATGTAAGTGTACTTTTCCCTGGCAGGATGTAAATGTAAGGTGTACATTCCGTGGCAGGATGTTCAATGTAAGATGTACATTCCCGTGGCAGGTGACATGTAAGGTGTACTTCCGTGGCAGGATGTCCCAATGTAAGGGACTTCCGGGGCGGGATTAAATGTAAGGTGTACTTTCCCGTGGCGGGAGTACAATGTAAGGTGTACTTCCGGGCGGATGTAAAATTTAAAGGGTGTACATTCCATGGGGGGATGTACAAGTAAGGTGTACATTCCGTGACAGGTGTACAATGTAAGGGTACTTCCATGGCAGGATTACAATGTAAGGTGTACATTCCGTGGGGGAAAGTCAAGTAAGGTTTTACATTCCATGGGGGGATTAAAATTTTAAACGTGTACATTCCGTGGCAGGATTTTAAAATGGGAATTAGAGTACTTGACAAGGGGTTTTGGTTAGATTTAGTGTTCCAACAATTGTATTACTCAAGGTGAAATGGGTCATTGTTTACTGTACGTTTGTGTTTTTCAGTGTAATATGTTCATTGGAAAGTCTGTACATGCAGAATTTTTTATCACTGTTTTTTACTATGTAATTTTTCGTTTACTTTATGTACTAAGTATGTCTTTTAAATAAAAAAAAAAAAAAAAAAAAACCCTTGAGTGTTCGCCAAAAAAATTCCTCATTCGTATGCCATATACTCACCGAAACATTGTATAGGGGGCGTCATGGGGTCAGGTTAACGGGAGGCTAGGATTAAAATACAGATGCGACGGGGACTGCGCCAAGGCTGCCCCCTATCCAAATATTGTTTGGTGTATACGGTCCTTTTAGGGTATTTGGGGGTGTGTTGCGGGAGGTGGGGAGGGGGACTGACCGGGGGGGGGGGGGGTTGGTATCGTTTAATTTTGTGGATGACACATTTTTGGTGAGAGGAAAAAGGGACTTGCTTAGGGTGGGTAAGGTGGTGGATGTGTTTTGGGGGGCTTCAGGTATGAAAATTAATGTTGAGAAGTCAAGTTTCTAAAACCCAAGGGATATACAAATGGGGGTTTATGGGTAGGGGGGGGGTGGAAAGGGGGTGGAAACTAATGATATGTGGGGTAATTTAGTGAGAAGTACCGGGGGCTCAAGGGGGTGAATTGGTGCGAATAGGGATGGGTATTGAAAAGATTGGTGGTTTGAGGGTTTTGGGGAACTAACGTTTCTAAAAGAGTAATAGTGACGAACGTGCATTGTAGAGAAAGATAGGCGTCCCGTTGTCATGTCCCCATGATAAAGACGGGGGTTTGAAACGTTTACAACATGGGGGTTTTTAGGTTTTTTTTTTTTTTTTATTTTTTTTAAATACACCCAAAATATAAAAAAAAATAACACATGATTTGCATTTACAAATACAATGACCTCCCACAACCCCATTACATATCCTAAATGTTGTGTTATATTTTTACAAAGGATATTCCATCACCAAACGCGGGGGTTCCCAAAACTGGGGTTAAAATTCCCCCCCTGGGGTAATTAACAATTTTTGGGGGGTAATGGGGGTTACAAAAAAAAAGTTTGAATTCAAAAATCAAGAAAACATGCGGCCCCTTTTATGAGGTTTTCGTTTGATGACCAACTTTGGTAAGATGGGAAAGGGAAAGAAGGAGGGTAAGGATGGAAATATTGGAAAAGGGGGGAGGGGGGGAGGTAGGATATAAAGGTAAGTGGCCCAAACCATTTTGGTGAATTTAAAAAAGTGTTGGGAAATTTAAAAAAGATATTCTTTAAGAGGTATAACACTCCCCGGGGTCACATAGATAAAATAGGTATAAAACTACATGACTCAAATTGGGTTGTAATTTACAAGTTGCAATTTTCTTTTTTTTTTTTTTTTTTTTTTTTCGCGATTGCACAACGGATTTTATACGACAGAAGGCAAAATTTTCTGGCTCTTATAATTTCTGACAATAGCTTCAAAAAATGGTGGTGTCCACAATTTTAAATAGCAAAATTTTACATTGAAATTTATTTAAGTGTCTCCCTAATTGGGGGGTGATGATTTTTTCAGTTACTGAAGGGTTTTGTGGTATCCAACCCTCTTCATCAGGGAATTGCTCAAAAACAGGGGTCGTGGGTAATCATCTTTATAAATTTTAAAACGACGAACCCTCGTGGGGAAGTCATTTTTGAGTCGTGAGGTGGAGTTTTGTTGGTTAATCGGGTTTTTATCACTTTTTAAAGGTTTTTTCTCTATCTGGCATGTATTTCTTGCATTTTTTAAAATTTTTCTTTTTTAGAGTGTCAAGGGAATTTATGGCAGAAATATTTTTTGTTGTGTTTAAAATCTGCATTTTAACTGTTTCCCCTCCGGTTCGGTAATAAAGCAAAGGCTCTTTTCGGGCCCTTTGAAAAGAGCGTTGGTCTTTGTTGTTAATGACTTGGGACACAAGGGTATTCAAGTATGGTCTTTTCATTTTATACAATGTTTTTTGACATGTTGGGGGGCTTGATTGAATCGAAAGAGTCTGCTAAGACCGGCTTTTGGTTTGGGTTATCTTTTTTTTACTGAGTGTTAGGGGAGCACCTTTATTTATTCCCAAGATTTGTTGGGGTTTCTAATGGCACAGGTTACCTCTGATGGGATCCCCCCCTTTTATTTCGAGGGTTGATGCAAAACATCCTATGGCTAACGGGGGACTTTGTCAGGGTTAGGTTTTCTCCTTTTTTCTTCTCCAATTAGATGTTCGACGAATTTCAATATTCATTTTTTCTATGCCCTTCTCATACTTGTATTTTCCTTTAGGGAGTTGATGAGCGACATGAATAACTCATCTGCAAACGGGTTCCCACAATGTTTTAAAATCTGGTTGAGAAGGTCATTCAAAAAAATTTTAAAACGAAGGGGCTGAGACAAAAACCTTGTGGGACACCAGCCGTGGGTTTAAAAAAAGGTTTGCGACTTGCCATGAAAGGTGGGAATAAATTTTTTTTTTGATTTAAGAAATTAAAATTATTTTGGAGAAAAGCCAGTTTGGTCTGGTAGGGTCATGAGTTTGTATTAAGGCCTCATGCCTAAGCTATCAAAAGCTTATGAACATTTGGTGGAAATTTAAAAGGCAAGTTGCCCTGTTTTAGTTGTCAGTGTCAAAAATAATTTTTATTGCAGATTGGTACCTCGTGTTTTCAAAAGCCAAATTGTTTTTCAGTAAAAAGTGATTAAACCCTATAGTAATTCAATCTGTTGGAAATGATTTTCTCAAGAACTTTTCAGTGACTTCAAGTAAATATGGCTTTTTCCCCGGTTGGTGGATGTTTTTATTGGGCTTAGCAAGAAAGATCATTCTACAGTCTTTAAAAACAATGGAAAATGTCCTGGGCCAAGATGGCATTAAAGAAAATTCCAGGACTGTTTGCAATTTCTGGTAGGTATTTTATTTGTTTCATTGTTATTCCAAGGGGCCAGGGCTCTTTTCTCATTCTTCCAAAAACCCTGATTATCTTGTAATGTAATGGGTCTGAAAGTGGGGGGGTATCTTCAAGTTTTTAGTTCGAGGGAGGTAGTGGTTGTAATCACCCAAGTTTTCATCCTCCATTCATTTCTAATGTAAGATTATTTTTAAAATTGACGACTGTTTTGTGGAGGAATTTTTCCCATACTCACCCATCAAATTTAAAGCTGGTCCTGTGGATCGTAAAGTTTAATTTCAACATTTTTCACTCCTCTCAGTAAGGTATGAACTAGGTGTTAGGCCTTGTGCTTTGCCCCTAAAATTTTTGTCGGTCTTACCCCAAAATTTTTGCTGGTTCACTTTTATATTGTTAGCTTGAAGAACTAAAAATTTTCCATATGTTCTTTTGTTTGAAAAATCATGTTTTTTAATTTCGTCCCTTTAAAATGGGTGCAGTGTACTGTTTGGTTGTCGCTTTTGAAGATCCCTTTCGACATTCTGCTTGAAATTTTTAAAAGTGTTTTTAATTTCTCTATGGTTTTTATATTTTTGGGATATTTTTGGGGAAGTAATTGGAAAGTTCAGGTACTTCAATTATTCGATTTGCAGGGACCTGATTGCATCATAAATTTTGCCCGGGAAAGGGTAGATTTTCCAAAGGACACAATTTCATCATCACCCAGAAATGCCTGAAGGGGTCAAATCCTGGGTTTGTTTTGTTTGGGTCAGGATTTTTATGGTTTCTAAATGGAAAAGTTTGTAGTTGTATTATAAAAGGGATATGGTCAATCCTAGTTTCCAAGGAGATATACGACAGTGAAAATGTCACAGCTCTGTTTTCGTATATACTGGTTTTCCCGGGATGGGTCCAATGTACTTTTGAAGAGGGGTTGAAATGACATTTTTTAGTTCATGTATTTTAAAAAGTTTTTTCCCTTTTAAGTCACCAGTGGAATAAAAAAACCTTTCCCCGTTGAAGAGGGGAGGGTGATGAGCATTAAAAACTCCCGCTAAATTGTTGAAAAAATTTCTGCTTAATATCCCATGCAGAGGAATTGACTTATTAAAGGCTGTCTCGGGGGAAAAAATCCGTTTTATCATGTTGTCCATTTCGACGTTTAGTTCTATTGCAAGAATGTTTCTTTATCAAATGAATATTTTTAAAAAGTAAAGCCCAATTTAAATAAATGGTACACCACTAAAGGTCCTCTCGATTTCTCCACAGTCAGTATCCAGTAATTTAATATGTTGATCAAATCTTGCAGCTGTTCCCTTTTAAAAAATTTTCTCGGGTTGTAGTTATGTAGTTCAACCCCAAGAAGGTAAAGGTTTTTAAAAAAAATGTTTAAAAATTTTAAATTGGAAATTGTAATCCCCTTATTGTTATTCTTGCTCGTACATGCGTTTTAAAACCCCCAAGTAATTTATGTTTGATTACACTATCCCTGGGGACTGTCAAGGGGGGGGGGAACTTTTGCGGATGCTTGTGTATTTTTAAAATGCCTCCTTCACTAGAGGCGTAAAATTACAGACTCATTAGAACGTTAGAGTGTTAGAGTCTCATTAAAAAACTGAGGGTTTCTTTCTAGTTTCGGAAGCAGGGCTCGGAGAGTTAATGGGAGACGTGTAGGCTCCCAAATGAATATTAGATAGGGAAAGGGGGTTCCCTTGGGGAAAGTTCCTGTTCAACGGATCAGCACAAAAGCGAGAGAGTAGGCACCACTTTCTGGGGCATTGTTATTTCAGGTGTTGACTTATCGGGGTTAGGGAGTTGACAACCCGGGTTTGCGAGGAGGGCGATCCTGGGCCCGGGATGGGCTTAGGCTTATTTTTAGATGTAGAGTATGGTAATACTTTTTTGTTATGAAAGGGTGGGTCATAATGGGCCCTTTACATTTTCAGGGATAATGGGGAGTGATCCCTTAGCTTAAAGATCATTTAAAAAACGAGGCAGGTTGAATATCACCACATGCGTGTCTTTAGCCACCAAACATTAGTTTGCTCTCGTTATTCCCACTGTGGATACCTGAGAACATAGATGCGCTGAACCTTGTTTTTGTGTCTGTTGTAAGGGGGGTTAGATTGGGGCGCCCAAGAGGGGCGAAAACCAAACTTGGAACCATTGGTAGAGACCCGAGGATCCCACTTTATCCAGCAGGCTGGGGAAGGAAATTGGGGCATGGTTGGCGGTGCCGGGGAGTGGTCTTCTTAGAAGGGAAAATTTCTTGGGCAAATTTTCCCGCATTTCCTTTTTCTTTCGGACAAAAGCAGAAACGCAAGTGTTTTAAAATTTCAGAGGACACTTTAGGTGAATTTTATGGTCAATCACGTAGGGGTTGGCCAGGCAAATGCACAAAATTTCCCCTTTGGTACTGCATTTGTTTTTTGTTATGACCAAAGGCAAAACTTGAAAATTGTGTTACCTGACAAAGGTTCCAGAGAAATTTTGGGCAGAGTACATTGGTGCCAAAACTTTGAAGCCCTTTTTGACACACAAGTTGGGTCCTCGGTGTCTGAGTATTAATTTTTAAAATTACCTTTTTGTTGTTGGAATTCGAGAATTTAGTGCTCTAAGCTCTAAGGTCAGAAATTTTCGGTATTAATGTTATCAAAAATTTCATTAACAGTGCTGGGTTTTTATAAAACTGTTATTTGGCCCAAAAAACGTCCCCTGAGCTTGGGGTAGCTGTCAGGTGCAACTGGGGTAAAACCAGAAGTCTTCAGTTTATCCAAACACATGCTTTAGTAATTGATGTAAATTTCTTCGAAAAAAGGGGAAGTACTGTCCAGCGTGGGTTTGAAAAAAATCCACTGGGGCAACAGTTGATTTGAGCAAATACAAATTTAGAATGTCTTTCATGGGCATTTGATTTCCATTAATACGAATCTTACACGAATCCCCGCCATGATGCCTGGAAGGTGATCTGGCAGAGGAGTTTTCTTAAAAAAAGGTTCTTTCCTTAATTTTAGCCTAACTCCTATTTAGCGACTTATGAAGTCAGCCCCTAAGATAGCCACCCTCGAGTATGAGGGGGAAGGGCCCAAGGCAAAGATCGGCTGGATTTTAAAAAAACCCCACGGGTACCAGATGGTCAAAATGCCTTTGAAAAATCGCCCAAAACGAAGTTGCCGAAAAAGAAAAAAGATAGGACGTCAGAAGGATAGCAATTTATGTGTGTTAAGTGTTGGGCCCGTGTTGTTGTATGGGGGGGAGGGGAGGGGTGGGGAAAGGGTGGGGGGGAAAGGGGATGAGAGGGGTGAACAAGCAAGCAAGTCACCGCCTTACCCTCTTGAGGGATGGGGTCGAAGTGACTGCAAGCAAGTTCCTCTCGCTCTGGTGAAAACACTAGGGAAAAACCCAAATAAATTCTGAGCAAAAAGTGTCAGAGTGTCGCTGAAGAGCGGGAACGACGATGTCTTTCTCCCGGGGTTTTGGTGCAAATCATTTGTGTCTGTTTTCCCGGATGAGGATATTTTTAACTTTGTCTTAGATATTTAAAATTGTAAAGTAAACCTATTATAAGTAAATAATAAAGTAAAACCAAAAAAACAAAAACATCAAAAACTAATATCAAAAAGAAAAGAGAAAATATGAAAAAGGTTGGAAACCCAAAATATTTTGACAGTATGTTCGGGCAAAAGCATCAGTAGCCCGATGACCCGTCCAGTAGCGTCACCACTTCCTGAGGCTGCCTCTATTTACATCAGTTTAAACTGTGGCAACAAACCGAGGAGACATAAGCTGGTATGTTGTGTATGCCCTTCGTAAATTTGTTGTATTTTCCCACTGTTACGTGAATTTTTTCTATTATTAATTTTTATATAATGTATGTGTGGGGTTTTTCGTTTTCAATGGTTTTTCTAGGAAAAAGCAGAGTATGGAGCTGTTACGTTCAGTTTAGCCAATAATCAATAATAACAACATTTTGAAAGGGGTTTAAAATGCTTTTGTGGATGTTTAAAAATTGGGTAACAGCTGAAAAAAATTGGGAACCACTGATCCTAACGGGAAAGATAAAAGCAAGATGGCTCCCCGCACAAAAATTACATTAAAAAAAGTCAAAACCTCACAATTCATTCTTGTGCAAAACCAAAAACCCCCCCAAAACACGTACAATAAAAACCCCCTTGCAAATAAACCCAAAAAATAATACAGCATACAAAATAAAGTTATAATTACAATAACTTAAACAAAAGGCAAACCTAAGCCACAATAAAAGTGCAATGACACATACCACAATAAAACTTCCCCCCTAAACAATGAGCAGTAAACACCTAACAGAATGAAAAAAAACAAGATAGCTCCTACACAGAAAATGACATCAACAAAACCAAAACCTCACAATTTATGCCTGTGCATACACAAAACCCCCCACAGCTCTGTACAATAAAACCCCTTGCACCTTGCGTCAACTAACTACACGAATACCACCTGGTGGTTCACACTTACACTCACTCACTCATTTGACCATAAACAGAAATATTAATCTCAGTCTTAAAATAATGAATCCTGTGATACTCCAATACTGAAACTATGTACTGTGCCAAAACAAAAGCATTCACATTGCTAAACTCACAAACTAGTATTTAGTCACTTAGCCATAATACCAACTTACCTCATAATTTGTAATATTTTACAATTAAGAATAAAACTAAGTATGCCCGAAATGCCTAGCCATGCTAAGCGTTCTAGTGGTACACTCTGTAATACCTAGCCATGCTAAGCGTTCTAGTGGTACACTGTAATACCTAGCCATGCTAAGCGTTCTAGTGGTACACTCTGTAATACCTAGCCATGCTAGGTGTTCTAGTGGTACACTCTGTAATACCTAGCCATGCTAGGTGTTCTAGTGGTACACTCTGTAATACCTAGCCATGCTAGGTTGTTCTAGTGGTACACTCTGTAATACCTAGCCATGCTAGGTGTTCTAGTGGTACACTCTGTAATACCTAGCCATGCTAGGTGTTCTAGTGGTACACTCTGTAATACCTAGCCATGCTAGGTGTTCTAGTGGTTACACTCTGTAATACCTAGCCATGCTAGGTGTTCTAGTGGTTACACTCTGTAATGCTAGCCATGCTAGGTGTTCTAGTGGTACACTCTGTAATACCTAGCCATGCTAGGTGTTCTAGTGGTACACTCTGTAATACCTAGCCATGCTAGGTGTTCTAGTGGTACACTCTGTAATACCTAGCCATTGCTAGGTGTTCTAGTGGTACACTCTGTAATACCTAGCCATGCTAGGTGTTCTAGTGGTACACTCTGTAATACCTAGCCATGCTAGGTGTTCTAGTGGTACACTCTGTAATGCCTAGCCATGCTAGGTGTTCTAGTGGTACACTCTGTAATACCTAGCCATGCTAGGTGTTCTAGTGGTACACTCTGTAATACCTAGCCATGCTAGGTGTTCTAGTGGTACACTCTAATACCTAGCCATGCTAGGTGTTCTAGTGGTACACTGTAATACCTAGCCATGCTAAGCGTTCTAGTGGTACACTCTGTAATCACAATTTTACCACATGTTAAACCAAACAATAACCAAATTTCTGTAAACTCAGCATTGTAATCCTTATAGAGAATAAACTTTGAATTTGAATTTGAAAGTACACAGAAATTATAATACAGCATACAAAAGATATAATTATACATTACATTAGCTTAAACAGTAGGCAAACCAAGCCTACAATAAACAGTGCAATAACACATACCACAGAAAAAATTGAGCAGGAAACACCCGCAAGTAAAAGACATAACATTATACATACAATAACAGCCCAACCTTTCTGTAACTTAATTTTTTTTTTTTTTATATTTTATTTAAAATTCAATTACAAGATGCAATATAAACATACCATGAAATGGTACATGTAATGACAGAACATTCAACACACGTACTACCACGGTCCACTTAGTGAACATACAAAGTTACCTTAAGATAGCCTAACACATCCTACAATCTACCCAGAAATACAGTGTTACATAATCACAAAGATCTTCATAATACACTGTTGCTAAGACTAACAACCCCCACCCGCCCCTCGGGTTCGATTCCCGGCGGGTGGAAACATTCGACACGTTTCCTTACACCTGTTGTCCTGTTCACCTAGCAGCAAATAGGTACCTGGGTGTTAGTCGACTGGTGTGGGTCGCATCCTGGGGGACAAGATTAAGGACCACAATGGAAATAAGTTAGACAGTCCTCGATGACGCACTGACTTTCTTGGGTTATCCTGGGTGGCTAACCCTCCGGGGTTAAAAATCCGAACGAAATCTTATCTTATCTTATCTTATCTTATCTAACTAGTTGAAACCCTAGGCACTCATGTGGTTAAACACGATAACAATATGTAACATTAAAAAGTTAACACCATTGCCAATCTCACATTGTTAAACTCATTATCGATGTTAAACATTAAACAAGTTAATATTATAGCCACTCTCATGTGGGTAAACAATAACAATATTGAACATTAAAAAAGTTATCGTAGCCACTCATGTGGTTAAACACATTATCAATATTAAACATTAAACAAGGTAACATCATAGCCACTCATGTGGTTAAACACATTATCAATATTAAACATTAAACAAGTTAACGTCATAGCCACTCATGTGGTTAAACACATTATCAATATTAAACATTAAACAAGGTAACATCATAGCCACTCATGTGGTTAAACACATTATCAATATTAAACATTAAACAAGGTAACATCATAGCCACTCTCAAGTGATTAAACACATTATCAATATTAAACATTAAACAAGTTAACATCATAACCATTCTCATGTGGTTAAACACATTATCAATTTTTTTTTTTTTTTTTTTTTTTTTTTTTTTTTTTTTTATTTTTTAAACGAGATTCCAAGGTTTAGTCATCATGGTTTTTAAGGTTATCCTGTATGCAGTGAACATAACCATAGATTCCAAATTCATCATTCATCTCCCTTCCACTCTATTCATAACCCTCCCACCATCCACACAACAAAGAAGCCTAAACCAACCCACCCTCATGCATCCCCGGTAGGAGACCAACCATTTGCCCGCCCCCTGGGTTCATGAG
The DNA here is from genome assembly GCF_026875155.1 of Cherax quadricarinatus. Taxonomy (NCBI): domain Eukaryota; kingdom Metazoa; phylum Arthropoda; class Malacostraca; order Decapoda; family Parastacidae; genus Cherax; species Cherax quadricarinatus. Next base: position 21,069,097 of record NC_069480.1, on the reverse strand, counting down.
GAGGAGGCCCCCACAGTGAGATTCCGGTAACCCCTCGTAAAGCTAACTACCCACCTCCCCCATAGACTTGCCTATTCCTACACATAGTTCTATAAAATCTCGCTGCTAACGCTTTTATCCTCAACTCTCCCCTAACCTCCCTCATCCCCCAAGATACATGTAAATAATCCGTCATAACATACATTAAGGCTCTACCCACATCACCCGGCACCCCAGTTACATCCAACATTAAGGCCCTTAGGAATGGCCATTTGCCCCCCCCCCAAAAAAGTCTGATAACTCTCACCATCCATAACCTCACCCCCTCCAAAGAGGGACAAAAATATACCGCATGAAAAGCCGTTTCGATGTCCCCACAATGCAAGCATGAGTCCTCTCTCACAAGACCCATTCTACACAACACATCCCTAGAGGCCAATATTCCCATCAGAAAACGATATACTAACTCTCGTACCTCGCTGGTATTCTAAAGCAAGCCAAACTCCTCCATATGCTTATCCAGTCATATGTTGGATATACCAGCAAGCCCCTGTAAGACACCCTTGCCCACCACAACACTCACCATTCGTTTGACCTTTAAAGTGGACACCTGTTTTACATGTAATAAAACCCTCAACATGTCCTCACATACCTCAATCCCTTCCACACCACGATCTTCGTGCATCCTCCATTTACCTCTACCTACCCTGACTCCTCTGTTCCCCCCAGTCTGGATATATCTTTGTTTAATTATAAAGCCATTACTCTATGACCCAATGACATCAGGCCAAGACCCCCCGTCTCTCCCTCCGTCATCACACGTCCTTGCTCAACCATGCCCTCCCAAACCCCCACACATACCTTAGAACCTTCCTCTGGATTTCTGCAATATCCTCTGCTCTTAAAGGAACACCTCAGCCACTCCCCACACCTTACTGTAAACCAGAGAGTTGACCACTAAAACTCTCTGCTGTAATGTTACGTCCCTAGCCCTTAAGCCTCCTAGCCTACCCAAAACCCTGCTCGTAAACTAATTCCGAATTTATCTTCTACTCTCCTGCACTTCCTCCATGTACCTTATTCCACAAACCTTAATTCTGTCCACTACTGACCATCCCCAACCCTCCACCAAGCCCCCTCCCACCCAATCCCCCACCTCTAATAGTCTCGACTTCATAAAATTACTCTCATACCGTGGCATCCCCAAAAATCTGAATGATTCCACCAACTTTCCTTAGATCTTCCTCATGCCTTACCAGCACAGTAGTAATCATCTACGTACCCCACAATCCCCCCCCCCGCCCACCCCCCTAATCCCATGTTCATTCATCACCTCATCCACCAGCCCATAAAATGGATTCTGTACACAGGCAAACAATAACTGAGAGAGTGGACAGCCCTGCCTCAAACCCTTCCCCATCAGTACTGGGTCCCCCAACTTACCATTAACCTGTACCCTAATAACTGCCCCCTCATACAAGGTTTGCACCCATCTCACCACCTTCTCCCCCAAAACCCAACTTTTTCCAAACAAACTTTTAAGAAATCCCTATTCACACAATCTACGCATTAGCCCAATCAAATCCAAGTATTCCCCCTCCGTTGCAGTCTCAATAAAACCCCTTATGTGGATTTATGCCCGTCCCTCATACTTCTTCCCGGAATGCCAAACTGCCCCCCTTTGTACCATGATCCTAGAACCTTCTTCAGTCTATGCCCAGAATTTTAGCTTTAAGTTTTATAATCTGCACACATTAAGGATTATTGCTCTATAATCATTCAATACTTTCCCATCCTTCTCTTCGGCCCCAAAACACAACGTTCCCTGTTTTCTGGGTCTTCCCCATCCTCCACTGCCCCACATATGATTCAAGACTTCCACAACCCATTTACTTTTGCATTCCCAAAAAACCCTCTATAAAAATCATTCGGTATTCCATCAATGCCCGGCGTCTTACCCTGACTACCCCGTAAACCGCCTCCCCCCCTCCTCCTCACTAATACTACCCTCCAGCATTTCCCGTTCCTCTTGTCCCAATACAATAGTATTCTGCATAACCCCAAATACCTCCTACGACAACTTCCTTGTTCCCTCCTCCATTTCTCCCTAAACCAATAATCAGCATAACCACTAATATCATCTGTATCAGTAAGACCTTGACCCACCACATAACCCCCCCCCCCCATCAGCGACCACTAGATGCGCTATGGTAGTCACCATCTGCCTTTCCCTAAATTTTCTCAGGACATAACCTGATTTGGTCGATCACCCTTTACACTTCCTCTAATCCTGCCCTAACTCTAATCGCGTTTTTAAAACCTTTCATTATGTAATCCTTCAATCCTACTCCTTAAGCCATCCACCTCACCTCGCCCCATCTTCCCTTCCCCCCCCCCCCGTCGTAAACAGCATTCAGTGTCCCTCCAGGTAGTTTGCAAACCAATCTCCACCTTGCCTGTTCCTTTCCACGTATCTAAAAAACTCTGCTATTGCTGTCTTTGCCCGCATCTCCCACCAGTCAAGCAAATCCATCCCCCCATCCCTACCCTCCCCGCAATGTCTCCACCATTTCCCCAAAGGATGAGCCCTTTATCCCCCTCCTGCAGAAGCCTCACATTCAATTTCCAATCGGACGTGATTCAGAGGAAAAATGGCTGGCACTACAGTGCATGAGTTACACTTAAATATCGGACGAATAGGTTCACGATACAACAAATTGTTGAGGGGTTGGGAGATCTCGTTTCTCATTTGAGTATAGGTTTTGAGAGAAGGGGTCACCACCATCACCACATAAAAACCCAGACAGTTACTCAAAGATCTCGAGATCGTCTAAAGCTCATACGACTAAAATTGGAGTGTACTTTTGGTGAAGAAAATGTCTAAGGTAAGAACCTGTAAGCAGAACCTCAGAGGTACTCGTGCCAGAATATGCGTGTTCTGCGAAGGCGAACACGCTAGCACGAGTTGCTCAGAGTATACAACACTGAGCAGTAGGCAACAGAGACTAAAGGAGTTGAGACTCTGCTTCAAGTGTTGTGGGGAACAACTTTGCGAGAGGACTGTGGCACCCAGCTCAGTGAGTGTCGAGTCTGTTGCAGAGGTAAGACCATAACTGCACTATATCCCAATAATTTAAGGGAACCCCAGGCTAGTAGGGATTCTCTCAGGTAGAGATGAAAGTGAGTTCTGAGCCTGATATGATAGCCAGCGTGATTAGTGGGAGTGAAGAAATCTGTCTGAGTGAGGATCACGGAGGTGCTGCCCTACTACAGTCATGGCAAAGGTTTTGAGAATGGGCACAGGTCCGAAAACAACCCATTATTCTTTGACTCAGGAGCACAAGTATCCTTAATAACAAAGAAGTTGTGGTAAATTAAAGTTGAAGGCCACAAGGAAAAGTTAGTATGATGTTGGGAGGGGCTGTAAGTCAGGCCCCACACAAATCTTATGATGTGGTGGTGTCACAGTCAAATTAGGTGGACATCGCAGGGACATTACAGCCTTGGTGGTAGAGACATTACCCACGGCATTTCAGCAAGGGTCTTGCTGCAGCAGCTTAATGATTGAAAGACCTTGACGTGAAACTGGAGACCAGGGAAATTCGGAAATGACCAGTTCGAAATGTAGGTATCCTGGTGGGAGCCAATCAAAATAGATGACTTCCTGTCTACATGACGGACGTTTAGGGAAGGAATTGGTTTATACAGATCCCCAGTAGGACAATCATAGGCGGTTTAAAATTCCACCTGAATTCCCTGTCATGCCAGATAGAGAAGAAGCTGTCCCCATGATAGCTGGGGGAGTAGTGATAATGAGTACCAGTATACACGATGAACTGCCAGGGAAGCTGAACGAGGTAGGGAGTGATGAAGAGTCGGCCACAATGGGAAAACTCTTTTACAGGACATAAAGAGGGAGATAGATTGCCATTAAATCCATGGAACCCTCATATCAGTGGGAGGAAGGCTACAGGGCATGTGGGCCACTGGGAGGGAAAGTATGGAGCCATTCAGTCAAGGCTAGACATACAAAAGATGTTAAAGTAAAGGAAAGGGTGCTAAGACCACCGGAACCAACAAGTTTACTTCCCCGAGGTCCACGCAGGGGAAACTGGACGGTTGAAGTTTAGACCAGAGTCTGCTCGACGAGAGTGGCCGGATGGCACTCGTGTCAAGGGTCCACCGTGGGGGCTCGCCGAAGGTGAACTTTATTTAGCATAGTCCCTTCGTTTGCCGGCGAGAGGATGTTGGAACTTATTCGGTCTGAGAAGCCCCAAGGGGGGGAAAAAAAACACACCATTCGAGGGCCCTTACACCCACCCAAAAATACAAACACACTCACCTGGTTTGGGGGAGAGGTGGATGGGAGCTACTTCTTAATTTATAGATTCACGTTTCAGGGAAGTAGGTAGTTTATACTGTTAGTACACAAATGTATATTAGGATTATTGAGGTAACTGTAGATAAATTAAGGTAATATTTCCGATTTTTGTAGGCAAACACTAGGTTAATTTAGCTAGGGAGAATGACAGCCCAAGTTTGAACTACGAGGTGCGGGTCTCGAAGACGCCACATTTATCTTCTTAGACTAGACACCATCTGAACAACACATGTCGTGATCAGCAGGCGGCGCCCCCCACGAGTCTTCACATATGAGACCTGGGGAAATCTGGTGGAGGCAAACCCCGAAGTACCGTAGATGACTCCTCCATCAGGCCCATACAGTAAGACAAGACCTCCCCTTTTTCTTGGGATTCTGGCCAGGGTCTGGGGAAGGTTGCGAGTGAGTTGAACTGTGGGCCTGTGTGCAAACCGGCAGTTCATGACCCGTACGTACTTTGTCTCCTGTCTACCTAGAAGCTAGTGTCCATTTCTGCATAGTTATACTAGGGGATACACACCCCTTGGATACAGGAATTTCTGAGGTGGGAGGCAGGTCACTAATATTGACTGAATATTGCGGAACTAAGGCTCCGGTTGCACGTGGTTTCTGAGGGGAAGTCCAAAGGGGCTAAGCTTAGGAGGTTAAAGATCAGGATATATGCTGCAACACCAAGTAAATTAGTCCTTTTAATGTACATGCAGGCGGATTTCTTGCAACATCAGTCATTTATGAAAATTCTGTCCTATAAGCCACTTGTGAGGCTGAGGTACCCACCTCAGAGCTCGGTGTCAACAGAGCTTGCCAGGGTAGGCGGGCTCACCTGGAGGCAGGGTTTAGACAAATTTTCACAGTATGTTTCTATTCATTTTAAAGTTTATGATTAAGGTCAGTACCCCGATACAGGTTTGTTTTCATTGCTATATTTTGATGTAAGTTTTAGCTGATGGTAGAAAAAAACTAGCCAGTCATAGACGCAGTCCTTTGTGCTGAGATTTTTTATGGTTTTTTTGCCCAGTAATGGCCTTCGGTTTTTAAATCAAGCTGTTTTCTTTTTATTTTAATTCGTATTATAGTTAGAAAATTGTATTTTTAGGGATAAGTATGTAGAGTTCTAGTAAGGTTGGGGATGTTAGGTTTTGGGTTTTTAAACCTTTGGCATATGTATTTTATAAAAAATTTTTATATATATGTAATGTTTTGAATGATAAATTGTAATTTTTCAGTTCACGACCTTTACGTTTTTTATTTGTAGCTGTTTTGCCGTAAGTTTTTGTTGTTGATATACGAAATATCTTGGAGTATATAGGGCAACCCTTTCTGTGTCAGGTTTTTGGGGGGTTTTTTTGGTCAGGTATTTTGTGTCAGGAATTTTGTGTCAGGTTTTTTGTGTCAGGTATTTTTATTTTTAATTTAAATATTCGCCGGTTTTCCCCCGGCCCGGGGCCTTTTCCAGTGGTGGCCCCGGCCTTGGCTCCCTTTTGGGATGCCTAAGACCGAAGTCTCCCCTGGAGGAGGCCAAGTCCTCCTCTCTTTGGGACCCAACCCCCCCCAGGCCTAGCCACAAGCTGGCCTCTCCTGTAAGCTCGGGCCCCCCCAGGCACCACCCTACCCCCAGAAAGGGGTTAGGCATGGTGTCGATCGTCAGGGATTTTTTTGTAGGTATTTTGTGTCGGGGGTTTTGGTCGGGTTTTTGTGTCAGGTATTTTTTGTGGGGATTTTGTTTGGGGGGGGTTTTTTTTTTTCAGGACAACCTTCAGGATTCAGAAATTTTTTTCTTTTTTTTTTTTATTTTTTATGTTACGTGTTATTGGGGTTTTAAATAAAAATAAAAAAAAAAAGTACGAGGAAATTATTGTTATTATAATCAAGGGGGAAAACGTAAACCCGTAGGATCATACGGCCTGGGGGGGGGGGTTGGAAGAATTTAGGCTATCCGGGGGGGGCTGGGGACAGATCCAATTCCCCGGATCAAGGCCCCCAGCAGCTCAAGAAACCTTCCCTGAGGTCCAAAAGGTTTAACAAAAAATTTAATATTGACCATAAAAAAAAATAAAATAAAATAAACAAAAAATAACAGTAAAATAATGACATAATGTTATGTTGAAATATTTAAAATATAAAAGTTTTAAATACGTTTTAAAATCGTTAAAATTTTTTAAGAAAGTTAAAGTATTTAAGAAATAATTAGATTTTACATAAAGTTTCTAGTCTGTAAAATAATTATCGTAAATTTATTTATAAACAATAATTTTAAGGAAATATTGCTTAGTTCAATTTTTAAAATAATAAATATTTTGGATACCCTTTCGGGTAATATAATGAACTATATTTTGGTTTTTGTGGCATTTATGGATTTGGAAAAGGCGTATGACAGGGTGGATAGGGGGGCAATGTGGCAGATGTTGCAAGTGTATGGTGTAGGAGGTAGGTTACTGAAAGCAGTGAAGAGTTTTTACGAGGATTAGTGAGGCTCAAGTTAGAGTATGTAGGAAAAAGGGAAATTTTTTCCCAGTTAAAAGTAGGCCTTAGAACAAGGATGTGTGATGTCACCATGGTTGTTTAATATATTTATAGATGGGGTTGTAAGAGAAGTAAATGTGAGGGTCTTGGTAAGAGCGTGGAGTTAAAAGATAAAGAATCACACACAAAGTGGGAGTTGTCACAGTTGCTCTTTGCTGATGACACTGTGCTCTTGGGAGATTCTGAAGAGAAGTTGCAGAGATTGGTGGATGAATTTGGTAGGGTCTGCAAAAGAAGAAAATTAAAGGTGAATACGGGAAAGAGTAAGGTTATGAGGATAACAAAAAGATTAGGTGATGAAAGATTGGATATCAGATTGGAGGGAGAGAGTATGGAGGAGGTAAATGTATTCAGATATTTGGGAGTGGACGTGTCAGCGGATGGGTCTATGAAAGATGAGGTGAATCATAGAATTGATGAGGGGAAAAGAGTGAGTGGTGCACTTAGGAGTCTGTGGAGACAAAGAACTTTGTCCTTGGAGGCAAAGAGGGGAATGTATGAGAGTATAGTTTTAAAAACGCTCTTATATGGGTTTGTGAAGCATGGGTGATGAATGTTGCAGCGAGGGAAAAGGCTGGGGCAGTGGAGATGTATGTCTGAGAGCAAGTGGGTGTGAATAGGGGAAAGGGAAAGGGGGATGGGGTGGGCCCCTGGGAAAAGGGTTGGAGAGAGGGGGGAAAAAGGGGTTTTTGTGTGCGAGGGTTTGGGACTTCCAGCGGAAATGCGGAGGTGTTTGATAGGAGTGAATGGAGACAAATGGTTTTTTTCTTGACGTGCTGTTGGGGTGAGCAAAATAACATTTATGAAGGGGTTCAGGGAAAAACCCGGGAGGCGCTTGAGTTTCCCGGGATGGGAAAAATTTCAGTGCCTGCATTCGAAGGGGGGGTTAATGTTCAGTTTAAAAACTGTAGTGTAAAGCACCCTTCTGGAAACAGTGATGGAGTGAATGATGGTGAAAGTTTTTCTTTTTGGGCCCCCCGCCTTGGTTTGGGGAACGGCCAGGGGTTTATAATAAAAAAAAAATATTTTGGTGGATAAAAAACTTTAACCCTGGGTTATCTGGGGGGGTAAATACCTGACCCCCGGGTTTTCTGGGTGGATAGCATCCCCGACCCCCGGTTACCTGGGTGGTAACATACCCCGACCACAGGTTATCCCGGGGGATGCATACCTGACCAGGTTATCCTGGGTGGACAGCATCCTGACCACAGGTTATCCCGGGTGGATAGATACCCGACCCCAGGTTATCCTGGCTGGATAGAAACCTGACCCCAGGTTATCCTGGGTGAAGCATACCCGGGCCCCGGTTTTCCTGGGGGATAGAATCCCTGAACCCGGTTATCCCGGGTGGATGCCCTCCCGACCCCAGGTTATCCTGGGTGGATAGCATACCTGACCCCCAAAAGGTTACCCTGGCTGGATAGCTTTCCCTGCCCCCCGGGTTTTACCCGGGGTTTGGTTTAGCAACTGACCACGGTTTAAACCTTTGGGTGGATAAAATCCCTGACCCCAGGTTACCCTGGGTGGTTGCAAACCTGCCCCCAGGTTACCTTGGTGGATAGAAACTGATCCCGGTTACCCTGGGTTGGATAGCTTACTGCCCAACATGTTATCCGGGGTGGATACCCTACCTGCCCCCGGGTTTACCGGGGGGTGGATAGTTTTTACCTGCCCCCAGGTTACCCTGGGGGGGATAGCGTCCCTGACCTCAGGTTTTTTCCCTTTTGGGTGGATACCCCAACCTGCCCCCCGGTTATCCGGGGGTGGTTTGCATAACCTGCCCACAGGTTACCCTGGGGGGGGATAGCTACCTGACCCCGGGTTTTTATCCGGGGTGGATAGCATCCCTGCCCCACAGGTTACCCCTGGGTGTTTGGGCTTTACCTGCCCCCAGGTTACCTGGGGGGGAAGGGGCCAAAAACCTGACCCCAGGTTATCCTGGGTGGTTTCCCCTTTACCGGGACCCCAAGTTATCCTGGGGGATAATACTCTTGCCCACAGGTTTTTCCTGGGGGGGTTAACACCTTTGCCCAAAAGGGTTTTTCCTGGGGGGGAAAACACTCTTGACCCGGTTATCCAGGGTGGTAAAACATTTCTTGACCACAGGTTACCCGGGGGTGGAAAACACTCTTGACCTCGGGGTTACCCTGGGTGGATAAATCTTGACCCGGGGTTTTCCCTGGGTGGATAACACTCTTGACCAAAGGTTATCCGGGGGGAAACATTTCTTGCCACGGGTTTTATCCTGGGTGGATAACTTTAAAACCCCAGGTTTCCTTGGTGGTGGGCATCCCTACCCAGGTTACCCGGGTGGAAAAACATTTCTTGACCACGGTTACCCCTGAGGGGTAATCTCAGTAGTAGTAACCGGGTTCCCCCAGAAAAACCAGTGTACCAGTAGATAAACCCCACTCCCAAACCGGTCTCTGAGGGAATCACTGTCGGGATTCATATTGTGCTGACCACGCAGTATTTCAAACACCCCTCACATATGGGTCCTGGGGTTTTTTAGTTTTTCGAGAGTGAGAAAGGAGGCGGGGCCCGGCTGTTTTAGGGCGCTTCACACTTTATCCGAAAATATACGTATTTCCCAGCCTACGTGAGTATTTTTTTAAACCCTATCCAGGTTCAAACCCCCACATGAAAAAATGGTGGAAACGGTGGGGGGGAAGCGTGGATTTTAAGCTTTTTTTAAGGGTTTTTTCCCAAGTTTGTTAGAAGATTTTTTGTGAGTACCCGGGCAGGTAAAAAAGGTAAAACCCCTTTCCCCCCAAAACTCCAGTTTACGGGCCCCCCCCCTCAAAACCCCCCACCACTCCAGCCTGAAAGCCTTTTTTACCACCTTTTTAAAAGTTCCCTGGCTTATTTCGTGTGCAAAGTGCTTCAATCTCCAAAGGGGGTTGACCCGGGAATTTTGCAAAAAAACCCAGTCAGTAAGCCGACTGTAAAAAGGAAATGGCCGGGTCAGCCTGTCCCCCGGTTTGTCTCCTTTCATCCCCCTGCTCCTTCTTGCGGTGTGCATCGTTACCCATCTTCCGTCACCATTCTCGTGGGTTAAGCCAGTCAGCCAACCCAGCTTCTAACCCGTTTGAGAGGGGAGAGAAGTAAGCCACGCAAGTTCCCCCTTAAAGTATTGTCTCATATTTCGTTTTTGGGGCCCCTGGGTTGGAGGGCTAAGCGTGAATTTCACCTTTCCCTGTGGGAAAAGGTGGTTTAAATCAAGCCACCTTTTGGGTAGTGAGGGGAAAGTGTGCGCCAGTGAGCCCCCCAGTGGGGTTCACCCCCACCCCCACCCACCCACCCCTACTCACACTACCCCACCCCCCAAACCTCATTACCTTGTGGTTTTTTGCCCCCTTGAAAGGGGTTTCCTAATACTTTTTGGGCCCAAACAAAAATTGGTAAGGGGAATTGTAGCTGAGCCCCAACGAAAAAGCCAGTTATGTGAGTTCCCCCGGGGGGGAAAGAATTTCTTTGACAAACAGTGAGTGTAGGGGGGTCAGTCACACCGCGCGGGAAAACCCTTTCAAAAAAACCTACCCTCATCACCAGTCCCCCATCTACTACTCCAGACTTCAGCGATAATTTTTCTGTTTTGGGGACTTTTTTTTTAAAGAAAATTTGGTTTGTGAGACATTTATAGTAAATTTTCTTTGTACTTTTTAACCCTTTTGTTTTTTCAGTGTTGACCCCATATTTCTTTGCCCCATTTTTTTTTTGAAATTATTTTTCAGGTTTTCGCTCATCTTTTATTTTTTTTATCTGTGTTTTTTTTTTTTTTGTACTCTGTCTGTAGTAAGTATTATTGTGTAGTGTACCGGGCCCAGTCACTCCGTGTAAAATTTGATTTTTTTTTTTTTGTATTTTTCGCGTTGTACCCGTATTTGTCACTTTTAGTTCATGCAGTGAATTCACCCCAGTTTACAAAAATTATCCATTTATTTCTATGTTTTGTCTTTTTTCGTATCCCAAAGCGGGTTTTCATTCCTCAAATTTTTTTCGCAGACTTGTGTCCCCTTATTTTTGCCAGCAAATTTTTGTCATGTCATCCAGAAAGTTTTTTGTTGTAAGGAATAACTAAAATAATAAAAATTAAATTAAAGGGGGTTGTGTGCCCGCCACTTGAAAGGTTTTGGGTGTGCCCCGCCACTTGTAAGTGTTGTGGGGCCCCCCCACTTGAAAAGGTGTTTTTGTGCCCCCCCACTTGTAAGTGTTGTGTGCCCCGCCATTTGTAGGTTGTGTGCCCCCCCCCTTTTAAGTGTTGTGGGGCCCCCCATTTGTAAGTTTTGTTTTGCCCCGCCACTTGAAAGTTTTTGTGTGCCCCCCCAAATTGTAAGTGTTGTGTCCCCCGCCACTTTTTAGTGTTGTGTGCCCCAAAAATTTGAAAGTGTTCCCATTGCCTCACCACTTGAAATTTGTTACATTTCCCTTTTTTGTTCCTTTGTTTTTTTTTATTCATATTGGGTTCTATTTCTTTGAACAAATTCACTCTTATTTAATTTTTAATTACTTTTAACTTTTAAAAGTTTTTTTTTTTTACTCGGTTTGTTTAAAAATTGTTTTGTTTTAATTTAAAATTTAAGAGTTAAAGTTTTCCCTTTTTCAGTTTTTTTTTCATTTTTTATTTTTTTAATTTAACCTAAATTTTTCCCCAGGAGTTATTACTGCTTTTGATTATTTCTACACCTTTTTTTTTTGAACTTGTTCTGCAGTAAATTTATTTTGTTGCACTTGTTCTGCAGTAAATTTTATTTTGTTAAATTTTGTTCTCCCAGGGGAAATTATTTTGTTTAAAACTTGTTCTGCAGTGAATTTTTTTTGTTAAATTTTGTTTGCAGTGAATTTTTTGTTGAACTTTTTCTGAGTGAATTTTTTTGTTGAACTTTTTTCTCCCAGTGAATTATTTTGTTGAACTTGTTCTGCAGTGAATTATTTTGTTCCCATTTTGTTCTGCAGTAAATATTTTGTTGAATTGTTCTGCGGGTAAAATTATTTTTTTTTGCATTTGGGTTCTGCAGTGAATTATTTTTTTTGAACTTTTTCTGCGTAAAATTATTTTGTTGCACTTGTTCTGAGTAAATTTATTTTTTTTGAACTTGTTCTGCAGTAAATTTTTTTTTTTGAATTGTTCTGCAGGGAATTATTTTTTTTAAACTTGTTCTGCAGTGAATTATTTTGTTAAACCCTTGTTCTCCCGTGAAAATTTTTGTTAAAAACTTGTTCTGCAGTGAATTATTTTTTTTGCCTTTTTCTGCAGTGAATATTTTGTTAAACCCTTGTTTGCAGTAAAAAAAATTTTGTTGCACTTGTTCTGAAAGTGAAAAATTTTTGGTTTAACTTGTTCTGCAGTAAATTTTTTTTGTTGAACTTGTTCGGCAGTGAATTATTTTCTTTTATTGTTTATTTTTTTTGCTTTATTATTCTAAGTTTATTATTGCATCTTTTTTTTTCCTTTTATTATTTTTCCTGTTTTTTGCCCTTGCATTATTTTTTTAATTTTTTTTTATGCATTCTTAAGAAAATTTTAAAATTTTTCCCAGTTATCTCTCTTTTGGGCATACAATTTAGAAATTTTTATTTTATACTTTTTACATTGTTTTCAAATTTTTTTTAGTTAATTCCTTTTTTAGCAAGGAGAAAAAGACAGCTCATTTTGAAATTTAATTCAGTCTCCAGTAATATTTTTACTTGTTATTTCAATTGTAATTTTTTTTTTTGGGCCCAAATTTAGTCCTTTACTTTTTGGAGTTGTCCTTCCTCTTGCAGTGTTTTTAGCCCCTTTTTTTTTACTTTTTGCAGAATTATTTGCATTCTTTTTTTTTAAAATTTTTGCATTTTGTTTCATTTTTTTTTGTTCATTATTTTTCCCCGTATTTGTTTTGTGCAATTTTCTTTGCCTTTAAAGTTACAAACTGTAAAGTGATACTTTAGTGAGTGTCGACACCAGCCCTCTCAGGTTTACTGCTTGCTGTATCAGCCCTCACTTTCCCTTTGGGGATGACGACTGACCCGGGGACATGAGCATCGCCCACCATGCCTAACCCTTCTGGGGTTTTGGGGTGGGGTCCCTTTGAGCCCGAGCCTTTATTTCAAAAGACTGTCTTCCCCATTTGTCCTTGTGGCGGGGTGGCCCCCCCGAGAGGCCTAGCTTGTGGCTAGGCCGGGGGACGTTGGCCCCAAAGTGAGGAGGTACTTGTGCCTCCTCCCATGGGAGACTTGGGTCTCAGACACTCCCTAAAGAGGGGGGCCAAAGGGCCCCCCGGGGCCACCATTGGAAAAGGCCGGGGGCCCGGGGAGAATCCCGGTAATTTTTTAAAATAAAAAAATTTAAAAAATGAGATACTATTTTTATACTCTTGATCCCTTGATGGGGTTCCCTTTATTCAACCCCCATGTACATAGTTTGGGAACCCCTTTGGTTTACTGCCATTCTTTCTCGTCTAATGTTATTTGAAGGTCCTCCTTCAGGGAAAGTCTTTCGACTTGAAAAAAAGGAAGCTCTTCATCGTTTCCCTGCTGTGTTCATTTTTTGGGGTTTCCCCTTTGGATATGCGGGGACTTCGGAATCTTCAAGTGGTCAAAATTTAGGGGAAAAACTGATTCGTTTTTTTTCCCTTGGCCCAGTAAAAAAGCTGTTTCCATATGTCTTTTTCTTGGAAAAACTAGTGAATGCTAACCAATGACTAATGAATCGTTGATTTTGGGCCTTTGCTGTTAGATTAGAAAACTTTTATCTTTTTTTTAAAAAAAATTGCTGCCGTCCTCAGCTTTTGTCCCTGTTGGGGGTTAAACCATTAACAAACCTTTTCCCTAAAAAAAGAGTTTTTGGGAAAAAAATTTAAAAAAGGAACTAAGCCCCCTGCTTCCGTGTGTGTTTTTATGAGGTTAACCCCCAAAACTGTGACGAGGGAAACCCACTTACACCCCTAAATCATGTCTTCCTTGTGCCCCCAGGGTATTTTTCCCATGTTTAAAATTTAAATTTCACCCCTTTGGGCCTCATTTCTGCCCACCTCTTTTTTGCGCCCAGAAAAATCGTGGTCGTCAACCATCTCAGGGGATCCCCAAAGAACAGTGTCCCAGAGTCTTTTTAAAAACCCTTTCGTAGTATTTTTGTACATCAGAAACCCATAGTCGGGGGCCCTTGTTACAACTGTGGTTTCCATGGCCATATTGCAATTAATTGCCCGGTTTATTTACCCAAGAGGGCGTTTGTACTGATGATAGTTCCTGTTTACTTTTTCCCCTACTGTACTTATCATAGAATCCTGGCTTGGGCACATCTGGGGTGCAATTTCTCTTACAACCTTCAGTACTCTAGGGCTTTCCCTGGCCGTTCCAACCGCGAACCCCCAGAGGAAAAAGGGTATCGTGGTTTCAAAAAAACCCGAACCCGGCTCATTTTCCAAATTTCAAAATAACCCGACCGGCTCATTTTTCCAAAATTGGGGGGGAAATTTGAGCCCCCCCCCAGTCAAACCGTTTCCCCTGGTGACAGTAGGGATTTAAAGGTACACCATCCCCCTTCACAATTCCTTTGAAGCCCTTTTGCAGTCTCGAGAATTTACAAACCCGCCCGATAATGGTTTTCTTCACATGGGCTCTGACATAGATGATTTTGGGGATGAAAGTGGGAAAAAGTCTTTTCTGATGACCCAAAACCCCCCTTTTTTTTTGATATAACCTTTTTTCCAAAAGCAACCATAGGCCCTATAGTGCAAACATCTGTTTATTTAAAGCGCCGTTATTTGTTCATGGGCGGGTGCGCAAAATCTTTTTATTTGGGTTTTTAGTTTTTTTAAAGGGTAAGCAGTTACGACAGTCCCTTTTGTAGGGAAACCGGGCTCATGGTCCCCCCTTAGGGGAGTAGCTGGTTTTTCACCTGCGGGGTCCGAGGTAGGAATTTTCCCCAACTTTTTTATTTAAGGGAGAGCTTTACTGCTTCCCTTTCCCTTTTTGTCGACCGATTAATTCCCCGGTTTACCCCCCTACTGGGATTTTTCTTCCATCGGACTTAAGCTTGGGGCTCGCCCGTACCGATGGCATGCCCGAATTGACCTTATCGTTCCTTTTGGGGTTACCAGCTTGGTTTAGAAATCTGGCATTTCTGCTACAGAGTATGATGTACGGATTAAGTTTCCTTTTCAAGCCCCAAAGCATTCTCCCCGTAGCTTTCCCAACGGTTTAGGGCATGGTAATTCTGTCATCCCCTCTGTGTTTCCCCCTATTTCCTTCAGACTTGCCCGGATAGTGTGTTGCCTAAAAAGGTCCAAAAGGGCACTCAGACTGCCTTGAGTGCACAACCCATCCCTGCAAAGACTGCTAGTTCGAGAGGGGAGTTTTTCCACAGGGGGTGCCTTGTTAGAAAAAAGAATTTCTTGAAAATAGTTTAAAGCCCTTCTTGTTGTTTTCCCCATGGGCCCTCTGCAGAAAAAAACCCTCTCTGTTTCGGCTAGTGCTCTCAAAAATAAGGGGGGGGTGTCTGTGTTTTTCCCAGTGTTTTCCCCCTGGTGATAAAGTTTCCCAGTTGACGGGGTTTTTTGAAAAGGGAAAGGGTTTTTGTTGAACCCTCCCTTTCTTGGGTTTTAAAAGATAGTAAAGGGTTTCCCTTTCTTCCTAGCTTTCCCCCTTTTGGGTCCAGTGTTTC
This sequence comes from Cherax quadricarinatus, assembly GCF_026875155.1. Lineage (NCBI taxonomy): Eukaryota > Metazoa > Arthropoda > Malacostraca > Decapoda > Parastacidae > Cherax > Cherax quadricarinatus. The sequence goes on along the minus strand of NC_069480.1, from coordinate 21,053,567 downwards.
CCTCTCAGAGCCAAAAACCAAACTTTTTTTGACCCCCGTTCACTATCCTTACCCCTTTTTAGGTAGAGGAGGGGGTTTTCACCCGGGCCGTGGGTCGGTGCTTTTTTCTGCCGGGGGGGTCATCCACTTCACCCGGATCAATCTGTTCCACCAAATTGGGAGAAAGACTTAGCTCCCATGAATTTCCCATAAGGTCAAGCGTTTGTTGACTCTGTTGAAAAAACGTCGGGAAAACCCTTGCCTTACCCGGTGAGAAAATGGGGGATAACGAATTATTGTCCCATCGGATTCCAATTGAAAACCGGGGACTAGACCTATCTTCATTCCCCGCGTACCGAATGCCTCATTCACAAGTTGCTGTTTTCAGAAGAATTGATCAATCAAAAGCTTGTGATTTGGGGTTATTGCACCCACAATTCCCCTTTGGAATGCGCCCTTGATCCCAGTACCTAAGAAGGATGGTTTCTTGGCGCCCAGTAATTGGGCTTTAGGGAAATTTAAAAGCGGAAAAAAATATTCCAGATCGCTTTCCCCCTTCTGTTTCTTGGTGATCTTTTGCTTTAAAATTGGAGATAAAAAAGTCCCTTTTGAAAAAGGACTTGTTTTCAAAGGGTTTTTTGGGAAGTCCCCTTCATGAGGAACCAAGAGCTAACTGGGGTTCCACCCCCTACAGGTTTATTATCACTTCCTCCCCTTTTGGCGTTTGGAAATTTTTACCCCCCCTATCCGTTTCAAGGCTCATGGGCCCAATACCTTTTGGGGGTCTCAAGGTAATTTCACTTAGGTTTTATTAGATGACGTAATCGTCAGTTTTTAAAAACGGGGGGATACACACTTTTAAAAAACTTGAATTTGTACTTGGGAAGCTTTATGAAGCCCAAATTTTTTGAAACAAACTGTCTAAAAAAACAAATTTTTTAGTCAGAAAAAAATTTTTTTTGGTCACGGAGTCAATCCTAGAGGGGGTTTCGAATGACCAAAATAAAAAAACTGCAGTATTAAAATTTTTTCCAAAACCCCAAAATGCTGATTCCGTAAGATCCTTTTTGGGCTTAGCAGGTTTTTAAAAGATCTTTTATTGCCATTTTTTTCCCTTTCCCAAACTGTCCTCTAACTGGGGTTGTTAAGAAAAATTTTTTCCTTTTGTTTTTTGGGCCCTTTCCCTCAAGAAAGAGCATTTTCCCAAAATCTAAAAAAAAGCTTAAAAATCTGTCCCAAATTTTTAAATTTCCCCGATTTTTTCTAAGCCCTTTATTGAAACTGATGCTTTTGTTTTAATTGGCAAAAGGGCCGTACTAGCTCAGAAAGACCGTTAAACAAGTATAAAGCAGTTGCATTTGTAGCCGAAAATCCTTTCGAAGGCCCGAAAGTAATTAACAGTAACTGAGCAAAAAAGCTTTGCAATGATGGTCTTTTTAAAACCTTCCAAAAACATTATTTATCAGTACCCGTTTTAGGGCTTGAAAGCCAAAGCTCCTTTATACCTTTATTTTAGAAAAAAACAACCTACTGGGAAAGGGTTTGCCAGATGGAACCCTTTACTATCCAAGAGTTCTTCCCCCCTTTTTAAAAACTTTCCTCGCAAGGGCCCAAATTTTAGTCGCGATGCCTTTCGCGCATGGTTTGTTTTAGTAAAGGGGACCCCCATTTAGTGCTGAAGTTGTTTAAGAATGCTCAAAGAACAGTTCCCCTGTGGGCTGGTTTTGATTCGTTTTCCCGCCCCCAGGGAAGATTTATTTGACTGGGAAAAAACCCCCAGCACCCCTCAGGGGACTTTTTTCCATGAAACCGAATTCTGTTTCGAACAGACGAGGGTTTGGGGACTTTGAGAAGGGTTTATTCCAGTTAGTAATTCCAAAAGTCACTAGGAATGTAGCCCTTTCAGCTGGGTTTACGATTACCAGGGGTTGACACCCTGCTATGGGTCCCTTCAAATTAAAAAAAAGCCGGGTTGAAAAACTTTTGGCCTCGTATGGCCCAAATGATTTTTGGGTATGTTTTAAAAAAAGTAGTGTAGCAATGCAAATAAAAGGGAATGCTAATGGTTTCCCCCAAACCAAACCAAAAATATATCCAACCCCCTAGCGAACCCTTGGGGGAAAAAGTTTTCGCAGATTTGTTAACTAATTTCCAATGTTCCCTCCAAGGCAACAAAATCTGTTGGGTTTTTTGGTAGACCATTTACCAGATATTGTGGTTAGTTCCTTTTACAGGGTAAGACCGCCGAGGGCGGGGGCTAAAGTGGTTTTAAAAAACGCATTATCTGAGGCATTTCCACCCCCTTTAAATCCTAAATAAAAGATAATGGGGGTGAATTCTGTAATGAGTTTTTGAAAAAAATTTTTTACCTTGTACAAGAATCTCTAAAAACCCCCAAATTTTTCCTCATCATCCTGGGAGCAATGGGGGTTAGCGGGAAAAAAACCAATAAAAAAGTACTTGATGTCTTGAGAGCCCCTATCCCTCCAAAAGGGGGAAACTTGGGATGAAATTATACCTGATGTGCAGTGTGCAAAATTTGTTACAATGGTTTTTTATAGGTGACCTCCACATTATGCTTGAAGGTGTAGATAAACGTTTGCCCTTTTTAGTTGTTTATTTCTAATCCGAAAAACCCAAAATTTCAACCCTGATGATTTCATAGCAATTTATCCAGCTTAGCTCAAAGTGTTTTTTTGAAGGGAATTTCCGGTGAAAAAAACTTCATAAATTCCCAAAAGCGAATTTTCAAGAGTCGCCAAAAAAAGGGGCCCAAAAACCCTCCAAAAACAAAGTAGGTTCGATAGGTTTTGTGATAACTTTTTAAAAAAACGTCTCAATGCCAAAAAATTGATCAAAAGGGTTTTTTTGGTTTTTATCGAGTGGTTGGGAAAATAACATGGTAATAAGTATAAGGGGTTTGAGAAAAATTTGTTTCTGGTCAAATATTTAAAAAATCGCATTTAGACTTTGAAGTTAGTATGTGATGTTTAAAGATGGGTTTCCCAAACCCCGGCAAGGGGAACCCGACTCTGACAACCTCTGGGTCCTGTACTCCTTCCCCTGTTTCTCAGTCAGGCGATCAAAAATGAATTTTCGTTATTCCCTACGTTCACGCAGGTAAATTTAGAAAAACCTCAAGTTTTTTTTGGGAACTTCCAATTCAGATTTGCCTAAAAACAGCAAAAAGAGTTAAAGGGCCCCGGGCCCCTTTTGAGTTTTCCCCCCCTTTTTCCCAAAAAGATGACACCCCTTCTGCATATGTCAATCTTACCTTTGAAAAGTTGGGGTTAAATGAAAAACCTGGTATAGAAAGAAAATTACAGTATAACTTATCAGTATTCAAGAAATTTTTTTTTTGTGTGTTCACGGTTTTCCCCCGAGTTTTTTGGGGTTTAAAAGTCTAGGGTTTGAGGGCACCCCAATCTGCCCCTTTTGTTTTTAAAAACTCTTTTTTGTATATATTCCTTCCCCAGAATTCCCTAAAATTTAATGGGAAAACAGATCGATCGATCAAATTTTTTTTTTATCACTTCTATTGTGTAATCCCAACCCTTTAGTTTCATTCGATGGAGTTGTGCTATTTATACCTTTTATTGCTTTTCCCGTTTCAGTTTCGTAACTTCCATTCCCAAAGTTCTATTATGTATGTTATAATGTTTTAATTGTGGACTTTGGGAAATTTTATAGAATTTAGCCCCAAACCGTATGCCTGCCATCTCTAGTTTGTATTAGTTGTAGTCGGGCGACATTTCGTTTTGCGTCGCGAGCTTCAAATTTGTAGTAACCAGTTTCCAGTAACCAGTGTAAACCCGTAATGGGCTCACTACCAACCGTCTCCTTTTGTGAATCACTGTCTGTATTCATTTGTGCTGGAAACCCCAGCAGTTTTCAAACACCCCCTCACATAAAGGGTACTGGGGTTTTGTTGTCTTCGAGGGGTGAAACAAAGGGGGGAGGTCATTGGGTGTTAGGGCGCTTCACACTTTTTCCGTAAAATGTACTTCCAGCCCCGTGAGTAAATTTTTTTTTTTCCCTTTTAGTGTTCGAAAACCCCCCTATGATAATAACACTCTTTACCCCAGGTTATCCTGGTTTGGGTAAAAACTTTGGGCCCCAGGTTATCCCGGGTGGATAACTAATTTTTCCCCAGGTTTTCCCGGGTGGATAAAATACCTGACCCCCGGGGAAACCTGGGGGAAAAACATACCCCCCCGAACCCCCGGTTACCGGGTGGAAAACACTCTTGCCAAAAGGTTATCCTGGGGTGGATATCCTCTTGGGGGACAGGTTTCCCGGGGGGATAAAAACTTTGACCACAGGTTAACCTGGGTGGATAAAATCTTAACCCCAGGGTTATCCTGGGTGGTTTAAATACCTGGGCCCCAGGTTACCCGGGGGGATGCCCTACCCTGACCCAGGTTTTCCTGGATGTCAAAATAGTTACTGATTTATCTTTTGCCCGTGTAGCATATCGTATTTTTTTATATATATTTTTTTAAAAATAGTACAACAAAACTTTAATTCCAGAATATAAATAGACATAAAAAGATAAAATAAATTCTCAGAACAAGGCTCTATAACCTCTCTGATAAAATGTCAAACATAAAGCAAAAACTTACAACAAACGTCTCAAAACAACTACCAGTAACAGTACTAATCTTATATGTAACTTTAAAACAACATTAAATTTATAAGTAAGATGAATATTCATATAATTTTTCCCCATCCCTGGGAAATACTGGCTACAGAGGGTACAAGAAGAAACCTACAAGGATGAGATTAAATTAATGATGGACGGAAAAAAAATTTTGAAAGGCTCAATAATAGAAAAGGGTGGGGCTGTATTTAGAGGATGATGTAAATTTGGTGCAGAGGCAGGTTACAAATGCTGAATTGGGGGAAAATGCTAAGCACCCCATCTTGCTGCCCAAAACTCATCACCTGACAACCTTGACTGTCTTTAATGCCCATAATAACGTGATGCACGGTGGGGTTCAGGATACCTTAAACTGTATTCGGGAAACCCTTTTGGATTCCACAAGGGGGCGGCAAAGTGTAAAAAAGGGGTTTTCAGTCGTGTGTAAAATGTCGCCGGGTGGATGCAGAACCTACATGTACCCAGGGCCTCCACCATTGCCCAAGGAACGCGTGCAGTTGGTTAAAAAACCCTTTGATGTGACCGGAGTGGACTATAGTGGGCCAATCATTTTAACAGGTACTTCAGATGGTGTTCCCTTGAAGGTGTATGTATGTCTATTTACTTGTACAGCTACTAGGGCTGTTCATCTAGAAATGGCTCAGGACTTGTCTGCAGAACAGTTCATACAGACTGTTCCGGAATTTGCGCTAGGCGATCCCGTCCAAGATTGATGATCTCAGATAATGCCCCCAATTTTGTTGCGGGTGCTCAAAAACTTGATGGAATTAAACAAGAGTGATGAAAAGCTTGAAAAGCTTGTCCAAGGTGTTTTCTGTACAAGATGCCATGTGTTGCGTGTCTGACAAGATGAACATCGTCTTCACATCTCTACTGTTCTGCCTATTTTCTGTATTCGACTGTATTCTTTGTGACCCAAACGAGGGTGTGTCTGGAAATTTATTACTCCCAGAGCCCCTTGGCAGGGAGGGGCTGTACGAAGAATGATAGGTACAGTGAAAAGATGGGCTTCTTTAAATGCTACACCCGGGAAGAGAATTAATTTGGAGGAATTCCGTGCAATGTTGGTGGAGGGAGAGAATCGGGGTAAACAATCGCCTTCATACATGAGCGACCCTCCTGACGCGGAGATACGATTTCCTCTCCCCTTTAATTTTGTGGAAAAAAGGGTTTTAAGAACCTTGCATATCTATAGTTTTTAACCCCGGGGGAAAGTGATGGGGATTACAATAACGTGACCGGGGTTGAGTGATAATTCAAGATTTTAAAATAAGAAATTTTAATATTGGTTGATGTGGGGCCCGAAAAGAAAAACTTCTTACACTACGTGAACATTTTTTATGGTGCCCCCAGGGGCAGTAACCGACAAAACCCTTCAACCGGGTGCCCTTTTGGGTTAATTGAAAATTGAAACCCAATCGAACTTTGTGGCCTCGGGGCCCGGGTTTTAGTTACATTATTACCCAGATGCCCAAGGGGGGTTGTCAAAAACGTCAAAGTTTTTGTGCCCTGGTCAGGAAATTTTTGCGTACCATTAAAAAAATTAAATTCCCTTAGAATTAAATGGTTTTTCAACCCCAGTGCAGTTTGGAAAATTTTCAAAGGGGAATTGACACAGTATATTAAAGACACGGACCGGGTAATGCAAGAAAAAAAGGGTTAGAAAGCCCCACTGGGAAAAACCCACCCAGCGCAATCTAAAGAGGGCGGGAAATCGTCTCCGGGAGGAAGACGCAATTTAATTCGTCTAAAAACCCGACTTCCCCCCGGCCCGCTTTGGGGGAAAATTTTTTTAATTTCCCAAAAAAAAAACCCCTATAGTGCCTAAAAAAAAGTTTTTAAATGTGTTGTTTTGGGTAAAAAGGGTTTTTTGTATTTTGAAAAGGGAAACCCAAATGGGTTTCCCGGGCCCGCGCCTGCGCAGGGTGGGGGGGTGGGGGTCGAAACTTTGGGGGACGAGGTGGCGGCAGTGTTTTTGAATTGGGGAGGAGGCTGTGAAAAGGGGGGATGAGGAAAAACTTTCACGGCGGCTTAAGGATTAATATAGGCCTCAATTCATAATAGGAAGTGTCGTGACTGTCCCTAGTGAAGAGTGAGGGAACGTGATTTACGGAACCACCGTAAAAAGGTGGTAAAATTAGTGAATAATGGTTTGACCGGGTGTGACTGGTGCGTGGCCATGGTGTGTGTCCAGGGGAAATACCCGTGAGTTAATCCTTACTCATCGGCCTCAGATCTTAATGGAGTGACCTCTAATGTGTATAATGATTATGAGACGTTAAATCGTCTTGTGAATGGTAATGTAATCAGGGATAATAACATTAAGTTAAGAGAATGCGGGATGTGAAATAGATCGCCCTGCTCCGAGTGAACGCGTGATTATCGTATCAAGGATAGTGAAGTTTTATGGTATCACGACTTGTAAACCGGGACAAACCAACAGATACCTCGTCCTGCTGGAATAAGAACCATGTCTGTGTGGCGGGACGTCGAAATGAGATGGTGAATGGAGGAAATAAGGAGCATCAATCACCCCCAGTTAAGTAACCCTTCTAGTTATAACAGACTGATACTGGCCAGTTAGGTATGTTTTAATTGGATAGGTTAAGGGTGATCCAGCCACATCAAGTGACCACCAGGGAATATCTGGTAAGTGGTGGGATTATGTACAAATGTTTTTCCTTGATGGATGTATCCATGTGTATCCTACCCCCTACCCCCCTTCATTCAGTTAAACTAATATAATCTATACAGTCCACAATTAATTAATAGCGCCGTGCTTGAGGGTGCTACCCAATTTATACTGGTCTCGGATAGATGTGGACAAGATTGTGAGGGTCGAGGGGCCACCTGTAGTGACCAGAGGTGGTTAAGTTTTCTCACATGTCTACACGGGGTGACTACGGTAAACAATATAGTTGTCTCCCAATGAGATTACTTGTATGTATATAATGTTGAGGTACATACAGGTAAGCACCCTATAAAATTTTCCACATTTCTATTCATTTTAAAGTTTATGATTAAGGTCAGTACCCTGATACAGGTTTGTTTTCATTGCTATATTCTTGATGTAAGTTTTAGCTTATTATTATTATTATTAAAGATTAGCCGGTATCATTGTCTGCATCGCTCTTGGGCCGTGTAGACCCCCTTGCCTGACGCTCCTCAGTAACCTGACAGCAGTGGTATGAGGAGGTGTTGTGCATTCGCTGCCTGGATGAGGTTAGAGTGCGGTCGTGGCTTTGCACCCCCTCTACTGTTTCCCAGACGAGCTACTCAGTCAACGACATGGCGCCAAGTGTGCGCAGGAGAGTGAATACTGTGGGCATTGAACTTATTAGTGGGGCTTTAACGCCTACGTCAGTCGATGTGTTATTGCCCAAAATTATACGAGAGACATATGGCATCAGAGACGAGGATTTATATGGAGTGGCACTGAATGGTGTATATAGAATTTTCGTGAAAGTGCTAACTGCTCAAGTATACGAGGCTTTGGTTGATCGTTACCAAGATGTCAGCATTAACGTAACACCGGCAGTGAGGATCAAGTTGACTGATGTATCACGACATTATTCATGGGTTAAGCTCCGCAACGTGCCTTTTGAGGCTGATGAGGTAGATATTCGAAATGTTTTCGAACGTTATGGAACTGTACATCTGGCCCAACCTGGCAAATGGGTAAAAGGTGCTTACACAGGATTTCCTGAGGGTTCTTTTAATCTCAAGATGACGCTTAGGCATCCTATACCCTCGTATGTATATCTCGAAGAGTTTAGAACCCAGGTAATGGTAGCGTATGCGGGGCAGAGACGTACGTGCCGACTGTGTGACGAATATGACCATATGGCGGCAGACTGTGGCAAGCGGAGTATGGCTCCTGGGCCGGCAAGGGGCGGAGCACCTGTGCATGAGCACCCGATGCCTAAGGAAGAACGGGGGCAAGGAGGAGGGCGTGGTCGCATGTGGAGTGAAGAGGTAGTGGCTCCTCCAGTGGAATCGGAAGAAGGGGTGATCCATGAATCACCTGGCCCATCAACAGTGGCTCCTGGGCCGGCAAGGGCGGAGCACCTGCGCATGAGCACCCGATGCCTAAAGAAGAACGGGTGCAAGGAGGAGGGCGTGGTCGCATGTGGAGTGAAGAGGTGGTGGCTCCTGGGGAATCGGAAGAAGTGGTGATCCATGAATCACCTGGCCCATCAACAGTACAGTTGTCAAGTGAGGAGGTACAGGAGGGCGCAGCAGTGAAGGCTATTGAGGAGGAGTTGGAGACGGTGATACAGGCTATGTTACAGTCTACGGAGGTGGAGAGTTACAGCGAACAAGACCCTGGGATCAGGGCAGAAGGTGTGTGTGGGGAAGGGGAGGATCAGGTGGCACCTGTGGTGGACAGTGCGAGTGCCATGGAAGGGCATGGAGGCGGATTAAGGGTGGTAGAGGTGGAAGTCCATTGTGCTGGCTCCCAGGACTCAGATATGGAAACTGAGGGAGCTACAAGGAAAAGGGCAGCAGCATCAGATTCGGACGATGTTCTGACGCCGGCACAAAGGCCGGGGAAAAAGACATGGGGTTATGGTACCCAGAGTGACTCTGCGAGAGGGCCACAACAGAAGGGGGGGGATGGTTGGGAAGGAGGGGGGAGTCTGTGGCAAAGGCACAGTCCAGGGGAACGGTCTGAAAGGGAAGAATCTTGACATGAGGCGGGGAAGGAAACCTTAAACTGGCCTCAGGTGTGTAACAATAAATATTAATGGTCTGTGTGATGGTGTTAAACGGGAGTGCTTCAGGATGTTTTTGAATAGGTACAAGGTTGACGTAGCTTTTGTGCAGGAGCACAATTTTAAGCTTGGTCGTGAATTAGTGGTGCCTGGGTATCAGGCTTATGTGTTGCTGTCTGAGCGTTTAAAAGGAGGAGTGGGTGTGTTGATCATGGAGGCGAGCCCGTTTGTATTGCATAGGAAAGAGGGGGGAGGGGGGACAGTATTACGTGTGGAAGGATGGTGGATGGGAGAGAGAGTGGCGTTTGTGTGTGTGTATGCCCCAGCAGAAAGTGACGTGAAAGTGAAGATGGATTTTGTGCGGGAGGAGCTCGTGTATTTCCTACGCACATTACTGTCTGTGGCGATTGTGGGGGGGGATTGGAATTGTGTAATTAAGAGGACAGACGTGGAACCCAGAGGAGCGGGATATTTTTCCTCAGTCTTGGGGGGCCTGCTTAGAGATCTTCAGTTACGTGATGCTTTCGGGGGAGGTCTGTGGGAGGTGGAACATACGTTTATAAGAAGGGGATATGTGGCTCGTTTGGACAGGTTATATTTATCTCAGAGGGTTTTGGTAGAGTCTTTTAAAACTATTGAGATGGTGTCTTCCGATCATAGGGCGGCGGTATTAGTGGAGGTGGGATGGGATGCTTTGGCTCGTAGGCAGGGAAGTTATTGGAAACTGAACACGATGGTTTTGGGGGATAGGGAGGGAGTGGAAGAGTTTGCAATATTTTGGGAACAGCTCTGTGCCGACAGAAGGACTGAGGAAGATGTGGTAGGATGGTGGGATAGTGTGGCTAAGTTACGAATACGTCAATTTTATGTGAGGGAGGGCAAACGCATTAATCAATTGCGGTATGGTTTGTCAAATTACTTAGAATCTAGATTACGGAATTGTTACGAGGGGGGGCGGTGGCCGGGGTGTACCCGGTGGAGGAAATACACATGTTGAAAGACAGAATACGGGATTTGCAAGAAGAACGTTTTGCAGCTGTACGGGTACAGGCGGGGTTGGACGAAGTACTCTGGGGCGACAAGCCATCAGCTTGTGTGCTGCGAGGACAGAAGGTACGACAGCGAGCGACTACAATACCGGGTTTGCAAGTCATATCTTCTGTGGGGGGGTTTTAGAGAGGGTCAGGTATTAAGGGACACCAAGGGGATGAGTGCATATGCAGATAGATGGTTTGAGGAATACGGGAAAAGTAGTGGGGTGGATGGTGAGGTTCTTGGGAAGGTATGTGAGTATATGCTGTGCAAACTGGGGAGGAGTGATCGGGAGGCACTGGGTGGGGTCATTGAGGAGGGGGAAATATGGAGAGCCCTTATGGACATGAGGAAGGGTAAGGCACCCGGGATCGATGGTTTACCTAGCGAATTTTATGTACAGCACTGGGGTCTGCTTAGGGGTTTCCTAGTAAGGTTAATGAATGCCATGAAAGACGGAGGTAAGATGGGAGAATCTCAGGCAACGGTGGTGGTGGTGTTGGTCCCAAAGTGTAAACAGCAGAGTACCCTTCGGGATTACCGAGCCATTTCGTTGCTTTGTGCTGATTATAAATTATTTGCGAAAATTCTTGGGAATCGGCTTAAATGTGTTGTGGGGAGGGTCGTGTTTGAGTCTCAGTTTGGTTTACCTGGTAGGTCAATGAGCGTGGGCCACGGGATTATCAAGGGGTTCCTGGAGGACATGGAAAGGGGAAGAGGGGCGTTGGTGGCGTTGGATTGGCAAGGGGCTTATGATAGGGTGGAAAGAAAGGCTTTGAGGGATATTCTCCTACGACAGGGGTTTGGCGAAGAAATAGTGGGGTGGGTGGATACGTTGTACTCAAACGCGAAGGTAAGGGTGCAAATCAATGGGTGTGTGGTGGGGGAGTCAACATGGAGTGGGGTCTTCGGCAGGGATGTCCTTTATCACATATATTGTTTGCATGTGTTCAGGATCCCTTTTATAGGATGGTGGAGGATCGTCTAAGGACGGGGGGAAGGGATGGTGAGCTGAAGCCGTGGCCTGGTTTGGTGGGCTATGTGGATGATACCACTATTTTGGCAAGTGAGGAGACACGGTTAGGACTTTTGGGGGAAGTTGTACACACTTTTGGGAGAGCTACTGGGATGAAGGTAAATCTGGAAAAGTCAATGATCATGGGGCTGGGAGAGTGGACAGAGAGATTAGATTGGGGATGTGATGTTGTGCAGCGGAGGACCGGGAGTCTGAAAATCTGCGGGTCATGTATGAGGATGACCTGAGTGCTGCAAGGGTTAGCAATTCGAATAGGATGGTGGAACAGGTGCAGCGACGGTTGGGAATGCTGCGTCCTCACCGTTTAACCCTTAGGCAACGTGCAATTGTCATCAATGTATTACTATATAGTAAAGTCTAGTTTGTTTCGGCAGTGATGCCGTTAACAGGAACGGCGATCACGAGTATTCTTAGAATGGTGTTCAAATTTTTGTGGGGTTCAGGGTGCAACTGGTTGCGAAGGGAGGTAGTGACATTGCCGGTATGTAGGGGAGGGTTAGGTTTGTTGGACTTGAGAAAGCGCGTGAAATGTGTGTTTATTAAGAGGGAAGTGATGAGTGCAGGTGGATGGAGGGGGTCAGCTAGATAAGGTACATGCTCACCTGAGGAAATGGTATGGAGGGGCGGAAATGAAGGAATGTGAAACAGTGTTACGTGCCTTAGTGTTAGCCAGGGAACCAGGAAAAGTAAAGGTGGGAACTTTGTGTAAATTGTTAGAGAGACATGTAGTGGCGCCGGTTGAAGGGATCTACCCCATGTATGCATGGGATGTAATATGGCGAAGATTTAGTAAATTAAGGATACGACCTAGGGCGCGTGAGGTTATGTACCGTTTCCTGCATGGGATTTTGCCAACGGGAGCGATGCTCCGAGATAGGAGGGTTATTGAGGGTGGGGGGTGTGGCAGATGCAGTGGGGAAGAGACTGCGTATCATGTCGTCTATTTTTGTGAAGGTTTGGAGTGCATCAGGGTATGGATGAGTAAGGTAGTGGTGAGGGTGGGGGGTCAAGGTGTGTCGGTATTGTGAGCGTTGAGTCTTGATATGGGTGGTGTGGAGGAGAGTGTGGTAAGAGGTTTAGCATATGTCATCGTGGACTACACATATGTTTTATGGGGTATGAGGGGGAAGGTGGGTGGGGATGTGCTGAGAAGGACTTTGGCGGCGACGTTTAATCGAACTTTGTGTCGCAATAGAGACATTTTTGGAAGAAGGTGGGAAGAGTTTTTTTCTGAGGGTTATAGAGGACTAACAATAGGGAATTTATTGGCGTTATAAGGGGCTTTAACTGCCGGGGTGAGTGGGTTGGTAAAACGGGGGGGGGTTAAGGGGATTTCAACGGGCTCACCTCCTTGGGTGTGCAGTGATGTGGTTGGGTGTGATTGGAGGTACTAGTGTGTGACCAGATGAGAGGTTGTGCAAGATAAGTTTTGCTTAGTTCCCTTGATGGGGAAGGTTGTAAGGAGCAGATTAAAATATATAACATGTATTAATGTATAACCTATAAATTATATAACATGTATATTTCTTTGGTAGAGTATTATGTTCCACTTGCACTGGTATTGCAATTGAATTTGAATTTTCTTGAGAGCGTTTTCCTTTCACTATTTCCTTGAAGCACTGAGTTATTTTTCCCTTTTTTTGTAACGTGGTCCAGCATCAGTTTTGACGTAATTACCTATTATTATTATTCTTATTTAAGGTATTGTCATTTTGGTAGACCTGTACCATTCATGGTTGTAAATAATGTTTCATAATAATCCTAAATTGAGGATAATTAATGTCATGATTATTCAGGTTGGTGACGGGGTTAGTTTTCAATGTGTGTGTGTGAGTGGGGGGGAGGGATGATGGGTCAACGTGTTGTGTGAGTGGGGGGGAGGGATGATGGGTCACCTGTGTTGTGTGAGTGTGGGGGGGGAGGGATGATGGGTCACCTGTGTTGTGTGAGAGGGTGGGGGAGGGATGATGGGTCACCTGTGTTGTGTGAGTGGGGGGGAGGGATGATGGGTCACCTGTGTTGTGTGAGTGGGGGGGAGGGATGATGGGTCGGTCACCTGTGTTGTGTGAGTGGGGGGGAGGGATGATGGGTCACCTGTGTTGTGTGAAGTGGGGGGAGGGATGATGGGTCGGTCACCTGTGTTGTGTGAGTGGGGGGGGAGGGATGATGGGTCACCTGTGTTGTGTGAGTGGGGGGGAGGGATGATGGGTCACCTGTGTTGTGTGAGTGGGGGGGGGAGGGATGATGGGTCACCTGTGTTGTGTGGAGTGGGGGGGGAGGGATGATGGGTCACCTGTGTTGTGTGAGTGGAGGGAGGGATGATGGGTCACCTGTGTTGTGTGAGTGGAGGGAGGGATGATGGGTCACCTGTGTTGTGAGTGGGGGGAGGGATGATGTGTCACCTGTGTTGTGTGAGTGGGGGGAGGGATGATGGGTCACCTGTGTTGTGTGAGTGGGGGGAGGGATGATGGGTCACCTGTGTTGTGTGAGTGGGGGGAGGGATGATGGTCACCTGTGTTGTGTGAGTGGGGGGAGGGATGATGGGTCACCTGTGTTGTGTGAGTGGGGGGAGGGATGATGGGTCACCTGTGTTGTGTGAGTGGGGGGAGGGTGATGGGTCACCTGTGTTGTGTGAGTGGGGGGAGGGATGATGGGTCACCTGTGTTGTGTGAGTGGGGGGAGGGATGATGGGTCACTGTGTTGTGTGAGTGGGGGGAGGGATGATGGTCACCTGTGTTGTGTGAGTGGGGGGAGGGATGATGGGTCACCTGTGTTGTGTGAGTGGGGGGAGGGATGATGGGTCACCTGTGTTGTGAGTGTGGGGGGAGGGATGATGGGTCACCTGTGTTGTGTGAGTGGGGGGAGGGATGATGGGTCACCTGTGTTGTGTGAGTGGTGGGAGGGATGATGGGTCACCTGTGTTGTGTGAGTGGGGGGGAGGGATGATGGGTCACCTGTGTTGTGAGTGGGGGAGGGTGATGGGTCACCTGTGTTGTGTGAGTGGGGGAGGGATGATGGGTCACCTGTGTTTGTGTGAGTGGGGGGAGGGATTGGGTCACCTGTGTTGTGTGAGTGGGGGGAGGGATGATGGGTCACCTGTGTTGTGTGAGTGGGGGGAGGGATGATGGGTCACCTGTGTTGTGTGAGTGGGGGGAGGGATGATGGGTCACCTGTGTTGTGTGAGTGGGGGGAGGGATGATGGGTCACCTGTGTTGTGTGAGTGGGGGGGAGGGATGATGGGTCACCTGTGTTGTGTGAGTGGGGGGAGGGATGATGGGTCACCTGTGTTGTGTGAGTGGGGGGAGGGATGATGGGTCACCTGTGTTGTGTGAGTGGGGGGAGGGATGATGGGTCACCTGTGTTGTGTGAGTGGGGGGAGGGATGATGGGTCACCTGTGTTGTGTGAGTGGGGGGAGGGTATGATGGGTCACCTGTGTTGTGTGAGTGGGGGGAGGGATGATGGGTCACCTGTGTTGTGAGTGTGGGGGGAGGGATGATGGGTCACCTGTGTTGTGTGAGTGGGGGGAGGGATGATGGGTCACCTGTGTTGCAGCACAGGTTTCTTAATAAGGCATATTGTAGGTCTGGTGTATTTGTTGCGAGTTGTATTATGGGTGATTGTCATTAAGCTTGCTGCATTATTGTGTTGAGGTTGTAATTTTAGGAGTTTTGTTTATAGCCATTTTGTGGCCTTTGTTATTATAACTTTATTCCTTCTTAAATTGTGATATGTTTTAAAAACTTGTATATAGTAGACTGTCAGATGTTGCCTGGATTGTTTTGTGTTTATATATTGTTTTACTGATGTTGTCCTTGTTCATTATTTTATATATGTACCTATTGATAATTGTACATGAAGTTTTAAATAAAATATAAAAAAAAAAAATGCTGACATCTTGATAACGATCCACCAACGCCTCGTATACTTGAGCAGTTAGCACCTTCACGAATATTCTATACACACTGTTCAGTGCCACTCCATACAAATCCTCGTCTCTGATGCCGTATGTCTCTCTCACAATTTTGGGCAATAACACATCAACTGACGTAGGCGTTAAAGCCCCACTAATAAGCTCAATGCCCACAGTATTCACTCTCCTGCGCACACCTGGCGCCATGTTGTTGACTGAGTAGCTCGTCTGGGAAACAGTAGAGGGGTGCAAAGTACGACCGCACTCTACCTCATCCAGGCAGCGAATGCACTGAGGAAAACTGCGCAGAAACCAATTATTATTGTTATTATTAAAGATTCGCCGGTATTCTCCCGGTCCGGGCCTTTTCCTAGTGGTGGCCCGGCCTTGGCTCCCTCTTTAGGGAGTGTCTGAGACCTAAGTCTCCCATGGGAGGAGGCACAAGTACCTCCTCATCTTTGGGACCAACTGTCCCCAGGCCTAGCCACAAGCTAGGCCTCTCTGGTCTGCCATCCCCGCCCCAAGGAGGCTAATGGGAATGACAGTCTTATGAGCTAAAGGCTCGGGCTCAGGCGCCTACCCTACCCTAGAAGGGCTGGGCATGGTGTCGATGTGCAGAAACCAACAGAGTCAGGAGCTACTGCGCAGCCTGTCAGCACGGCCCAAGAGTGATACGAACAATGTATCTTGTTACATATTATGTTCCCATATATTTTGTGCCTGAGTTTTAAATAAAATATAAAAATAAAATAACCAAATTCTGTAAACCCAACATTGTAATCCCTATAGAGAATAACTTGATTTGATTGATTGATTGATTGATGATAGGTGAACTAAGAACAAGATAATAAACTGCCAAGTTACAAACATAATGAATCATGAAGGTAAGTAAGTAAATTTACTTAACTTTATACATAATGAATTATAAAGGTAAGTAAGTAAATTTACTTACCTTTATACATAATGAATTATAAAGGAAAGTAAGTAAATTTACTTACCTTTATACATAATGAATTATAAAGGTAAGTAAATTTACTTACCTTTATACATAATGAATTATAAAGGTAAGTAAGTAAATTTACTTACCTTTATACATAATGAATTATAAAGGTAAGTAAGTAAATTTACTTACGTTTACTCATGGCTACAATCATCAACAAATTATAGAATAATGAACAATTAACAAGGAAGAAACCAACAATTTATATTAACCACAAACTATAATAAAATAAAATAAGCAAAAAAAAAACAATAGCAAAATAATACTAAAATTGAATGTGAAACACTAAAAGCATAAAAATTTTAAAACAAATTTTAAAAAAGTTAAAAAACTTAAAAAAAATTGAAAACTTATAAAATATAATTAGAATTTACAAAAAACAGGAGTAACTTTAAAATTGTAATTTAGAATTTCTTTATAAATAATAATAATAATAAGCAGAATTATATCATTCTAAGTCCAAAAACAATAGATATTTTGAATACCCTTCCGGGTAATAATATAATATACTCTACACGGGTGGATATTACCCATGGCCCCAGGTTATCCTTGGTGGATAACATACCTGAACCCAGGTTATCCTAGGTGGATAACATACCTGAACCCAGGTTATCCTAGGTGGATAACATACCTGAACCCAGGTTTTCCTACGTGGATAACATACCTGAACCCAGGTTATCCTAGGTGGATAACATACCTGAACCCAGGTTATCCTAGGTGGATAACATTCCTGAACCCAGGTTATCCTAGGTGGATAACATTCCTGAACCCAGGTTATCCTATGTAAATAACATACCTGAACCCAGGTTATCCTAGGTGGATAACATTCCTGAACCCAGGTTATCCTAGGTGGATAACATTACCTGAACCCAGGTTATCATAGGTGGATAACATACCTGAACCCGGGTTATCCTAGGTGGATAACATACCTGAACACAGTTATCCTAGGTGGATAACATTCCTGAACCCAGGTTATAATATGTAAATAACATATCTGAACCCAGGTTATCCTAGGTGGATAACATTCCTGAACCCAGGTTATCCTAGGTGGATAACATTCCTGAACCCAGGTTATCCTATGTAAATAACATACCTGAACCCAGGTTATCCTAGGTGGATAACATTCCTGAACCCAGGTTATCCTAGGTGGATAACATTCTGAACCCAGGTTATCCTAGGTGGATAACATTCCTGAACCCAGGTTACCCTTTAGGTGAATAACATACCTAAAACCAAAGGTTTTTCCTAGGTGGATAACATTCCTGAACCAGGTTATCCTAGGTGGATAACATCCCTGAAACCAAAGGTTATCCTAGGGATAACATTCCTGAACCCAGGTTATCCTAGGTGGTTTAACATTCCTAACCCGGGTTATCCTAGGTGGATAACATACCTGCCCAGGTCATCCTAGGTGGATAACATACCTGAACCCAGGTTATCCTAGGTGGATAACATTCCTGAACCCAGGTTATCCTAGGTGGATAACATTCCTAAACCCAGGTTATCCTAGGTGGATAACATACCTGAACCCAGGTTATCCTTGGTGGATAACATTCCTGAACCCAGGTTATCCTAGGTGGATAACATACCTGAACCCAGGTTATCCTAGGTGGATAACATTCCTGAACCCAGGTTATCCTAGGTGGATAACATACCTGAACCCAGGTTATCCTAGGTGGATAACATACCTGAACCCAGGTTATAATTGGTGGGTAACATTCCTGAACCCAGGTTATCCTAGGTGGATAACATTCCTGAACCCAGGTTATCCTAGGTGGATAACATTCCTGAACCCAGGTTATCCTAGGTAAATAACTACCTGAACCCAGGTTATCCAGGTGGAAAAACATACCTGAACCCAGGTTATCCTAGGTAGATTAACATCCCTAAACCGGGTTATCCTAGGTGGATAACATACCTGAACCCAGGTTTACCCTAGGGGATAACATAACTGAACCAAGGTTATCCTAGGTGGATAACATACCTGAACCCAGGCTATCCTAGGTGGATAACATAACTGAACCCAGGTTATCCTAGGTAAATAACATAACTGAACCAGGTTATCCTAGGTGGATAACATACCTGAACCCAGGTTACCCTTTAGGGGAAATAACATACTTGAACCCAGGTTATCCTAGGCAATAACATACCTGAACCCAGGTTATCCTAGGTGGATAACATACCTGAACCCAGGTTATCCTAGGTAAATAACATACCTGAACCCAGGTTATCTTGGGTGGATAGCATGCCTGAACCAAGGTTATCCTAGGTAAATAACATAACTGAACCCAGGTTATCCTAGGTGGATAACATACATGAACCCAGGTTATCCTAGGTGGATAACATACCTGAACCCAGGTTATCCTAGGTGGATAACATACCTGAACCCAGGTTATCCTAGGTGAATAACATACCTGAACCCAGGTTATCCTAGGTGGAAAACATACCTGAACCCAGGTTATCCTGGGTTTAACATCCGAACCCGGGTTATCCAGGTGGATAACACACTTGACCCAGGTTACCCTAGGAATAATAACCATACCTGAAACCCGGGTTTTTATCCTAGGTGGAAAAAATTCCTAAACTCAGGTTATCCTAGGTAAATAACATTCCCGAACCCAGGTTATCCTGGGTGGATAACATGCCTAAACCCAGGTTATCCTAGGTGGATAACATACCTGAACCCAGGTTATCCTAGGTAAATAACATAACTGAGCTCAGGTTATCCTAGGTGGATAACATAACTGAACACATTTTATCCTAGGTGGATAACATACCTGAACCCATTTTATCCTAGGTGGATAACATACCTGAACCCAGGTTATCCTAGGTAGATAACATACCTGAACCCAGGTTATCCTTGGTGGATAACATTCCTGAACCCAGGTTATCCTAGGTGGATAACATACCTGAGCCCAGGTTATCATAGGTGGATAACATACCTGAACCCAGGTTATCCTTGGTGGATAACATTCCTGAACCCAGGTTATCCTAGGTAAATAACATAACTGAACCAGGTTATCCTAGGTGAATAACATACCTGAACCCAGGTTATCCAAGGTGGAAAAAATACCTAAACTCAGGTTATCCTAGGTAAATAACATTCCCGAACCCAGGTTATCCTGGGTGGATAACATGCCTAAACCCAGGTTATCCTAGGTGGATAACATACCTGAACCCAGGTTATCCTACGTAAATAACATAACTGAGCTCAGGTTATCCTTGGTGGATAACATAACTGAACACATTTTATCCTAGGTGGATAACATACCTGAACCCATTTTATCCTAGGTGGATAACATACCTGAACCAAGGTTATCCTAGGTGGATAACATACCTGAACCAGGGTTATCCTAGGTGGATAACATACCTGAAGCCAGGTTATCCTAGGTGGATAACATACCTGAACCCGGGTTATCCTAGGTGGATAACATACCTGAACCCAGGTTATCCTAGGTGGATAACATACCTGAACCCAGGTTATCCTAGGTAAATAAAATAACTGAACCCAGGTTATCCTAGGTGGATAACATACATGAACCCAGGTTATCCTAGGTGGATAACATACCTGAACCAAGTTTATCCTAGGTAAATAACATACATGAACCCAGGTTATCATAGGTGGATAACATACCTGAACCCAGTTTATCCTAGGTGGATAACATACCTGAACCCAGGTTATCCTAGGTGAATAACATACCTGAACCCAGGTTATCCTAGGTGGATAACATAACTGAACCCAGGTTATCCTAGGTGGATAACATACCTGAACCCAGGTTATCCTAGGTGGATAACATACCTGAACCCAGGTTATCCTAGGTAAAAAACATAACTGAATCAAGGTTATCCTAGGTGGATAACATACCTGAACCCAGGTTATCCTAGGTGGATAACATACCTGAACCCAGGTTATCCTAGGTAAATAACATACCTGAACCCAGGTTATCCTAGGTGGATAACATACCTGAACCCAGGTTATCCTAGGTAAATAACATACCTGAACCCAGGTTATCTTGGGTGGATAGCATGCCTAAACCAAAGGGTTTTCCTAGGTAAATAAACATATTGAATCCAGTTATCCTGGGTTTGATTAACATACCTAACCCAGGTTACCCAAGTCGATAACATACCTGAACCCAGGTTATCCTAGGTAAATAACATACCTGAACCCATGTTATCCTAGGTGAATAACATACCTGAACCCAGGTTATCCTAGGTGGATAACATACCTGAACCCAGGTTATCCTAGGCGGATAACATACCTGAACCCAGGTTGTCCTAGGTGGATAACATACCTGAGCCCAGGTTACCCTAGGTAAATAACATACCTGAACCCAGGTTATCCTGGGTAGATAACATGCCTAAACCCAGGTTATCCTAGGTGGATAACTTACCTGAACCCAGGTTATCCTAGGTAAATAACATAACTGAGCTCAGGTTATCCTAGGTGGATAACATAACTGAACACATTTTATCCTAGGTGGACAACATACCTGAACCCTGGTTATCCTAGGTGGATAACATACCTGAACCCAGGTTATCCTAGGTGGATAACATACCTGAACCCAGGTTATCCTAGTGGATAACATACCTAAACCCAGGTTATCCTAGGTGGATAACATACCTGAACCTAGGTTATCCTAGGTGGATAACATACCTGAACCCAGGTTATCCTAGGTAAATAACATAACTGTACCCAGGTTATCCTAGGTGGATAACATACATGAACCCAGGTTATCCTAGGTGGATAACATTCCTGAACCAAGTTTATCCTAGGTAAATAACATACATGAACCCAGGTTATCCTAGGTGGATAACATACCTGTACCTAGGTTATCCTAGGTAAATAACATACCTGAACCCAGGATATCTTGGGTGGATAACATGCCTGATCCCATGTTATCCTAGGTAAATAACATAACAGAACCCAGGTTATCCTAGGGGGATAAATACCTAAACCCAAGTTATCCTAGTTGGATAACATACCTGAACCCAGGTTATCCTAGGTGGATAACATACCTGAACCCAGGTTATCCTAGGTGGATAACATACCTGAACCCAGGTTATCCTAGGTGGATAACATACCTCCTAGGTGGATAATGTACCTGTACCCAGGTTATCCTAGGTGGATAACATACCTGAACCCAGGTTATCCTAGGTGGATAACATACCTGAACCCAGGTTATCCTAGGTGGATAACATACCTCCTAGGTGGATAATGTACCTGTACCCAGGTTATCCTAGTTGGATAACATACCTGAACCCAGGTTATCCTAGGTGGATAACATACCTGAACCCAGGTTATAATAGGTAAAAACATACCTGAACCCATGTTATCCTAGGCGGATAACACATCTGAACCCAGGTTATCCTAGGTGGATAAAATACCTGAACCCAGATTACCCTGGGTAAATAACATACCCTCAAATCCAGGTTAAAACCTAACCGGTTTGGGATAAAATACCTAAACCCCAGGTTACCCTAGTGGATAACATTACTTGAACCCAGTTATCCTAGGGATACTACTGAAGCCAGAGTTATCCGGGTTGGTTAACATACCTGAACCCAGGTTATCCTAGGTAAATAACATACCTGAACCCTGGTTATCCTAGGTGGATAACATACCTGAACCCAGGTTATCCTAGGTGGATAACATACCTGAACCCAGGTTATCCTAGGTGGATAACATACCTGAAACCAGGTTATCCTAGGTAAATAGCATACCTGAACCCAGGTTATCCTAGGTGGATAACATACGTGAACCCAGGTAATCCTAGGTGGATAACATACCTGAACCCAGGTTATCGTAGGTAATTAACATACCTGAACCCAGGTTATCCTAGGTGGATAACATACCTGAACCCAGGTTATCCTAGGTGGATAACATACCTGAACCCAGGTTATCCTAGGAAAATAACATAACTGAACCAAGGTTATCCTAGGTGGATAACATACCTGAACCCAGGTTATCCTAGGTGGATAACATACCTGAACCCGGGTTATCCTAGGTAAATAACATACCTGAACCAGGTTTTATCCTAGTGGATTAACTTTACCTGAACCCAGGTTATCCTACGTGGATATCATACCTGAACCCATTTTATCCTAGGTAAATAACATACCTGAACCCAGATTATCCTAGGTAAATAACATACCTGAACCCAGGTTATCCTTGGTGGATAACATACCGAACCCGGTTTTATCCTTGTGGATAACATACTAAACCCTCAGGTTATCAAGTGGAAAAAAAACTGAAGCCAGGTTATCCTATGTAAATAACATACCTGAACCCAGGTTATCCTAGGTGGATAACATACCTGAACCCAGGTTATCCTAGGTGGATAACAAAACCTAAAACCAAAAGGTTATCCTAGGAAATTTAAAACATACCAAAACCCGGGTTTATTCCAAGGTGGATAACATACCTGAACCCAGGTTATCCTAGTGGATAACATACCTGAACCCAGGTTATCCTAGGTGGATAACATAACTGAACCCAGGTTATCCTAGGTGGATAACATACCTGAACCAGGTATCCAGGTGGATAACATACCTGAACCCAGGTATCTAGGTGGATAACAACGAACCCGGTTATCCTGGTAAATAACTACCTGCCCATGTTATCCTAGGTGGATAACATACGTGAACCGGTACCTAGGGATAACATCCGACCCGGTTTTCTGGGTAGATAACATGCCTGAACCCGGTTTCCTAGGAAATAACATACGAACCCATTTATAGGTGGATACATCCCTGAACCCGGTAATCCTAGGTAAATAACAACCGACCGGGTTTTATCCTAGGTAATACAAACCTAAACCAGGTTTCCTAGGTAAATAACATACCCAAACCCAGGTTATCCTAGGTGGATAACATACCTGAACCCAGGTTATCCTAGGTGGATAACATACCTGAGCCCAGGTTATCCTTGGTAAATAACATACCTGATCCCAGGTTATCCTAGGTGGATAACATACCTGAACTCAGGTTTTCCTAGGTAAATAACATTCCTGAACCCAAGTTATCCTGGCTGGATAACATGCTTGAACCCAGGTTATCCTAGGTGGATAACATACCTGAACCCAGGTTATCCTAGGTAAATAACATACCTGAACCCAGGTTATCCTAGGTGGATAGCATACCTGAACCAAGGTTATCTTAGGTGGGTAACTCTTTACCCCAGGTTATCGTAGGTGGATAACATGTCTGAACCCAATTTATCCTAGGTGGATAACATACCTTAACCCAGGTTATTCTAGGTGGATAACATACCTGAACCCAGGTTATTCTAGGTGGATAACATACCTGAACCCAGGTTATCCTAGGTGGATAACATACCTGAACCAAGGTTATCCTTGGTGGATAACATACCTGAACCCAGGCTATTCCAGGTGGATATCATATCTGAACCCAGGTTATCCTAGGTGGATAACATGCCTGAACCCAGGTTTTCCTTGTGGATAATATACCAGAACCCAGGTTATCATAGGTGGATAACACTTTACCCCAGGTTATCCTAGGTGTATAACACTTTTCCCTAGGTTATCCTAGGTGGATAATATTCCTGAACCCAGGTTATCCTAGGTGGATAACACTTTACCCCAGGTTATCCTAGGTGGATAACACTCTTAACCCCAAGTTATCCTAGGTGGATAACACTCCTGACTCCAGGCCGTCCTGGGAGGACAACATACCTAACCCCAGGTTTTCCTGGGTGGGTAACACTCCTAACCTCAGGATATTCTGGGTGGATAGCGTACCTGACCCTAAGTTATCATGGGTGTCACCATAGTAAGCAATTTTTTCAGGTATAAACAAATGGAGTTTCATAGATTATCATACATAGCAGCATATGTGTAGAGAAACTAGGATAACCCAAAAAAAGGTCAGACAGAGTTATGATTCTATGTATATGCTCGTGTAGCATATCGTGGAATCGTAGTGCCATCTATATATTTTATATGTACGATCCCTTGATTTTAGATTTTGCCACCTAAGTGGCTAGTTTATTGTGCACCCCATATCCATCCTGTGGACCGTAGCACAAGAACATATCAATCCTATGGACAGTAGCACAAGAACATATCCATCCTGTGGACCGTAGCACAAGAACATATCAATCCTATGGACAGTAGCACAAGAACATATCCATCCTGTGGACCGTAGCACAAGAACATATCAATCCTATGGACAGTAGCACAAGAACATATCCATCCTGTGGACGGTAGCACAAGAGCATATCCATCCTGTGGACGGTAGCACAAGAGCATATCCATCCTGTGGACGGTTTGCACAAGAACATATTCATCCTGGTGACCGTAGACAAAGAGCATATCCATCCTGTGGACCGTTTTCACAAGAGCATATCCATCCGTGGACGTAGCACAAGAGCATATCCATCCTGTGGACGGTAGCAAAAAGAGCATATCCATCCTGTGGACGGGAGCACAAGAGCATATCCATCCTGTGGACGGTAGCACAAGAGCATATCCATCCTGTGGACGGTAGCACAAGAGCATATCCATCCTGTGGACGGTAGCACAAGAGCATATCCATCCTGTGGACGGTAGCACAAGAGCATATCCATCCTGTGGACGGTAGCACAAGAGCATATCCATCCTGTGGACGGTAGCACAAGAGCATATCCATCCTGTGGACGGTAGCACAAGAGCATATCCATCCTGTGGACGGTAGCACAAGAGCATATCCATCCTGTGGACGGTAGCACAAGAGCATATCCATCCTGTGGACGGTAGCACAAGAGCATATCCATCCTGTGGACGGTAGCACAAGAGCATATCCATCCTGTGGACGGTAGCACAAGAGCATATCCATCCTGTGGACGGGAAGCACAAGAGCAATCCAAACCTGTGGACGGTAGCAAAAGAGCATATCCATCCTGTGGACGGTTTGCACAAGAGCATATCCATCCTGTGGACGGTAGCACAAGCATACCATCTGTGGACGGTAGCACAAGAGCATATCCATCCTGTGGACGGTAGCACAAGAGCATATCCATCCTGTGGACGGTAGCACAAGAGCATATCCATCCTGTGGACGGTAGCACAAGAGCATATCCATCCTGTGGACGGTAGCACAAGAGCATATCCATCCTGTGGACGGTAGCACAAGTGTATATCCATCCTGTGGACGATAGCCCATGAGTATATCCATCCTGTGGACGGTAGAACAAGAGCATATCCATCCTGTGGATGGTAGCACAAGAGCATATCCATCCTGTGGACAGTAGAACAAGAGCATATCCATCCTGTGGATGGTAGCACAAGAGCATATCCACCTGTGGACGGTAAACAAGAGCATATCCATCCTGTGGATGGTAGCCAAGAGCATATCCACCTGTGGACAGTTAGAACAAGAGCATATCCATCCTGTGGATGGTAGCACAAGAGCATATCCATCCTGTGGACGGTAGAACAAGAGCATATCCATCCTGTGGATGGTAGCACAAGAGCATTTCCATCCTGTGGACGGTAGAACAAGAGCATATCCATCCTGTGGATGGTAGCACAAGAGCAACCATCCTGTGGACGGTAGAACAAAGCATATTTTCCTGTGGATGGTTTGCACAAAGCATATCCATCCTGTGGACGGTAGAACAAGAGCATATCCATCCTGTGGACGGTAGCACAAGAGCATATCCATCCTGTGGACGGTAGCACAAGAGCATATCCATCCTGTGGACGGTAGCACAAGTGTATATCCATCCTGTGTAGGGTAGCACAAGAGCATATCCATCCTGTGGACGGCAGCACAAGTGTATATTCATCATGTGGATGGTACAACAAGAGCATATCCATCCTGTGAATGGTAGCACAAGAGCATATGAATCCACAAAAGGCCTAGGAACTAGGCCCCAAAAGGGTTAACAAGTGTACATATGGGTTTGTATTTATCTACATATCTAAAGTTCACTTATCTGTTACATGCAAATTTAGGGAATTTGCTTAGTATAACTAGCATCGTATTTTCATTAATAAGATATCTTGACATGTCACATAAGTTATTATACTGTCTATCTATGTATTCCTCAATAAGTGGATAAATAAACACGTAGTGTTCAAGACAGTGACCATATGACTGATCACATAATTTGCTTTTAGTTTGATTATCTGTGTGTCTCCCAAACTACTAGAAGTACCTGTAACCAAGGCTAAGTCTGGCCTCTACAACATCAATCAGTACTAATAACCAAGCCTATGGCTGACCACAGCAACATCAGTCAGTATTTGTAACCAAGCCTAAGCCTGGCCACTACATCAGTCAGTACTTGAAACCAAGCCTAAGCCTGGCCACTACAACATCAGTCATTTTGCTGCCTGACCACGGTAGAGTGCGGTTGTGCTCTGCACCCCTCTGCTGTTTTCAGGCGAGCTACCTTGTACCAACATGGCGCTGAGTGTGAGGAGGCAGGTAAATACCATTGGTATTGAGCTGCTTCGTGGGGCGATTTCACCCTCTTCAGCGTTGGTATTACTCCCAACAATCATTAGGGAGACCTATGGAATCCAGGACGTTGAGGTGTATGGTGTAGCCCTGAATGGGGAATACAGAATCTTCGTCAAACTGAATTCCACGTCCGTGTACGAGTCTTTGGTGACGAGATTCCAAGACGTGAGTCTTGACGCTACTCCAGCTGTGAAGGTGCGTTTTATCAACGTATCTCGCCACTTAACGTGGGTTTAAGATTCGTATGTCCCATTTGAGGCAGATGAGGCTGACATCAGGAGTTTTTTTTGAGGCTATGGACCAACATCTGGCACAACAGGGCAAGTGGACGGCAGGTGCTTACATGGCCGCCCTGGGGGGAACCTTTACCCTGAAGATGACTCTGAGCCCATCCCATACCGTCTTACGTCGTGTTGGAGGACTTCAGGACGCAAGTTATGGTATCGTATGCCGGACAGAGACATACGTGCAGAATATGTCGGGCGTACGACCATATGGCAGCAGCGTGTGTGAAGCTGAGGGGGGCGCCTGCACAAACTGGTGAAGCACCAGTTACCAGCGGATAGCTGTTGTTGAGAGCCCCACGCGAAAGAAAGGGGGCTTGGGCGCTTGTGGAGTGAAGAGGTAGAGGATTCCAAAGAGGAGACTGGCATGTGTAAGGTAAGCTGTGATGTAAAACGATCTGTTACTAGGCAAGGGAAAAGTACAGAAGTGCAAGTAAAGGAGGAGGTGCAGGCACTAGAGGAAAAGAGCTTCAGGAAGTGTTAAGGACATTGATGCGCCTGCAGAGGATGTTGTTCCTGAGCTGGTGAGAGGCACGGCGTTGCCTGTAGAGGAATGTAATGATAAAAACCACAGCAGGGTTGTCGGGCCAACTAGTAAGAGTGAGTTGTCCCCGTGGCTGTGGAACGAGTCGTGGTGGAGGTTGAGGTACATCGTGAGGGAACCTCATTAATAACATGGATGTGGAGGGCATCACGAGGAAGAGAGCAGCGGCGTCAGACTCATATGATGTCATGACTCCGGCGCAGAGGTCTGGGAGGAAGGAAGAGCACTGCGAGGTAGTCACGATAAAGAGGCATCACAAAAAAGGGGGGGTTGATGGTGTGAAGCCTTGTGCTGGCTCTGGGGCAGGAGGCCCGGGGAAATAATGAAGAGAGGAGGAAAGGGTTTGGAAACTATAGAGAGGCCTTAGGTGTATGACTGTGAACGTAAATGGACTGTATAATAGCGGAAGAGGGAATGGTTCGAATGTCTCTGTAAAATAAAAGGGTGGATGTAGTGTTCCTGCAAGAATACAATTTCAAGGAGGGAAGAGTGCTCGAGGTGGGGGGGTTTCAGGTCATGCTCGCCATCTGCACATCTGAAAGGTGGTGTGGGTAAAATTGATCAGGGAGGCAAGCCCGTTTGTGTTTGCTAAGAAGTGAGGGGGAGGGGGGGTAAGAGTATTGCCATGGATGGGGGGTGGATGGGGCAGAGGGTATCCTTTTAAGTGTGTATGCCCCCAGCAAAAATAAATGTGAGGGTAAAAAGGGTTTTTGTATGTGAAGAACTATTTTTCTTCTTACTGGTTTACCTGCAGTGGCCATCGTGGGGGACTGGAACTGCGATTTTAGGAGGGCTGACGTGGAACCAAAAGGGCGGGGCACTTTGTCGGCGGCCTTGCAAGTCTTTTGAGGGATATTCAGTTGCAGGAGGGCGGTTGGAGGAGGGGCGTGGGAGGTAGAGCACACTTTTGTAAGAGGGGGTTTTACGCGGCTAGGTTGATAGCTGTATATATCTAAAGGGGGTTTAGTTGACATTTCTGGGATCTTGGGGCGGTGGTAGCAGAGGTGGGGTGGGAGTCACTAGCAGGTATATCAAAGGGGTTATTGGAAGTTAAATACAAGTGTTAGGCGATGAGGAGGGGATAGAGGGATTTGCAACGCTGTGGGAGGGATTACATGCAGAGGTAAATGGGAAGGGGATGGGGTGATGTGGGGGGATGGTGTGGCAAAAGAACGGATTAAGCAATTTTACGTAAAGGAAAGGGGAAAACGAAATCAATTCTTTAAATTAGGGCTTGCTAACAAATTTGGATGATAGGTTACAGGGTTGTTATGCGAGGGGGGCAGTGCGGCACTTATCCAATGGATGAAAATTATGGCAATTTAAAAGGGGGGCTGCATGAGGTACAGGATGAGAGGTTTCCAAGGGGGTGCGGGACAGGCGGGGTGGAAGAGGTGTTATGGGGCGATAGACCTTCATCGTGCGTATTGCGTAGGCAGAAACAAAGACAACAGGCAATGACTATACCATGGTTAGAGGTTCATGAGTCGATAGGAGGGTACAGGGAGGGGCAGGTCATACAAGCTACGGAAGGAATGGGGGCGTTGGGTGATAAGTGGTATGAAAAAGTACTGGCAACGAGAAGGGGTAGAGGATGGGGTTTTAGAACAGGTGTGTGGGAGTGTGGTATGTCAGTTGCATAACAGTGATAGGGAAGCACTGGGGGGGGAAATAAAATGAGGGGAAATATGGAGGGCTTTAAGTGGAATGCGAAAGGGCAAAGCACCCGGGAATTGATGGACTTCCGGCTGAGTTTTATCAGCACATTGGGAATTAATGAGGCAATTTTTTGGTTAGGTTATTAAATTGCATGAAGGAGAGAGGTGAGCTGGGTGAGAAGCAGGCAAACGGCTGTTGTTGTATTGGTACCGAAGGGGAAGGGGGAGCATACGCTTCGGGGTTACCGGCGATCTCGTGTTATGCGCAGATTAAAAAATTTTTTGCTAAGATTTTGGGAAATCGGGTCAAGTGTGTGGTGGGGCGGGTAGTATCAAAAACTCATTTTTGGGTTTTCCAGGGAGGTCTATGGTGGAGGGGCATGGGTTACTTAGGATTTCGTGGAGGCAAAAGGGAGGAGGGGGGCAGTTTGGTGGCACTCGATTGGCAAGGGGCATACGATAAAGTGGGTTGGAAAGCATTGGGAAACCATCCTCAGGGGGCAGGGGTTTGGGGAAGAAATAGTTTTGGGTTTGGGTTGAGGCGTTGTTATGGAGGTGCAATGGCGAGGGTACAGATTAAGGTCGATTGGGTGGGAAGATTGTAATGGGTAGGGGCTTAGGCAGGGGTGTCCTATGTTACAATTATTGTTTGCGTGCGTACAGGACCCCTTTTTTAGATTATGGAGCAGCGTAGGTCACATAGAGGGACCAGGGTGTGAGGTTGCGAGGGTTTGGCCAGTTTTAATTGGGTATGTGGGTGATACAACTGTTCTGATCAGGGAGGGGATGTCAATGGACACATTAAAATGGGGGAGTACGAATGCCGCAGGGGTAACAGGTATGAGGGTAAATTCAGATAAATCCATGGTCATGGGGTTAGGAGCTTGGGCAGGAAGGTTGATTGGGGTAGTGCAGTTGTGAGGAAGCAGGGGAATTCGTTAAAAATTTGCGGTCTTATTTTTTGCAGACGATCTAACTGTGGCACGCATGAAAACTCGATTAGATGGTGAAAGGATTCAGGGAGGCTTTGGGGGCATTGCGACCTTATCATTTGACCCTTGTGCAGCGTGCCATTGTTATTAATATCTTACTGTATAGCAAAGTATGGCACGTGGCAGCCGTGTCCCAAATTAAACTGGCCAGCAATAACCAACATACTTAGGAAGGTTTTTAAATTCTTGTGGGGTTCGAGCTGTGATTGGATTTAAAAAGGGGCGTGAAATGTTACCTGTAAGTAAGGGGGGCTGGGATTGCTGGACTTAAAGCGGAGGGTCAAATGTGTCTTCATTTAAATGGGAGGTGAGTTTACCTGGAGTTTACCTGGAGAGAGTTTCGGGGGTCAACGCCCCCGCGGCCCGGTCTGTGACCAGGCCCCCCTGGTGGATCAGCGCCTGATCAACCAGGCTGTTGCTGCTGGCTGCACGCAAACCAACGTACGAGCCACAGCCCGGCGATCAGGAACTGACTTTAGGTGCTTGTCCAGTGCCAGCTTGAAGACCGCCAGGGGTCGTTGGTAACCCCCCTTATGTGTGCTGGAGGCAGTTGAACAGTCTCGGGCCCCTGACACTTATTGTATGGTCTCTTAACGTCTAGTGACACCCCTGCTTTTCATTGGGGGGATGGTGCTTTCTCTGCCAAGTCTTTTGCTTTCGAAAGTGAGTGATTTTCGTGGGGCAATTTTTCGGTACTAGTCCCCTAAGATTTTCCAGGTGTATATAATCATGTATCCTCCCTCCTGCGTTCCGGGGAATACGGGTTTTTAGAAACCTAAAAGCGCTCCCAGTAATTGAGGTGTTTTATCTCCGTTATGCGCGCCGTGAAGTTCTCTGTACAATTTTCTAGGTCGGCAATTTCACCTGCCTTGAAAGGTGCTGTTAGAGGGGCAGCAATATTCCAGCCTAGATAGAACAAGTGACCTGAAGAGTGTCATCATGGGCTTGGCCTCCCTATTTTTTGAAGGTTCTCATTATCCATCCTGTCATTTTTCTAGCAGATGCGATTGATACAATGTTATGGTCCTTGAAGGTGAGATCCTCCGACATAATCACTCCCCGGTTTTTTGACGTTGGTGTTTCGCTCTATTTTGTGGCCAAAATTTTGTTTTGAAACCTGATGAAGATTTAATTCCTCATGTTTACCATATCTGAGTAATTGAAATTTCTCATCTTGAACTTCAAAATTGTTTTCGCAGCCCACTGAAAGTTTTGGGTTTATGTCCGCCTGGACCCCTTGCAGTGCCCTGCAATGGAAGACACTGCCCATGCAGATTCGGGTGTCATCTGCAAAGGAAGACACGGTGCTGTGGCTGACATCCTTGTCTATGTCGGATATGAGGATGAGGAACAAGATGGGAGCTAGTACTGTGCCTTGTGGAACAGAGCTTTGCACCGTAGTTTGCCTCGGACTTTACTCTGTTGACGACTACTCTCTGTGTTCTGTTAGTGAGGAAATTATAGATCCATCGACCGACTTTTCCTGTTATTCCTTTAGCGCGCATTTTGTGCGCAAATTACGCCCATGGTCACACTTGTCAAAAGGCTTTTGCAAAGTCTGTATATATTACATCTGCATTCTTTTGTCTTCTAGTGCATTTAGGACCTTGTCGTAGTGATCCAGTAGTTTTAGACAGACAGGGGCGACCTGTTCTAAAAAACCCCTGTTGCCCTGGGTTGTGTAACTGATGGGTTTCTAGATGGGTGGTGATCTTGCTCTTAGGGCCCTAAAGAGAGAATGGTTGAGTATGTTTCTTATAGCTTTAGTTCTTCCCGCGATTTTCCCGACTCCTAAAGGATTCTTTTAGCTTAAGTTCGATGCTTGCTATTCCTGACCAGTGTCTCCCTGCGCATTTCAGATATATTTTACCTCTTTTAGCCGCTCTGTTATTCTTTTCCGTCGCCTGTAAAGGGAGCGCCTGTCTCTTTCTATTTTACATCTACTCCTCCCTTTTTCTTTGAGGAATAAGCCTTGTGCATACATCGGTGCCACCGAGTTAATCTGTTCTAGGCATAAGTTTGGGTCTGTGTTGCTTAGTATATCTTCCCAGCTTATTTTCGGTTAGGACTTGGTTTTCTTGGTCCCACTTTATGTTTTTTTATTGAAGTTGAATTTGGTGAATGCTCCCTCGTGACTAGTCTCATTTTGTCGGTCTGGGGGTCCACACATACATGTCTGAACCTCAATTATGTTGTGATCTGAGTATATTGTTTTTTTTATATTGGGGAACATTTCTTATCAGATCATCATTGTTATGAAGATGAGGGCTAGTGTATTCTCCAGTCTATTAGCTCTATTATTTTCCTGGTTTAAATTGAATTTTTTGCAGAGATTTAAAAGCTCGTGTGAGTGTGAGTTTTCATCAGAGCTGCCTCCTGGGGTTATTACTGCAACAATATTATTTGCTATATTCCTCCATTTTAGGTGCCTTAAGTTAAAATCCCCCAGGAGCAAGATGTTGGGTGCAGGAGCTGGAAGATTTTCCAGACAGTGGTCAATTTTTAACAGCTGTTCCTGGAATTGCTGGGATGTTGCATCCGGAGGCTTGTAGACTACCACAATGACTAGGTTTTGGTTCTCGACCTTTACTGCTAAAACTTCCACTACGTCATTTGAGGCATTAAGCAGTTCTGTGCAAACAAGTGACTCTGCAATGTACAGGCCAACCCCTCCCCCCCCCTTTTGCCTGTTCACTCTGTCACATCTGTATAGGTTGTAACCTGGGATCCATATTTCATTGTCCAAGTGATCCTTTATGTGGGTCTCAGTGAAAGCCGCGAACATTGCCTTTGCCTCTGCAAGCAGTCCACGGATGAAAGGTATTTTGTTGTTTGTTGCTGGCTTTAGACCCTGTATAATTTGCAAAGAAGAATGTTATCGGACTGGTGTATTGTTGGTACTGGGGGGGATTTTTTTCCGGCATTAGTATCTGTATCTGTTGGTTTGGAGTGGAGGCCATCGACTGTGTTCCACTCCAGGAATGACTGGATTTGGTGTACGATTTCTGCCATTTCCTGCCAGTTTTTTTTTCCTTCCTGGCACTAAAAAACCTCTCCCTCTTGAGTGGCTGTGGCTACCCAGGTTTCCCATGGCCTGGATGTTTTGTATCTTTTTGTCCCCTTTAGATGGTATGCCTGGCAATTTAAGTTATAGCACAGTCTTTCCTGTACTGAAGAGGTACACATTTCAGGGTGAAAAAGCTTACATGAAGGGAGTTTGCATTTTCCTGTTGTCATATGGGCATGGCATTTTCTAGGGTGGTCATAGTTGCATGTCCATCTGTTTTTCCAGATTTCCCATGCCAGCAGATACCAAGTGCATAGTATGTGCACAGGCTTGGTTTCCGCTTGCCTTGGGTTTCTGTGACTGTATCCCTGTTGGTGCATGTTTCCCTGTCTTACTTCTATCCTCCCTAGCACCAACAATGGAGCTCCCACCAGTTGTTTTGGTAATTTATCCTCACTATTGCTATTGGGTGGGGGGGGGGGGTTGGCCAGGATCCATAACAGATTGCAACGGATGTATACAGGAGTTGAGTTGCATGAGTGTGAAACTGTTTTGAGGGCTATGACATGGGATCGAGAGCCGCAAAGGTCAAAATAGGTAGTTTTTGTAGATTGTTAGCCGGGAGGGTTGTAGCGCCTGTAGAGGGAATTTTCCCCATGTATGCATGCATGGGGAAGTATATGGAATAGGTTGAGTAGGATGAGGCTGCAACCTCGTGTTCGGGATGTAATGTATCATTTTCTGCACGGCATTTTACCGTCGGGTGTGGTTCTACGGGATAGACGGGTCGTTGACGTTCTATAAAACGGTATGTAGAAATAAGGAAATTTATGGGAGGTGGGTGAGGGATTTTTCAGAGGGATATAGGCAACTTACGTTACAGGTTTTATTAGACTTGTAATATACGAGGGAGGGGGAGGGTACGATTGGAAAGTGTTGCTGGGGCAGGGGAGTCATGGGTGAAAACAGGGTCGCCTCCCTGGTAATGGATGACAACAAATGTTTGCGTGTGTGTTGGATGAGGTGCTAGCACCACGGGTGCTAGCACCTGTGGAGCTGGCCAGTTTTTTTGTGTCATGGACTATACACTATTCTATGTACATACTAGTCTTAAGTCATATTATTATGTTGTTATCTATGTACATAGCAGTCTTAACCCTCTCCTCAAACATCTCCTTGCCAACCTCAACAGAACACATGACCATAACACAAGGCACAGATCACACTCTTTGATGTTCCTCGTGTCCATCTCACACTATGCAAAAACTCAATGCACATAAAAGGCCCTAAAATCTGGAATTCATTACCTGTAAATATAAAAAGAAACACTACCTGTTTATAAATTCAAGTCTCTTCTCAAAGATCACTTACTCACCCAAAACCAAATAAATACTGAATAACTGAACCTTATAAATTGTATATCTTAAATGTTTCTCCCCCAATTATATTTCCCTAAATGTTAAACCTAAAAACCCAATCTAACTTTTTATTTTTTTAAAAACACTACCTAAAAGAAAAACCCATACGACTGAATGTACAACAATCAAGCAACCATATGAACCCCGTCTTTGTAATACTCACTTTGCTTTATAGTTATCTGTTTACAAAATGGGAAATTTTCACTGATTTTTAAAAAACATTGCTTAGTTAAAAATTTAAAAACCCGCCCGAAAGCTATGCATAGTATAAGTGGCTTTGGCATGCTGCCCCTAATTTTGTAAATTTTTTTTTTACCTCTGTATGTATGCTCAAATTTTTAAAAAATAAATAAATAAAAAATAAATTAGTAAGGCCCAGGCTTAGTCTTGGGTTTCAAGTACTGAAATGATGTTTTTTAGTGGCCCCGGCTTAGTCTTTGGTTTTCAAGTACGACTGATGTTGTAGTGGCCAGGCTTTGTCCCCGTTTCAAGTACTGACTGATATTGTTTGTGGCCCAAAATTTGCTTCGTTTTCAATTTCTACTAATTTTGTAGTGGCCAAGGGGTTTGTCTTGGGTTTCAAGTACTGACGAATGTTTTAGTGGCCAGGGTTTGTCTTTGGGGTTTCAAGTACCCGACGATTTGTAGTGGGGCCCGGCTGGGGCTTGGGTTTCAATATTTAATGAAGTTTTCAGTGGGCCCGGGTTTGTCCTTGGGTTTCAAGACTCACTGGGTGTTTAAATGGCCAGGCTTTTGTCTTGGTTACAAGTACAGAAATATGTTGTATTTGGGCCCGGCTTTTCTCTTGGTTTTCAAGTACTGACTGATGTTGTAGTGGCCAGGGTTAGTCTTGGGTTAAAAAATACTTTACGATGTTTTTAGAGGCCAGACTTTTCCCTTTGGGTTTCAAGTACTTCTGGTATTTTTGGGGGAAAAACAAGATAGATCAAACTAAAAAAAAATTAAGTGATCAGCCATATGGGCCCCTGTCTTTAACGCTGTGCTTAATTTTCCCTTATTGGGGGGAATAAAGAGACAGAAAAGTATGCTAACCTATGTGGAAAAGTTTTGCAAAATGTTTAATGAAAATAGGATAAACCAAAATATACTAATTTAAATTTTCCCAAATTTGCATGAAAAATATTAGTAAAAAAATTTTGATATGTAGATAATTTAAAAAAACCCCAAAAGTACACCTGAAAACCCCTTTTGGGGGCCCAGTTTTCCCATGCCTTTTGGGGTATCCAAAAATGCTCTTGGGGGCTACCGTCCACAGGGTGGATTTTGGGTCTTTGCTAAACCTTTTAAAGGGTGGATAGCCTTTGCTACCTTTCAAAGGATGGGTATGCTCTTTCTACCTTTCAAAGGATGGGTATGCTCTTTTGCTACCGTCCACAGGATAATGCTCTTTGCTACCTTTCAAAGGATGGATTGCTTTTTTGCCCCTTCAAAGGAGTATGCTCTTGCCAAAACCGCCAAAAGGGGGATTGCTTTTGCCTACCATCCACAGATGAAATGCTCTTTTGTACCGCCACACGATGAATAGCTCTTGTGTACCGCCCACAGGAGGGATTGAAATGCACAATAAACCCCATTTGGGTGGCAAAATCTAAAATCTAGCTTTTTTCGCTCTCTGGCCACGAGTATCTGCTTTGCAGCCTCCCAGTTGCCGTCGTGGGGGTGTGAGGGGGGGTTGTTTGCGCCTCTGTTGACACCTCGGGAAAATTTACTGCTGTCAAAGGTTTTTTGTCATAGATCCCGATTAATACTTTGGTATTGAGTTTCTCGGGGGGACGTTCGCCTAGTTCAGCGCGGGTTTCTTTACCAAAGTCATCAAGAGAATATGGAATTCAAATGCGAATTATTTGATGAATGAACCATTCATCAAACCTGTCGACACTGCAACTTCTTGGACTTAATACTTGGGAAATTTCTTCGTTTGCCAAATTTCTTGGGCACGACTACTTCAACATTGAACAAAGTTACACGCCAATGACGCGCACCCCCCCTCCCAAGGGTTTATAAGCTCCTTCCAGCACGAATGCCGTATTCTATTCAAGATTGAGGGGACTGACCACATCGACTCAAGGTTGAGGGACTGATTACCCTTTCTCCTCCCGTTCTTCAAGATTCTCCTTTGTATGGACTGATGAAGCCCGTGTGGCGAAAGTTTCCTCAATAAAATACCCAAGAGTTGCACATGTGTCTAATTTTTCAACATGGAGAATTAAAGAGTGGCTTTAAAAGAAGCGCAAGAACTTTGTGAAATTGCTCTCTGCAACTGTATTTGGGAACTTTTATAATCTTTTTGGGGGGTAGTCTTGATGTTTACTCCTGCTGTACTGTGAGAATGAGTGATGTATCCAGGGATTTTACCTGGATTAAGTTACGGATGAAACGTTATCAAAAAGTCGAGAAAAATTGGACATTTATTTTGCCCAGCAAGTTTATGTGGGTGCAGGCGCCTTCAGATTTCCAAAGGGCTTTAAAACCTTAAAAATGACATTGAACCCCCCAACCGTCCTACGTTTTTCTTCAGGAAAATTTGGGCCAGGTCATGGGTTTTTTATCCCCCGGCAAAGGCGCACTTTCGCCATGTGGGAGTTGACCACATAGCTGCAGCATGTGAAAAGAAAAAAACGCATGCCTGAACCGTGGTAGAGGACACAGGCCGCTTTCAGGGGGCAGGGGAGACAAACACCTGAGAGAGGGAGGGGTGTTGTTGAGTGAGATGGTGGAGCAACTTTTAGGGCTGGGGGGGGGATCACCCCTCAGTTCCCTGCCCCAAATCCCTTTAGGGACTTATCAGTGATGGTACCATGGGGTGAAGGGTTGGAAATAGAGAAAGAATTGGAAGAAGCTCTGAAACTTTTTCACCGCCCGAGGAGAACGTTACATCTGAGCAAGAAGTA
>NC_069480.1:20984250-21015452 GCF_026875155.1 Cherax quadricarinatus | reverse complement strand
CCCCACTCTCCCCCGCACATCCGCACATCCCCCAAGGGAACCTTTTGGGGTCTCTCATTTTAAAATACTTTTTGACTCAAATGGGCACATAAAACACCTATAGGCGTTTTAAAGTTTGGGAAAAATTAAAAATTTTTTCCCTTTTCAAATGGTACACTCTGTCATCCCTAGCCATGCTAGGTTTTTCAGTGGACCTCTGAAAATACCTACCATCTGGGTTTTCTAGGGTACACTCTTAATTTATTTTCTACATTAAACCCAAAAAACAACCAAATTCTGTAAACTACTTTGAATCCTTTAGAGAATAAATTTAAATTTTGAATTTCCCCTAAAGGAAGCCCTTTGATGTTGGTGGGGGGCCTTGATTTGGGGAATTTGGACTGTGCCCCATTTTCCCCAAATTTAAAGGGCCAATCCTTCCACATCCCCCCCCCCCAGGCCTGATAATCCCCGGGTTTTACGTTTCCCCCCCTTTGATTATAAAATAATAATTCAATTTAAATTTAAAATTTTATTTTATTATTATTTTTATTTCGTAAATAAATATTTGGGAATTTATAGGGGTTACCGTAAACTTCGTTCTTACATTCAAAAAATAATCTAATTGGGAGTGACAACCTATAATTTTTACAGTAGTTACCCCCGTGTAGTTTGTGAAAAACTTAAGACACCGGTCGCTCCCAGCGGTCCCCTTAAGATAAGTTTTTCGTTCGATTTTCATCCCCGGAGGGTTAGCCACCCAGGAAAACCCCAAAGAAAGTCAGGGGCCCCACGGGGACTTCTAACTTTTTTCCTTTGGGGGTCCTTAATCTTGTCCCCAGGAGCCCCCACACCATCGCTAACCCCAGGTCCCTTTTTGCTGCTGGGGGAACAGGACAACGGTGTAGGAAAACGTGTCGAAATTTTTCCCACCACCGGGGAATCAAACCCCGGCCCTCCGTGGTAAGGGGAAAAGCTTCAGCCACCGGGCCCACCGGGCCCCCTTCGACCTCCCCTTTCAATTCTCTATAAGGTTTACAATGCGGGTTTACGAAATTTGGGTTTTTGTGATTTTACATGTAGAAAATAGTGATTACAGAGTGTACCACTGAAGTTTTTTAAAGCATGGCTGGGCTTTTTGGGCAGACTTAGTTTATTTTTAAATTTAAAATATTACAATTTTAAACTCTTAAAGACACCTGTCCTATACCATTTATAGTTTAAAGGGTTTGGAAAAACACCATCAGGAATGGCTTCAAATTAGTTGTGGACTTTTTAAAGAACACAAGAAAGAAGGAACACTTCAACGGGGCCTACTGCCCCATGCAGAGCGGGCCCTGCCCCCCCCCCCGGATTAGCCCAATGCCCCACCCACCCGGGGACTCCCCTCAAGGAAAAGAGAAAACCCCCAAACCCCGCAGCACAAGCGTCAGACCCTCACACCCCCCACACCCATCATGTATTTTTCAACCTTTTTTTAAAAACTGAAAATTGTAGAACAATTATAGAAAGGGTTTCCGAATTAATTTTGTGTGTAACAATGCACTTTGGCACATTACCATTTAGCAATGATGACATTGATTTATTAAATTTTTAATACAAATGACCCATTCCAATACTGATGATTAAATTGTTTTATAAAAAACCCCTTCACTTTTTTCATGTCAACCAAGATATTTCTTCCTAATTCCCAGAGATTAAGATTCTGCTAAAAAAATTAGGGCGGCATTTATAACATCTCGAATCCGGGGTTGGATGATACGGGGGCTGCGACGGGGAAAAAAAGAAGGTTACAATAAAAAACACTTGGGAAAGAAAGGGTGGTGGAGTATGTGCCTACATTAAAAGACTTATTTACAACTAAACCCTCTGAGGAACTAGTTACCGCCCCCCCACCGGACCATTTTAAAGACTTTTCCCGAGTATTTTTCCAATTTAAAACAATTGCGAGACAATAATACTGGGGACTTCAAAATCGTTTTCAGCAGCAAAAAACTGGCTATCAAAAGGTAAAGCAAATTTTAAGTTTAAATAGAACACTCAACTAAATTTTTACCAACCCGACCGCATTTTTAGCCACCCTAATTGACCACATACTTTTTAACTGCATGAAACATTATCAGTCCCGGGCATTTCCCCAAAGGGCTTTGTGTCATTTCATCATTTACTGCAACAGGAAAATCACAGGGGTAGGGTAGGCCTACACAGGGCATTTTGCTGCCTGACCACATAGAGGCGGTTTTTGCCGCACCCCTCGCGTTTTCAGGGGAGCTACCTTGACCATCATGGCGCGATGTGAGGAGGCGCTTTAAAAACCATTGGATTGGCTGCTTGGGGGCAAAATTTACCCTCTTCACGCGGGGGTTACTCCCAACAATCATTGGGAACTAGGAATCCAGGGCTATGAGGGGTTGGGTCCCCGAGTGGGGCTTAAAAAATCTTCGTCAAAAAGAATTCCCCATCCTTACAGTCTTTTGGGGACGAGATTTCCCCAAAACGTGAGTCTTGAGCTACTCCAGCTGTAAGGTGCGTTTGGTCGACGTATCTCGCCCTTTACGTGGGTTAATTTTAATGTCCCATTTGAGGCAGATGAGGGACATAGAAGTTTTTGAGGGATACGGACCCTACTCTGGGACAACAAGGCAAGTGGGCGGCAGGTGCTTACATGGGCCTCTGGAGGGAACCTTTTCCCGAAGAGACCTGAACATCCCATACCGCTTAGTGTGTTTGGGGACTTCAGGAAAGCAAGCTATTTATCGTATCCGGACAGAGATGTACGGCGAATATGTAGGCGTACGCCAATGGCGGGACGTGGGGTAAGCGAGGAGGGCGCCCGCACAAACTGGTGAAGCACAAGTTACCAGCTGATAGCTGTTGTTGAGAGCCCCAGCGAAGCAGGGCTTGGGGGCCTTTAGTGAAAAGGTGGGGGTTCCAAAGAGGAGAATGGCTATGTGGGTAAGCGTGACATAAAAGGATCTGTTACTCAAGGGAAAAGACAGAAGTGCAATGCAGAGGAGTGCAGGGTCAGGGAAGAGTTTTGGGAAATGTTAAGGGAAAAGACGCGCCGCAAGGATGTTGTTCCCGATGGTGAGAGGCAAAGGGGTTGCCTGTAGAGGAATTTTAATGATAAAAACCCTAGCGGGTTTACGGGGCCCAAATAGTAAGCTGATTGTCGCCGTGGCTGTGGAACAAGGCGTGGTGGAGGCTGAGGTGCATCGTAAAGGGAACCTCTTTAGATAACATGGTTTGGGGGAAGGGCATCACAAAGGAAGAGAGGGGCGGAGTCAGACTCAGAAAAATGCCCAAAGCCGGCGCAGAGGCTGGGAGGGAAGGGGGCACGGGTCGGGGTAGCCCCACGATAAGAGGCATCGCTAAAAAGGGGGGGGGGGGGGTGATTTTGAAAGCCTTTTGCTGGCTCGGGGGCAGGGGCCCGGGGATGAATGAAGAGAGGGGGAAAGGGGTTTGGGAAAAACAAATTAAAGGGGCCTTGGGTGTATACTGTGAACGATATGGACTGAGTAATAGTGGGGAAGGGGGAAGGGTTTCCCGAATGTTTCTGTAAAAATTATAGGGTGGATTTTGGGGTGTTCCTGCAAGAACAAAATTTTTCAAGGAGGGAAGGGGTGCTCGGGGTTTGGAAAGGGGTTTTTGGGTTTCATGACTCTCCCCATCTGTATTTCTGAAAGGTGGTGGGGGTAAATTGATCAGGGGGGGGGGGGGGAAAGGGAGTATTGCGCATGGATGGGGGGTGGATGGGGCAGAGGGTACCCCTTTGTAAGTGTATATGAAACCACGGGAAAAATGATGTGGGGGTTTTAAAAAGGGATTTTGTTTTGTGAAGAATATTTTTTCCTTCTTATGTGGTTTACCTGCGGGGCCCCAATCTTTTGGTGGGACTGGAACTGCGTTATTAGGGGGGGCCTGAGGGGAAACCCCAAAAGGGGGGGGGCACGTGTCGGCGGCCTTGCGAGTTTCTTTTGGGGGTTTTTAGTTGCGGGATGGGGTTTTTGGAGGAGGGGCGGGGGGAGGTAGAGCTTTATTTTGTTTAAAACGGGGTTTCGCGGCTAGGTTGGAAAAAGGCTGTATAATCCAAGGGATTTTTGGGGACTTTTTTTGGTACAATAGAAGTTTGCTTATTCAATTTATCGGGGGTAGTACAAGGTGGGGGGGGAGTCACTAGCAGGTTTTATTTTGGGTTATTTTAAGTTAAAAAAAGTGTGTTAGGGATTGGGGGGGGGATAGAGGGATTTGCAATGGTGTGGGAGGGGTTTTTGCCCGGGGGTAAATGGGGGAGAGGATGTGGTGATGTGGTGGGGTGGTTTGGCTTTAAAAAACGGATTAAGCAATATTACGTAAAGGAAGGGGAAACGTTTCAATTCTTTTAAAAAATGGGCCCTTTCCAACTATTTTGGGGGGGAAGGTTACGTGGTTGTTATGCCCAGGGGGAAGGGGGCGGGGACCTACCAAAAGGATGATTTTTAGGCAATTAAAGGGAGGCTCCCCTGAGGGACAGGATGGGAGGGTTTCCCAAATGGTGTGGGGGTTTCAGGCGTAAACGTAGGCAGAAACAAAACAGCAGGCAATGACTATACCAAAGGTTGGAGGTTTTATGAGTCGTAGGAGGGAACAGGGGGTGGCCCGGTCATCAAGCTACGGAAGGAATGGGGGCATTTGCTGATAAGTGGTATGAGAAGTACTGGCAACGAGAAGGGGTAGAGGATGGGGTTTTAGAACAGGTGTGTGGGAGTGTGGTATGTCAGTTGCGTAACAGTGATAGGGAAGCACTGGGTGGGGAAATAACTGAGGGGGAAATATGGAGGGCTTTAAGTGGAATGCGAAAGAGCAAAGCACCGGGAATTGATGGACTCCTGGCTGAGTTTTATCAGCAGCATTGGGAATTAATGAGGCATATTTTGGTTAGGTTATTAAATTGCATGAAGGAGAGAGGTGAGCTGCGTGAGAAGCAGGCAACGGCTGTCGTTGTATTGGTACCGAAGGGTAAGGGGCAGCATACGCTTCAGGATTACCGGGCGATCTCGTTGTTATGTGCAGATTACAAATTGTTTGCTAAGATTTTGGGAAATCGGGTCAAGTGTGTGGTGGGGAGGGTAGTATCAAAAACTCAGTTTGGTTTGCCAGGGAGGTCTATGGTGGAGGGGCATGGATTACTTAGGGATTTCGTGGAGGCAAAAGGAGGGGAGGGGGAGGTTTGGTGGCGCTCGATTGGCAAGGGGCATATGATAGAGTGGATCGGAAAGCATTGAAAGCCATCCTCAGGGGTCAGGGGTTTGGGGAAGAAATAGTGGGTTGGGTTGAGGCGTTGTATGGATGTGCAATGGAGAGGGTACAGATTAATGGTCGATTGGGTGGGAAGATTGTAATGGGTAGGGGACTTAGGCAGGGGTGTCCTATGTCACAATTATTGTTTGCGTGCGTACAGGACCCCTTTTATAGATTGGTGGAGCAGCGTATGTGTCACGTAGAGGGGCCAGGGTGTGAGGTTGCGAGGGTTTGGCCAGTTTTAATTGGGTATGTGGATGATACAACTGTTCTGATCAGGGAGGGAATGTCAATGGACACATTAGATGGGGTAGTACGAATGTTCGCAGGGGCAACTGGTATGAGGGTAAATTCAGATAAATCCATGGTTATGGAGTTAGGAGCTTGGGCAGAAAGGGTTGATTGGGGTAGTGCAGTTGTGAGGAAGCAGGTGAATTTGTTAAAAATTTGCTGTCTTATTTATGCAGATGATCTAACTGTGGCACGCATGGAAAACTCGATTAGGATGGTAGAAAGGATTCAGGGATGCTTGGGTGCATTTGACCCTTGTGCAGCGTGCCATTGTTATTAATATCTTACCTGGAGTTTACCTGGAGAGAGTTCCGGGGGTCAACGCCCCCGCGACCCGGTCTGTGACCAGGCCTCCTGGTAGATCAGAGCCTGATCAACCAGGCTGTTGCTGCTGGCTGCACGCAACGTACGAGCCACAGCCCGGCTGGTCAGGAACCGACTTTAGGTGCTTGCCAGTGCTAGCTTGAAGACTGCCAGGGGTCTGTTGGTAATCCCCCTTAAGTATGCTGGGAGGCAGTTG
This sequence comes from Cherax quadricarinatus, assembly GCF_026875155.1. Taxonomy (NCBI): domain Eukaryota; kingdom Metazoa; phylum Arthropoda; class Malacostraca; order Decapoda; family Parastacidae; genus Cherax; species Cherax quadricarinatus. The sequence goes on along the minus strand of NC_069480.1, from coordinate 21,009,382 downwards.
AACAGTCTCGGGCCCCTGACACTTATTGTATGGTCTCTTAACGTGCTAGTGACACCCCTGCTTTTCATTGGGGGGATGTTGCATCGTCTGCCAAGTCTTTTGCTTTCGTAGTGAGTGATTTTCGTGTGCAAGTTCGGTACTAGTCCCTCTAGGATTTTCCAGGTGTATATAATCATGTATCTCTCCCGCCTGCGTTCCAGGGAATACAGGTTCAGGAACCTCAAGCGCTCCCAGTAATTGAGGTGTTTTATCTCCATTATGCGCGCCGTGAAGGTTCTCTGTACATTTTCTAGGTCAGCAATTTCGCCTGCCTTGAAAGGTACTGTTAGTGTGCAGCAATATTCCAGCCTAGATAGAACAAGTGACCTGAAGAGTGTCATCATAGGCTTGGCCTCCCTAGTTTTGAAGGTTCTCATTATCCATCCTGTCATTTTTCTAGCAGATGCGATTGATACAATGTTATGGTCCTTGAAGGTGAGTTCCTCTGACATGATCACTCCCAGGTCTTTGACGTTGGTGTTTCGCTCTATTTTGTGGCCAGAATTTGTTTTGTACTCTGATGAAGATTTAATTTCCTCGTGTTTACCATATCTGAGTAATTGAAATTTCTCATCGTTGAACTTCATATTGTTTTCTGCAGCCCACTGAAAGATTCGGTTGATGTCCGCCTGGAGCCTTGCAGTGTCTGCAATGGAAGACACTGTCATGCAGATTCGGGTGTCATCTGCAAAGGAAGACACGGTGCTGTGGCTGACATCCTTGTCTATGTCGGATATGAGGATGAGGAACAAGATGGGAGCGAGTACTGTGCCTTGTGGAACAGAGCTTTTCACCATAGCTGCCTCGGACTTTACTCTGTTGATGACTATTCTCTGTGTTCTGTTAGTGAGGAAATTATAGATCCATCGACCGACTTTTCCTGTTATCCCTTTAGCACGCATTTTGTGCGCTATTACGCCATGGTCACACTTGTCAAAGGCTTTTGCAAAGTCTGTATATATTACATCAGCATTCTTACTGTATAGCAAAGTATAACACGTGGCAGCCGTGTTCCCATTAAGTGGGCCAGCAATAACCAACATACTTAGGAAGGTTTTTAAATTCTTGTGGGGTTCGAGCTGTGATTGGATTAAAAGGGACGTGGTAATGTTACCAGTAAGTCAGCGGAGGGTCAAATGTGCCTTCATTAAAAGGGAGGTGATGAGGGAAAGTGTGAGTGGGCGGGGGGTTTGGCCAGGATCCATAACAGATTGCAACGAATGTATACAGGAGTTGAGTTGCATGAGTGTGAAACTGTTTTGAGGGCTATGGCGTGGGATCGAGAGCCGGCAAAGGTCAAAATAGGTAGGTTGTGTAGATTGTTAGCCGGGAGGGTTGTAGCGCCTGTAGAGGGAATTTTCCCTATGTATGCATGGGGAAGTATATGGAATAGGTTGAGTAGGATGAGGTTGCAACCTCGTGTTCGGGATTTAATGTATCGTTTTCTGCACGGCATTTTACTGTCGGGTGTGGTTCTACGGGATAGACGGGTCGTTGACGGGGGGGTGTGCGGGAAATGTGGTGGGGAGGAGTCGGCTTTTCATGTAGTATATTTTGTGATGGACTGAGGAGTGCCAAGGGGTGGTTGAATAGTTTGATATATAGGACAGGAGGTCAAGAAATTTCTGTATTGAGAGCATTAAGTCTCGACATGGGGGTTGGGAGGAAAGTGTAATCAAAGCTGTGGGGTATATTATGGCAGATTACATATATATATAGTGTGGGGATTGCGGGGGAAACAGGTCAGTGAGGTGAAGAGGAGGGTGTTAGCAGTAACGTTCTATAAAACGGTATGTAGAAAAAAAGAAATTTATAGGAGGAGGTGGGTGAGGGATTTTTCAGAGGGATATAGGCAACTTACGTTACAGGTTTTATTAGACATGTAATATACGAGGGAGGGGGAGGGTACGATTGGAAAGTGTTGCTGGGGCAGGGGAGTCATGGGTGAAAACAGGGTCGCCTCCCTGGTAATGGATGACAACAAATGTTTGCATGTGTGTTGGATGAGTGATGCGTGAGTGAATAATGTATGGACCAATCATTGTCTGCATCGCTCTTGGGCCGTGTAGACCCCCTTGCCTGACGCTCCTCAGTAACCTGACAGCAGTGGTACGACGAGGTGTTGTGCATTCGCTGCCTGGATGAGGTAGAGTGCAGTCGTGCTTTGCACCCCTCTACTGTTTCCCAGACGAGCTACTCAGTCAACAACATGGTGCCAGGTGTGCGCAGAAGAGTGAATACTGTGGGCATTGAACTTATTAGTGGGGCTTTAACGCCTACGTCAGTCGATGTGTTATTGCCCAAAATTATACGAGAGATATATGGCATCAGAGACGAGGATTTATATGGAGTGGCACTGAACGGTGTATATATGAATTTTCGTGGAAAGTGCTAACTGCTCAAGTATACGAGGCTTTGGTTGATCGTTACCAATATGTCAGCATTAACATAACACCGGCAGTGAGGGTCAAGTTGACTGATGTATCACGACATTATTCGTGGGTTAAGCTCCGCAACGTGCCTTTTGAGGCTGATGAGGTAGATATTCGAAATGTATTCGAACGTTATGGAACTGTACATCTGGCCCAACCTGGCAAATGGGTAAAAGGTGCTTACACAGGATTTCCAGAGGGTTCTTTTTATCTCAAGATGACGCTAAGGCATCCTATACCTCGTATGTATATCTCGAAGAGTTTAGAACCCAGGTAATGGTTAGCGTATGCGGGGCAGAGACGTACGTGCCGACTGTGTGGCGAATATGACCATATGGCGGCAGACTGTGGCAAGCGGAGTATGGCTCCTGGCCCGGCAAGGGACGGAGCACCTGCGCATGAGCACCCGATGCCTAAGGAAGAACGGGGGCAAGGAGGAGGGCGTGGTCGCATGTGGAGTGAAGAGGTAGTGGCTCCTCCTGTGGAATCGGAAGAAGAAGTGAAGGGTGATCCATGAGTCACCTGGCCCCTCAACAGTGACTCCTGGGCCGGCAAGGGGTGGAGTGCCTGCGCATGAGCACCTGATGCCTAAAGAAGAACGGGTGCAAGGAGGAGGGCGTGGTCACATGTGGAGTGAAGAGGTGGTGGCTCCTCCTGTGGAATCGGAAGAAGAGTGGGTGATCCATGAATCACCTGGCCCATCAACAGTACAGTTGTCAAGTGAGGAGGTGCAGGAGGGCGCAGCAGTGAAGGCTGTTGAGGAGGAGTTGGAGACGGTGATAACAGGCTATGTTGCAGTCTACGGAGGTGGAGAGTTACAGTGAACAAGAACCTGGGATCAGGGCAGAAGGTTGTGTGTGGGGGAAGGGGGAGGATTCAGGTGGCACCTGTGGTGGACAGTGCGAGTGCCATGGAAGGACATGGAGGTGGGATTAAGGGTGGTAGAGGTGGAAGTCCATTGTGCTGGCTCCCAGGACTCAGATATGGAAAACTGAGGGAGCTACAAGGAAAAAGGGCAGCAGCATCAGATTCGGACGATGTTCTGACGCCGGCGCAAAGGCCGGGGAAAAAGACATGGGGTTATGGTACCAGAGTGACTTGCGAGAGGGCCACAACAGAAGGGGGGGGGGATGGTTGGGAAGGAGGTGGGAGTCTGTGGCAAAGGCACAGTCCAGGGGAACGGTCTGAAGGGAAGAATCTTGACATGAGGCGGGGAAGGAAACCTTAAAACTGGCCTCAGGTGTGTAACAATAAATATTAATGGTCTGGTGTGATGGGGTTTGTTAAACAGGAGTGCTTCAGGATGTTTTTGAATAGGTACAAGGTTGACGTAGCATTTGTGCAGGAGCACAATTTTAAGCTTGGTCGTGAATTAGTGGTACCTGGGTATCAGGCTTATGTGTTGCCGTCTGAGTGTTTAAAAGGAGGAGTGGGTGTGTTGATCAGGGAGGCGAGCCCATTTGTATTGCATAGGAAAAAGGGGGGGAGGGGGAGAGGGGGGAGGTATTACTTGTGGAACGATGGTGGATGGGAGAGGAGAGAGAGTGGCGTTTGTGTGTGTTGTATGCCCCAGCAGAAAGTGACGTGAAAGTGAAGATGGATTTTGTGCGGGAGGAGCTCGTGTACTACCTATGCACGTTGCCGTCTGTGGCAATTGTGGGGGGGATTGGAATTGTGTAATTAAGAGGACCGACGTGGAACCAGAGTAGCGGGATATTTTTCCTCAGTCTTGGGGGGCCTGCTTAGAGATCTTCAGTTACATGATGCTTTCGGGGGAGGTCTGTGGGAGGTGGAACATACGTTTATATGAAGGGGATATGCGGCTCGTTTGGACAGGTTATATTTATCTCAGAGGATTTTGGTAGAGTCTTTTAAAACTATTGAGGTGGTGTCTTCCGATCATAGGGCGGTATTAGTGGAGGTGGGATGGGATGCTTTGGCTCGTAGGCAGGGAAGTTATTGGAAACTGAACACGATGGTTTTGGGGGATAGGGAGGGAGTGTAAGCGTTTGCAATATTTTGGGAACAGCTCTGTGCCGACAGAAGGACTGAGGAAGATGTGGTAGGATGGTGGGATAGTGTGGCTAAGTTAAGAATACGTCAATTTTATGTGAGGGAGGGCAAATGCATTAATCAATTGAGGTATGGTTTGTCAAATTACTTAGAATCTAGATTACGGGATTGTTACGAGGGGGGGGGGGGTGGCCGGGGTGTACCCGGTGGAGGATATACACATGTTGAAGGACAGAATACGGGATTTGCAAGAAGAACGTTTTGCAGCTCTACAGGTACAGGCGGGGTTGGACGAAGTACTCTGGGGCGACAAGCCATCAGCTTGTGTGCTGCGAGGACAGAAGGTACGACAGCGAACGACTACAATACCGGGTTTGCAAGTCATATCTTCTGTGGGGGGTTTTAGAGAGGGTCAGGTATTAAGGGACCATAAGGGGATGAGTGCATATGCAGATAGATGGTTTGAGGAATACGGGAAAAGTAGTGGGGTGGATGGCGAGGTTCTTGGGAAGGTATGTGAGTATGTGCCGTGCAAACTGGGGAGGAGTGATCGGGAGGCATTGGGTGGGGTCATTGAGGAGGGGCAAATATGGAGAGCCCTTATGGACATGAGGAAGGGTAAGGCACCCGGGATCGATGGTTTACCAAGCTAATTTTATGTACAGCACTGAGGTCTGCTTAGAGCTTTCCTAGTAAGGTTAATGAATGCCATGAAAGACGGAGGTAAGATGGGAGAATCTCAGGCAACAGCAGTGGTGGTGTTGGTCCCAAAGGGTAAACAGCAGAGTACCCTTCGGGATTACCGAGCCATTTCATTGCTTTGTGCTGATTATAAATTATTTGCGAAAATTCTTGGGAATCGGCTTAAATGTGTTGTGGGGAGGGTCGTGTTTGAGTCTCAGTTTGGTTTACCTGGTAGGTCAATGAGCGAGGGCCGGAAATTATCAAGGGGTTCCTGGAGGACAGGGGAAAGGGTATGAGGGGCGTTGGTGGCGTTGGTTTGGCAAGGGGCTTTGATAGGGTGGAAAGAAAGGCTTTGAGGGATATTCTCCTACGACAGGGGTTTGGCGAAGAAATAGTGGGGTGGGTGGATACGTTGTATCAAATGCGAAGGTAAGGGTTGCAAATCAATGGGTGTGTGGGGGGGGAAGTCAACATGGAGCGGGGGTCTTCGGCAGGGATGTCCTTTTTAAAAAAAATATTGTTTGCATGTGTTCGGATCCCTTTTATAGGATGGTGGAGGATCGTCTAAGGCGGGGGGGAGGGATGGTGAGCTGAAGCCGTGGCCTGGTTTGGGTGGGCTATGTTGATGATACCACTATTTGGTAAGTGAGGAGACCGGTTAGGACTTTTGAGGGAAGTTGTACACACTTTTGGGAGAGCTACTGGGATGAAGGTTAACTGGAAAAAGTCAAGATCATGGGGTGCGAGAGGGGGCAGAGAGATTAGATTGGGGATGTGTGTTTGAGCAGCGGAGGCCCGGGGAGTCTGAAAATCTGGGGTGTCATGTATGAGGCTGACCTGAGTGCTGCAAGGGTTAGCCCAATTCGGAATAGGATGCTGGAACAGGTGCAGCGACGGTTGGGAATGCTGCGACCTCACCATTTAACCCTTAGGCAACGTGCAATTGTCCTCAATGTATTACTATATAGTAAAGTCTGGTTTGTTTCGGCTGTGATGCCGTTAACAGGAACGGCGATCACGAGTGGCCTGGTGGCCCCAAAGCTCCCGCTTCACACACGGAGGGCCCGGGTTCGATTCCCGGCGGGTGGAAACATTTGGACACGTTTCCTTACACTATTGTCCTGTTCACCTAGCAGCGAATAGGTACCTGGGTGTTAGTCGACTGGTGTGGGTTGCATCCTGGGGGACAAGATTGAGGACCCCAATGGAAATAAGTTAGACAGTCCTCGATGACGCACTGGGCTTTCTTGGGTTATTCCTGGGTGGCTAACCCTCCGGGGTTAAAAATCGAACGAAATCTTATCTTTTCTTATCTTAATGGTGTTCAAATTTTTGTGGGGTTCAGGGTGCAATGGTTGCGAAGGGAGGTAATGACATTGCCCGGGATGTAGGGGAGGGTTGGGTTTGTTGGACTTGAGAAAGCGCGTTTCAATGGGGTGTTTATTAAGAGGGAAGTGATGAGTGCAGGTGGAAGGAGGGAGGGTCAGCTAGATAAGGTACATGCTCACATGAGGAAATGGAATGGAGGGGCGGAAAATGAAGGAATGTGAAACAGTGTCGTGCCTTAATGTTAGCCAGGGACCGGGAAAAAATAAAGGTGGGAACTTTTTGTAAAATTGTTGGGGGTATGTAGTGGCCGCCAGTTGAAGGGATCTACCCCATGTATGCATGGGATGTAATATGGCGAAGATTTAGTAAATTAAGGATACGACCTAGGGCGCGTGGGTTATGTACCGTTTCCTGCATGGGATTTTGCCAACGGGAGCGATGCTCCGAGATAGGGAGGGTTATTGAGGGTGGTGGGTGTGGCAGATGCAGTGGGGAAGAGACTGATATCATGTCGTCTGTTTTTGTGAAGGTTTGGAGTGCATCAGGGTATGGATGTGTAAGGTAGTGGTGAGGGTGGGGGGTCAAGGTGTGTCGGTTATTGCGAGCGTTGAGTCTTGATATGAGTGGTGTGGATGAGAGTGTGGTAAGAGGTTTAGCATATGTCATCGTGGACTACATATATGTTTTATGGGGTATGAGGGGGGAAGGTGGGTGGGGATGTGCTGAGAAGGATTTTGGCGGCGACGTTTTATCGAACTTTGTGTCGCAATAGAGACATTTTTTGGGGAAAAGGTGGGAAGAGTATTTTTCTGAGGGTTATAGAGGACTAACAATAGGGAATTTATTGGCGTTTTAAGGGACTTTAACTGCCGGGGTGAGTAGGGTGGTAAAAGGGGGGGGGGGTTCAGGGTGTGATGTGGGTGGGTGTGATTGGACAGGTACTAGTGTGTGACCAGATGAGAGGTTGTGCAAGAAAAGTTTTGCTTAGTTCCTTGATGGTGAAGGTGTAAGGAAAGATTAAATATATAACATGTATTAATGTATAACCTATAAATTATATACATGTATATTTCTTTGGTAGCGTATTATGTTCACTTGCACTGGTATTGCAATTGAATTTGAATTTTCTTGAGAGGGTTTTCCTTTCACTATTGCCTTGAAGAACTGAGTTATTTTGCCTTTTTGTAACGTGGTCCAGCATCAGTTTTGACGTAATTACCTATTATTGTTATTCTTATTTAAGGTATTGTACCATTCATGGTTGTAATAATGTTTTCCTCAAGTGACATGTGTCATAATAATCCTAAATTGAGGATAATTTATGTCATGATTATTCAGGTTGGTGATGGGGTTAGTTTTCAATGCGTGTGTGTGAATGGGGGGGGAGGGATGATAGGTCACCTGTGTTGCAACACAGGTTTCTTAATAAGGCATATTGTAGGTCTGGTGTATTTGTTGCGAATTGTATTATGGGTGATTGTCATTAAGCTTGGTGCATTATTGTGTTGAGGTTGTAATTTTAGGAGTTTTATTTATAGCCATTTTGTTGCCTTCGTTATTATAACTTTATTCCTTCTTAAATTGTGATATGTTATAAAACTTGTGTATAGTAGACTGTCAGATGTTGCCTGGATTGTTTTGTGTTTATATATTGTTTTATTGATGTTGTCCTTGTTCATTTTTTTATAGATGTACCTATAAATATTTGTACATGTATCTCCAACATGTTTGGTTTAAGTGATTGGATGAGGGAACAGAGGGGGGGGGGTTGTACCCACACGGAGTTGTAAGTGTGGTGTGTAATGTTAGCTGTAGGTAGGATTGTGTTAATGTTATAGCCCTACATGAGTTTTATATATTATATTTTTTGTAATATCATGTTTTAAAAAAAAAAAAAAAAAAAAAAAAAAAAAAAAAAAAAAAAAAAAAAAAAAAAAAAAAGTATGGACCAAGGGTGCTACCACCTGTGGAGCTGGCCAGTTTTTTTGTGTCATGGACTATACACTATTCTATGTACATAGTAGTCTTAAGTCGTATTATTATGTTGTTATCTATGTACTTTAGCAGTCTTAAGTCATATTATTATGTTGTTATCTATGTACATAGCAGTCTTAAGTCATATATGTGAGTTGTGTTTAGTTGCAGTTGTCACAAAATTTTGTTTTGTTTTATCTGTGTCAGGGAAGTATGTGGAATTTTTGCGTGTAGCCGCTACATGGCTGCGGTTTATACTTTATACCTTTGTATTCTCTGATGTTTTTCATAATATAAAGTTTTATTTAAATACTATTGTGGAAAATTTTTAATTTTCCGAAACTATAGCGCCTAATAGGTGTTTTATGTGCCGATATGAGTCAAAAATGTATTTGAAAATAGAGTAGAACCAAGAGTTCCCTTTGCGCATGCGCGGATATGCCGGGGCTATGGCGGGTTTTGTTTTTGAAGGTGGAGAGGAAGCAGGGAAAGCATGGAACCACGAAATTGGCATTCACGGCGGCCTAAGGATTAATATAGGCCTCATTTCGTAATAGGAAGTGTCGTAACTGTTCCTGGTGGAGAGTGAGGGATCGTGATTTACGGGATCACGGTAATAGAGTGGTAAAGTGAGTAAATAAGGGTAGGACCGTGGGTGACTGACGCGTCGTCCTGGACTGTGTCCTGGGGAAAATTACCCTTGGTTTAATCATCACTCATCGGTCTCAGATCTTAATGGAGTGATCTCTAATGTGTATAATAATTATGAGCCATTAAATCGTCTTGTGAATTGTAATGTAATTAATGATAATAACGCTATGTTAAGAGAATGCGTGAAGTGAAATAAGTCGTTTTGCTCCGAGTGAACACGTTAGACTTCGTTGTTCCCGAGACAAGGAAGTGAAGCTCCTTGAGTCACGACCTTTAAAGCGAGACAAACCAACGGATACCTCGTCCTGCTGGAATGAGAACCGTGTCGGTGTAGCAGGACATCGAAAATGAGACGGTGAATGGAGGAAATAAGGAGTATCCATCACCCACAGTTAAGTAACCCTTCTAGTTATAACAAACTTATGCTGGCCAGTTGTGTTATGTTGTAATTAGATAGGTTATGAGTGATCCAGCTACATCAAGTGAACACCAGAGAACATCTGGTAAGTGGTGGGATTATGTACAAATGTTTTCCTTGATGGATGTATCCAGGTGTATCCTACCCCCCCCCCTTCATTCAGCTAAACTAATATAATCTATACAGTCCACAATTAATTAGTAGCACCGTACTTATGGGTGCTATCCAATCCATACTGGTCTCGGATAGATATGGATAAGATTGTGAGGTCGAGGGGACCACTTGCCGCGACCAGGGGTGGTTAAGTTTCTCACATGTCTACACGGGGTGACTACGGTAAACAATATGATTGTCTCCCAATGAGATTACTGATATTACCTGGAGTTTACCTGGAGAGAGTTTCGGAGGTCAACGCCCCCGCGGCCCGGTCTGTGCCCAGGCCCCCGGGTGGATCAGCGCCTGATAAACCCGGGCTGTTTTGCTGCTGGCTCCCACGAAAACCCAACGTACCCCACGCCGGCTGTCAAAAAAACTGATTTGAGGTGCTTGCCCAAACCCATTTGGGAAGCCCCCGGGGCCCGGGGGTCTGTTGGAAATCCCCCTTATGTTGCGGGGAGGCATTGAACATTCTGGGGCCCCCGGGACACTTATTGTAGGGGTCCTTAACGTGCTAGTGACACCCCTGTTTTTTAATTGGGGGGTTTGGTGATCGTCTGTCAAGTTTTTTTGCTTTCGTAGTGAGTGATTTTCGTGTGCAAGTTGGTACTAGTCCCTTTTTGGATTTTCCGGGTGTATAAAAATCATGAAATTTTCCCCCCTCCTGGGGTTCCGGGGTTTACTTTTTTTAAAGAAACCTCAAGCCTTCCAGTAAATTTGAGGGGTTTTTTTTCCCCGTTAGGCGGCCGTGAAATTTTCTTTTTTACATTTTTAGGCCCGGAATTTCACCTGCCTTGAAAGGTGCTTTTTAGAGTGAAACCCAATATTAAGCCTAGATAGAACAAGTGACCGAAGATGTCATCATGGGCTTGGCCCCCAAAGTTTTGAAGGTTCTCAAAATCCTTTCCGTCATTTTTCAGCAGAGCATTTTTACAATGTTAGGGCCCTTGAATTTTAGACCCTCCGACAAAATCACTCCCAGGTCTTTGACGTTGGTTTTTCCCGCTCTTTTTTTGTGGCCAAATTTTTTTTGGGTACTTGTTGAATTTTTAAATTTCCCTAAATTTTTTCCATATTGAGTAATTAAAATTTTTCCCTCATCGTTAAATTTTAAATTTTGGTTTTTTTGCACCACTGAAAAAATTGGGGTTGATGTCCGCCTGGACCCTTTGGGGGGCAGTGTCTGAATGGAAAGACACGTCATGCAGATTCGGGTGTCATCGGGCAAAGGAAAAAACCGGTGCTGGGGTACATCCTTGTCTATTTTCCGATATGGGATGAGGGAACAAGTGGGACTGTACGGGTCCCTTTGGGGAACAGAGTTTTTCCCACCGTAGCTTCCCCCCCCCCCGGAAACTTTACTCTTTTTGACGATACTCTCTGTGTTCTGTTATGAGGAAATTTAGATCCATCGACCGACTTTTCTTTATTCCTTTTGCGCGCATTTTGGCCTATTTTCGCCATGGTCACACTTGTGAAGGGTTTTGCAAAGCTTTTTTATTTTACATCTGCATTCTTTTTTTTCTAGTGCATTTAGGGCCTTGTCGTAGTGTCCGTAGTTGGACAGACAGGGGCGACCTTTTTCTAACCCTGTTGGGCCCTTTGGGGTTTTGGGAATGTTGGGGTTTCCCAGAAGGGTTTGGGGATCTTTGGGGTTTTTAGGACCCTTTTAAAGGGTTTTTAAGATATGGATGTTAGTGCAATTTTGGGCTGTAGTTCTTTGCTGTTGCTTTACTGCCCCCCTTTTTGGAGTGGGGCTATGGGCTGTTGTTTTTTTGTAACTGAGGGGACGACCCCCCTTGGGCCATCTCCCCCTCCATAGGAGGGAAAAAGGCCCCGGATTTGGGGCTTCTTTCAGTTCTTGAGGGAAAACGGTTCCCTGAGTTTTGGCCCGGGGGAGAGTGCATGGGGAAAAACATTTAAAGCCGGGTTTGAAGTCATTTGCGTCAGGGATAAAAAATCGGATAAGGGGTTGTGGTTTTAAACAAATTTTGTGGGTCTCTCATAAAAAAAATTTATTTTGAAACTTCGACTCTCATCTGGGGTTTGGGGGGCTTGCTAAAAAAAATGGTCAATTTTGGGCTTGATTTGCTCCTCATTTTCCCTTTTCTTTCACGTGTAGGGCCCTTTTTGTTTTAAATAGGGGCCCAATACTGGGGCGTTGGTTTTCGTTTTGATTTTTTATAGGGGGAAAAAATTTTTTTGGGGTTTTTTTTCGATTTCATTTATGGCTTTTATTTTTTCCCCCATTCCTGACTCCCCAAAGGGTTTTTTTAGCTTAAGTTTAATCTTGCTATTTTTCTGACCAGTGTCCCCTGCGCATTTCAGATATATTTACCCCTTTTAGCCGGGGTCCGGGTTTTTCTTTTCCGTCACCTGTAAAAGGGAGCGCCCTGCTCTTTCTTTTTTAATCTACCCCCTCCTTTTTCTTAGAGGGAAAGCCTTGTGCATTTCATCGAGTGCCACCGATTAAACTTTTTTAGGCATTTAATTTTTGGGGCTGTGTTTTCTTAGTATACTTCCCCGTTATATCGGTTTGGGCTTGGTTTCTTGGTCCCAAATTTAGTTTTTGTTATTGAAATTGAATTTTGGGGAAAACTCCCTTTTGATTCTCATTTTTGTCGGTTGGGGCTCCACGGGATACATATCTGAACCTCAATTAGTTGTTGGGGTCTGAGTAATTTTTTTTTTGATTTTGTTTAAAATTTCTTACAGTTCATCATTGTTATTAGATGAAAGGGCTAGTGTATTCTCCAGTCTAGTAGGCTCCTTTTTTTGCTGGTTTAAATTGAAATTTTGTGCAGAGATTTAAAAGCTCGTGTGAGTGTGAGTTTTCATCAGAGCTGCCTCCTGGTGTTATTACTGCAACAATATTATTTGCTATATTCTCCATTTAGGTGCTTTAAGTTGAAATCCCCCAGGAGCAAGATGTTGGGTGCAGGAGCTGGAAGATTTTCCAGACAGTGGTCAATTTTTAACAGCTGTTCCTGGAATTGCTGGGATGTTGCATCCGGAGGCTTGTAGACTCCACAATGACTAGGTTTTGGTTCTCGACCTTTACTGCTAAAACTTCCACTACGTCATTTGAGGCATTAAGCAGTTCTGTGCAAACAAGTGACTCTGCAATGTACAGGCCAACCCCCCCCTTTTGCCTGTTCACTCTGTCACATCTGTAGAGGTTGTAACCTGGGATCCATATTTCGTTGTCCAAGTGATCCTTTATGTGGGTCTCAGTGAAAGCCGCGAACATTGCCTTTGCCTCTGCAAGCAGTCCACGGATGAAAGGTATTTTGTTGTTTGTTGCTGGCTTTAGACCCTGTATATTTGCAAAGAAGAATGTTATCGGACTGGTGGTAATGTTGGTACTGGGGGGGGATTTTTTTTCCGGCATTAGTATCTGTATCTGTTGGTTTGGAGTGGAGGCCATCGACTGTGGTTCCACTCCAGGAATATGTATATAATATGTATATAATGTTGAGGTACATACAGGTAAGCACCCTAGAAAATTTTCCATAACTATGTTGCATGACTAGGGTTTACATGCTAAGATTGCACATAAGTTGCCTTTGTGAGTTGACATTCATTGTTGCAACCTTCTTAGAAAATTAAAGTTTTGAGTTTTTTTCTTTTAGCAGGTTGAGGTGTCATTGTGTTAAGTAAAGACATGTATCCCATTTAATTGTTATTAATATTTTTGTGTCCAGGATGTTACTGCATCACTCATGATAGTGTAATTCCTATGTATCCTTTATGTTAAGTTAAGTACATAGGTTGGTGGATGGTTATATTTTTGGGAGATGGGGGGGGGTAAATTGTGACAAATTTCAGGCCTACACAGGTATATAAACTCTGGTATAACTGGGTGTATATGGTGTGTGGTATTAGGGTGTCACAGGTATATAACTCTGGTATAACTGGGTGTATATGATGTGTGGTATTAGGGTGTCAGAACACTTTTGTCTGTTGTAATCATTTTTGTAAGGGTGAATTGGGAATTTGTGATTTAACTCACTTTGTGTACCTTTTAATATAATTTCCACCTTGTATTGTAATGTTTTAAATAATATATATATATATATATATATATATATATTATATATATATATATATATATATATATATATATATTATATATATATATATATTAATATATATTATATATATATGCAATAAGATCACAGTAAACAGGTGATTTCAAAATATGCAAAACAACCACTCTGAAAGAATAGAGAAATTCCAAGCGCTTTCGTGACTACTCACATTATCAAGGAACTATGAAAGTGAAGCATCCAAGGAAGCTATATAAGGGGTCGGCCAGCACCTCACTATCAGATCCCACAACGGTTTAAACACGTGACGCGCGGCGAGCCAACTTGGACAGGTCCTTTGCAAAAACTCACCCCCAAGCTATTTATTGTCCAGTGTATTATTAAATTCTACCAAATTCTATTAATTATAAATGGATCTAATTTATATAAACCAAAGGAAATATTCATATTATTGTCAAAACTGCTTTTTATGAAACAAGATTCAATTATATTCCTATCGACCATGGACTTGCTTGATTCTACTTTCTCAACTTTTTGAAAATCAATTGGATGGTTAAAATCTCTTACATGAATAAATAGAGCATTGGAATCTTGTCCAGTTCTAATGCTATATTTATGTTGTTTTAATCTTAGTTCGAGATTTTTTACCAGTTTGACCGTAATAAACTTTATCGCAAATTTTACAAGGAATCTTATAGACACATCCATCAGCATTTTGGGGGGAATTCTTAATCAAAAGTTTTTTTACTGTATCAAGATTTTTGAATACAACTTTAATATTAAAAGTCTTAAGAAGAGAAGGCATATCAACCAAGTTTTCATGGTAAGGGAGAACCAACATATTTTTAGTTGAATAAGGCTGGTTGCCCTTTTTTGGATTATAAAAAGTGTTCCTAGCAACTTTAAAAGATTTATCAATTACATTTCTTGGGTATTTTAAATCATTACCTATTTCATAAATTTTGGATATTTCCTCATCTATGAACTCAGGACTACAAATTCGTAAAGCTCTCAAAAACATTGATGAGAAAACAGACAGTTTGACTCTATCTTGATGCGAGGAATAATAGTGGACATAGGAACAGTTATTTGTAGGTTTTCTGTAAATTTTAAATTTGAATTCATTATTACCCTTAATAATTAAAACATCTAGAAAAGGCAATGAGTTATTTTCTTCAAACTCAACAGTAAAGTTGCTAGGAGCTTAGCCCATTCTATAAACTTTACCATGAAAACTTGGTTGATATGCCTTCTCTTCTTAAGACTTTTAATATTAAAGTTGTATTCAAAAATCTTGATACAGTAAAAAAACTTTTGATTAAGAATTCCCCCCAAAATGCTGATGGATGTGTCTATAAGATTCCTTGTAAAATTTGCGATAAAGTTTATTACGGTCAAACTGGTAAAAATCTCGAACTAAGATTAAAACAACATAAATATAGCATTAGAACTGGACAAGATTCCAATGCTCTATTTATTCATGTAAGAGATTTTAACCATCCAATTGATTTTCAAAAAGTTGAGAAAGTAGTATCAAGCAAGTCCATGGTCGATAGGAATATAATTGAATCTTGTTTCATAAAAAGCAGTTTTGACAATAATATGAATATTTCCTTTGGTTTATATAAATTAGATCCATTTATAATTAATAGAATTTGGGTAGAATTTAATAATACACTGGACAAATAAATTGCTTGGGGGTGAGTTTTGCAAAGGACCTGTCCAAGTTGGCTCGCCGCGCATCACGTGTTTAACCGTTGTGGGATCTGATAGTGAGGTGCTGGGACCGACCCCTTCTTATATTAGCTTCCTTGGATGCTTCACTTTCATAGTTCTTGATTATGTGAGTCGTCACGAAAGAGCTTGGAATTTCTTATTCTTTCAGAGTGGTTGTTTGCATATATATATATATATATATATATATATATATATATATATATATATATATAAAAGAAGGACTAACGTTTGGTACGTCATCTGGCCATAGGGCCGGTGAGGTACCCCCCCCCCCTTCCTGCTGAAGACCTGCCACACAAGTGCAAGTAACGATAAATGTCGCTTCCCTACCCGGGGAGCCAATGCCGGGTCACCAAAATGGAAGAGACCCGGGCCGGGATTACCGGCGAATCAAATAGAATAGAATAGAATAGAAAAAGAAGGGCTGGGCATGGTGTAATAGAAGTTATTGTTAATATCCAGTATAGTTTTTAATTTTATTATACTCATATACATCATTGTATTTGTTCTATGTTTTAAATAAAAAAAAAAAAGCCTGAGCTTGCTACCATCTGCAGCTCATAAGACTGCCATCCCCACGAGCCCCCTGGGGCGGGGTAGATGGCAGACCAGAGGCCTAGCTTCTCCCTACGAGCCCCGTGAGGGCGGGGAATGTGGCTAGGCCTGGGGAGGTACTTGTACCTCCTCCCATGGGAGACTTAGGTCTCGAGACACTCCCCATATAGGGAGCCAAGGCCGGGTCACCACTACTTGGAAAAGACCCGGGCCGGGAGAATACCCGCAAATAAGAAAAAAAAATAAAGAAAAAAGTCACAGTGTATTATTGTTCACTGTCTGTATCTTGTTACATATTATTGTTCCCATATATTTTGTACCTGAGTTTTAAATAAAATATAAAAAAAATAACCAAATTCTGTAAACCCAACAAATTTACTTACCTTTATTTATGGCTACAATCCTCAACAAATTATAGAATAATTCACAGACCAAAAATTTATATTGACCATAAACTATAATAAAATAAAATATTAATAAAAAAAAATAGCAAAATAGTATTAAAATTTAATTTGAAACAGAAAAGACATAAAAATTTAAAAACAAATTATGCAGAACTTAAAAATTTGAAAGAAAATTGCAAAGTCATATTAAATATAATTAGTATTTACATAAAACATGTGCAGCGTTTAAAATAACAATAAAGAATTTCTTTATACAGAGTAATTTTTAAAAAAATAGAAAAGGTAAATTAACACTTACAGAATATTTTGAATACCCTTCCGGGTAATAATGTAATATACTCTGTTTGGGTTGATATTATTTATGACCACAGGTTATCCTAGGTAGATAACATACCTGAACCCAGGTTATCCTAGGTGGATAACATACCTGAACCCAGGTTATCCTAGGTGGATAACATACCTGAACCCAGGTTATCCTAGGTGGATAACATACCTGAACACAGGTTATCCTAGGTGGATAACATACCTGAACCCAGGTTATCCTACATCGACACCATGCCTAACCCTTCTAGGGTAGGGTAGGTGCCTGAGCCCGAGCCTTTAGCTCATAAGACTGTCATTCCCATTTGCCCCCTTGGGGCGGGGTTGGCAGACCAGAGAGGCCTAGCTTGTGGCTAGGCCTGGGGACAGTTGGTCCCAAAGATGAGGAGGTACTTGTGCCTCCTCCCATGGGAGACTTAGGTCTCAGACACTCCCTAAAGAGGGAGCCAAGGCCGGGCCACCACTTGGAAAAGGCCCGGGCCGGGAGAATACCGGCTAATCTTTAATAATAATAATAATAAAAAATAGAAAAGGTAAATTAACACTTACAGAATATTTTGAATACCCTTCCGGGTAATAATGTAATATACTCTGTTTGGGTTGATATTATTTATGACCACAGGTTATCCTAGGTGGATAACATACCTGAACCCAGGTTATCCTAGGTGGATAACATACCTGAACCCAGGTTATCCTAGGTGGATAACATACCTGAACCCAGGTTATCCTAGGTGGATAACATACTGAACCCAAGTTAGTCTGGTGGTAAATACTGAACCAGGTTATCCTAACATCGACACATGCCTAACCCTTCTAGGGTAGGGTAGGTGCCTGAGCCCGAGCCTTTAGCTCATAAGACTGTCATTCCCATTAGCCCCCTTGGGGCGGGGATGGCAGACCAGAGAGGCCTAGCTTGTGGCTAGGCCTGGGGACATTTGTCCCAAATGATGATAGGGACTTGTGCTCTCATGGGAGACTTAGGTCTCAGACACTCCCTAAAGAGGGGTGCCATAAGGCCGGGCCACCACTTGGTAAAAGGCCCGGGCCGGGAGAATACTGGCTAATCTTTAAAAGAAAAGAAAAAAGGTTATCCTAGTGGATAACATCCTGAACCCAGGGTTATCCTAGGTGGATACTTACCTGAACCCAGGTTTTCCTAGGGGATAACATACCTGAACCCAGGTTCTCCTAGGTGGATAAACATACCTGAACCAGGATATCCTAGGTGGCTTTACATATATGAACCCCAAGTTATTCTAGGGTGGATAATACCTGACCCAGGTTATCCCTAGGTGGATAACTTACCTGAACCAAGGTTATCATAGGTGGATATCATACCTTGAACCAAGGTTATCCTAGGTGGATACTTACTGAAACCCAGGTTATTCTAGGTGGATAACATACCTGAAACCAAGGTTTATCTTTGTGGATACATACCCTGAACCCACGCTATCCTAGGTGGATAACATACCTGAACCAAGGTAATCCTAGGTGGATAAATACCTGAACCCAGGTTATTCTAGGTGGTTAACTACCTGAACAGGTTATTCTAGGTGGATAAACATATCTGAACAAGGTTATCCTAGTGGATAACACTTACTGAACCCGGTTATTCTAGGTGGATAACAATACCTGAACCAAGGTTATGATAAGGTGGGATAACATACCTGATCCCAGGTTATCCTACATGGATAACATACCTGAACCCAGGTTATCCTAGGTGGGATATACTACTGAACCCAGGTTCGTCTAGGTGGGATAACATAACCAGATACCTAGGTTATCCTCTGTCGGATAACCTACCGGAAACAGGTTATCATAGATGGTGACTTACCTGAACCCAGGTTATCATATGTGGATAACACACCGACCCAGGTTATCCGAGGTGGATAAACATACATGAAAAAGGTTTTTCTACGTGGATAAACATACTGAACCCAGGTTATCCTAGGTGGATAACATATCTGAAACCAGGTTATCTACATGGATAACATACTGACCCAGGTTATCCTAGGTGGATAACATACCTGAAACCAGTAGCTAGGTGGATAACATACAGAACCCTGGTTATCCTAGGCGGATATCCTACTGAAACCAGGTTATCATAGAGGATAACTTACCTGAACCCTGGTTATCCTAGGTGGATAACATACTGAAACAGGTTATCCTAGGTGAAAAACATACCTGAACCCAGGTTATCCAGGTGGTTAAATACCTGAACCCAGGTTTCTAGGTGGATAACATACTGAGCCAGGTTATTATAGGTGGATAAACATACCTGAACCAGTATCCTAGGTGGATAACATACTTGAACCAGGTTATCCTAGTTGGATAACATACCTGAACCTGGTTATCAATTGGTGGATAACCATACCTGAAACCCAAGTTATTCTAGGGTGGATAACATACTCTGAACCAGGTTATCCTAGCGGATGGTAATATACCTGAACCCAGGTGATCCAGGTGGATAAATACATGAACCAGGTATCTAGGGTGGGATAACAATACATGAACCCTGGTTATTCTAGGTGGATAACTACCTGAACCCAGGTTATCTAGGATGGATAAAAACATAGCTGAACCAAGGTTATTTTAGGTGGATAACATGCCTGAACCCAGGTTATCCCAAGTGGATAAACTACTGAACCCAAGGTTATTCTAGGTGGATAACATACATGATACACAGGGTTATCTAGGTGGATAAATATTTGAACCCAGGTTATTACTAGGTGGATAACATTTTTGAACCCAGGTTATCCAAGTCGGATAACATACCTGAACCAAGTATTACTTGGAGGATACATTCCTAAAACCGTTATCCTCAGTTTGGATAACATACCTGATAACCATGGTTATATTCTAGGTGGATAACATACCTGAACCCTGGTTATCCTAGTAGACTAACATACCTCGAACCAGGTTAATCTGGTGGATAACATACCTGAACCAGGTTAGCCAAGGTGGATAAAATCCCGGACCCAGGTTATCCTAGGTGATACATACATGAACGAAGTTTATTTAGGTGGATAACCCACTGATCCAAGGTTATTCTAGGTGGATAACATACCTGAACCAAGGTTATCCTAGGTGGATAGCATACCTGAACCCAGGTTATTCTAGGTGGATAACATACCTGAACCCAGTTTATCCTAGTTGGATAACATACCTGAACCCAGGTTATCCTAGAAGGATAACATATCTGAACCCAGGTTATCCTAGGTAGTTAACATACCTGAACCCAGGTTATTCTAGGTGGATAACATACTTGAACCCAGGTTATCCTAGGTAGATAACATACTTGAACCCAGGTTATTCTAGGTGGATAACATACCTGAACCCAGGTTTTCCAAGGTAGATAACATACCTGAACCCAGGTTATCCTAGGTGGATAACATACATGAGCCCAGGTTATCCTAGGTGGAAAACATACCTGAACCCAGGTTATCCTAGTTGGATAACATACCTGAACAAAGGTTTTTCTAGTTTGATAACATACCTTAACCCAAGTTATTCTAGGTGGATAACATACCTGAACCCAGGTTATCCTAGGTGGATAACATACCTGAACCCAGGTTATCCTAGGTGGATAACATACCTGAACCAAGGTTATCCTAGGTGGATAACATACCTGAACCCAGGTTATTCTAGGTGGATAACATACCTGAACCGAGGTTATCCTAGGTGGATAACATACCTGAACCCAGGTTATCCTAGGAGGATAACATACCTTAACCCAAGTTATTCTAGGGGGATAAACATACCTGAACCTGGGTTATCCTTGGTGGTTAAACATACCTGAACCAAGGTTATCTAGGTGGATAACATACCTGAACCCAGGTTATCCTAGGTGGATAACATACCTGAACCCAGGTTATTCTAGGTGGATAACATTCCTAAACCCAGGTTATCCTAGGTGGATAACATACATGAACCCAGGTTATCCAAGGTGGATAACATACCTGAACCCGGGTTATCCTAGGTGGATAACATACCTGAACCCAAGGGTGATCCAAGGTGGAAACATACCTGAACCCAGGTTATCCTAGGTGGATAATATACCTGAACTCAGGTTATCCTAGGTGGATAACTTACCTGAACCCAGGTTATCCTAGGTGGATAACATACCTGAACCCAGGTTATCCTAGGTGGATAACATACCTGAACCCAGGTTATCCTAGGTGGATAAAATACTGAACCCAGTTATCAGGTGCATAACATACATGAACCCAGGTTATCCTAGGTGGATAACATACCTGAACCCAGGTTGTCCTAGTTGGATAACATAAATGAACCCAGGTTATCCTAGGTGGATAACATACCTGAACTTAAGTTATTCTAGTTGGATAACATACCTGAACCCAGGTTATCCTAGGTGGATAACATACCTGAACCCATGTTATCCTAGCTGGATAACATACCAGAACCCAAGTTATTCTAGTTGGATAACATACCTGAACACAGGTTATCCTACATCGACACCATGCCTAACCCTTCTAGGGTTGGGTAGGTGCCTGAGCCCGAGCCTTTAGCTCATAAGACTGTCATTCCCATTAGCCCCCTTGGGCGGGGATGACAGACCAGAGAGGCCTAGCTTGTGGCTAGGCCTGGGGACAGTTGGTCCCAAAGATGAGGGGGTACTTGTGCCTCCTCCCATGGGAGACTTAGGTCTCAGACACTCCCTAAAGAGGGAGCCAAGGCCGGGCCACCACTTGGAAAAGGCCCGGGCCGGGAAAATACCGGCTAATCTTTAAAAGAAAGAAAAAAAGGTTATCCTAGGTGGATAACATACCTGAACCCAGGTTATCCTAGGTTGATAACATACCTGAACCCAGGATATCCTAGGTGGATAACATACCTGAACCCAGGTTATCCTAGGTGGATAACATACCTGAACCAACGTTATCCTAGGTGGATAACATACCTGAACCCAAGTTATTCTAGGTGGATAACATACCTGAACCCAGGTTATCCAAGGTGGATAACATACCTGAACCCAGGTTATCCTAGGTGGATAACATACCTGAACCAAGGTTATTCTAGGTGGATAACATACCTGAACCCAGGTTATTCTAGGTGGAAACATACCTGAACCGAGTTATCTAGGGGGATAACATACATGAACCAGGTTATCTAGGGTGGATAACATACCTGGAACCCGGGTTATCCTAGGTGGATAACATTACCTTAACCAAGTAATTCTAGGTAGATAAACATACCTGAACCCAGGTTAATCTAGGTGGATAACATACCTGAACCCAGGTTATCCTAGGTGGATAACATACCTGAACCCAGGTTATCCTAGGTGGATAACATACCTGAACCCAGGTTATTCTAGGTGGATAACATTCAAAACCAGTTATGGTAGGTGGATAACATACATAGAAACCCAGGTTATCACACGGTGGATAAAATACCTGAACCTGGGGTCTTTAGGTGGAGAACAACCTGAACCAAGGTTATCCTAGGTGGATAACTGACCTGAAACCCAGGTTATATCCTAGGTGGATAAAATCCTGAACCCAGGTTATCCATAGGGGATAACTTACCTGAACCCAGGTTATTTAGGTGGATACCATACCTGAAACCAGGTTATCCTAGGTGGATAACATACCTGAACCCAGGTTATCCTAGGTGCATAACATACATGAACCCAGGTTATCCTAGGTGGATAACATACCTGAACATGGGTTTTTCTAGGTGGATAACATACCTGAAGAAAGGTTATCCTAGGTGGATAACATACCTGAACCCAAGTTATCCTAGGTGGATAACATTCCTGAACCCGGGTTATTCTAGGTGGATAACATACTTGAACCCAGGTTATTCTAGGTGGATAACATACCTGAACTCAGGTTATTCTAGGTGGATAACATACCTGAACAAAGGTTATCCTAGGTGGATAACATACCTGAACCCAGGTTATCCAAGGTGGATAACATTCCTGAACCCAGGTTATCCTAGGTGGATAACATACCTGAACCCAGGTTATCCTAGGTGGATAACATAAATGAACCCAGGTTATCCTAGGTGGATAACATACCTGAACCCAGGTTAACCCTAAAGGTGGGGGATAACCTACCTGAACCCAGGTTATCTAGGTGGATAACTTACCTTGAAACCCAGCCCCCCGCCTATTCTAGGTGGATAACATACCTGAACCGTGGTTATCCTATATGGATAAACCTACCTGAACCCAGGTTATCTAAGGTGGATTACATACTGGATAAACCCAGGTAATCCTAGGTGTATAAACATTACCTGAACCCAGGTTATTCTAGGTGGATAACATACCAGAGCCAGGTTATTTCTAGGGTGGTTAACATATCTGAACAAGGTTATCCTAGGTGGATAAACATACCAGAAACCCATGGTTATTCTAGGTGGATAACAGTAACCTGAAACCAGGTTATCCTAGGTGCGATAACCTTACTGAACCCAGGGTTATCCTTACGTGGATAACATACCTGAACCAAGGTTATCCTTGGAGGATCCATTACCTGAACCCAGGTTTGTTTAGGTGTATAACATACCAGAACCCAGGTTATCCTAGGCGGATAACCTACCTGAACCCAGGTTATCATAGATGGATAACTTACCTGAACCCAGGTTATCCTATGGGATACACACCTGAGCCCAGGTTATCTGGTGGATAACATACTGAAAACAGGTTATTCCTACATGGATAACATACCTGACCCAGGATATCCTAGGTGGTAACCTAGCTGAACCCAGGTTATCCTAGGTGGTTAACAAACGTGATCCCTGGTTATTCTAGGTGGATAAACATACCTGACCCAGGTTATGCTAGGTGGATAAATACCGGAACCCAGGTTATCCTAGGTGATAACATACCTGAGGCCCAGGTTATCCTAGGTGGTATAACATTACCTGAACCCAGGTTATCCTAGGTGGATAAACATACCTACGATCCCAGGTTATCCTAGCTGGATATCATACCTGAAACCCAGGTTATCCCTAGGTGGAAACAATACCTGAACCAAGTTATTCTAGGTGGATTACATACCTGATCCCAGGTTATCCTAGGTGGATACTATTCCGGAAACCCAGGTTATCAAGGTGGTAAATACCTGAATCCAGGTTATCTAGGTGGATAACATACTGAACCCAGGTTATTCTAGGTGGATAACATACTGAACCAGGTTATCCTAGGTGGTTAATACATACCTGATCCACGGTTATTTTAGGTGGATAACATACCTGAACCCAGGTTTCAAGTGGGATAACATCCCTGAAACCAAGGTTTTTCTAGGTGGATAAACATACCTGAACCCAGGTTATCCTGGTGGATAACATATTTGAACCCAGGTTATTCTAGGGGGGAAACTTTTCCTAAACCCAGGTTTTTCCAGGTTGGATAACATACCTGCCCCCAGGTTTTCTAGGAGGATAACATCCTGAACCCAGGTTATCCTTTAGGGGATAACATACCTAAACCCCAAGGTTATTCTAGGTGGATAAACTTACCTGAACCCAGGTTTTTCTAGGTGGATAACATACCTGAACCCAGGTTAAACCCTAGGTGGATAACATACCTGAACCCAGGTTATCAAGGTGGATACATACGACCAGGTTTTTCCTAGGTGGATACATCCCTGAACCCGGTTTATCCTGGGTTGGAAAAATACCTGAAACCCAGTTTTCCTAGGGGGAAATAACTACCTAAAACCCAGGTTTAAATTTTAGGTGGATAACTTTACCTGAACCCAGGTTATTCCTAGGTGGAAAAACATCCCTGAACCAAGGAACAAAAAAAAAAAAAAAAAAAAAAAAAAAAAAAAAAAAAAAAAAAAAAAAAAAAAAAAAAAAAAAAAAAAAAAAAAAAAAAAAAAAAAAAAAAAAAAAAAAAAAAAAAAAAAAAAAAAAAAAAAAAAAAAAAAAAAAAAAAAAAAAAAAAAAAAAAAAAAAAAAAAAAAAAAAAAAAAAAAAAAAAAAAAAAAAAAAAAAAAAAAAAAAAAAAAAAAAAAAAAAAAAAAAAAAAAAAAAAAAAAAAAAAAAAAAAAAAAAAAAAAAAAAAAAAAAAAAAAAAAAAAAAAAAAAAAAAAAAAAAAAAAAAAAACCCCCCCCCCCCCCCCCCCCCCCCCCCCCCCCCCCCCCCCCCCCCCCCCCCCCCCCCCCCCCCCCCCCCCCCCCCCCCCCCCCCCCCCCCCCCCCCCCCCCCCCCCCCCCCCCCCCCCCCCCCCCCCCCCCCCCCCCCCCCCCCCCCCCCCCCCCCCCCCCCCCCCCCCCCCCCCCCCCCCCCCCCCCCCCCCCCCCCCCCCCCCCCCCCCCCCCCCCCCCCCCCCCCCCCCCCCCCCCCCCCCCCCCCCCCCCCCCCCCCCCCCCCCCCCCCCCCCCCCCCCCCCCCCCCCC
>NC_069480.1:20968438-20983750 GCF_026875155.1 Cherax quadricarinatus | reverse complement strand
TGGTTGTTATCCACCTATGATAAACCCGGGTTAGGTTGTTATCCACCTAGGATAACCTGGGGTTTAGGTATGTTATCCACCTAGAATAACCTGGGTTCAGGTATGTTTTCCACCTAGAATAACCTGGGTTCAGGTATGTTATCCACCTAGGATAACCCGGGTTCAGGGATGTTATCCACCTAAATAACCTTGGTTCAGGTATAATCCACCTAGGATAACCCGGGTTCAGGTATGTTATCCACCTAGAAAAGCCTGGGTTCAGGTAATGTTATCCACCTAGAATAACCTGGGTTCAGTATGTTATCCACCTAGGATAACCCGGGTTCAGGTATGTTATCCACCTAGAATAACCTTGGTTCAGGTATATTATCCACCTAGGATAACCCGGGTTCAGGTATGTTATCCACCTAGAATAACCTGGGTTCAGGTATGTTATCCACCTAGGATAACCCGGGTTCAGGTATGTTATCCACCTAGAATAACCTGGGTTCAGGTTTTGTATCCACCTAGGGAAAAACCTGGGTTCAGGTATGTTATCCACCTAGGATAACCCGGGTTCAGGTATGTTATCCACCTAGGATAACCTGGGTTCAGGTATGTTATCCACCTAGGATAACCTGGGTTCAGGTATGTTATCCACCTAGGATAACCCGGGGTTTAGGTATGTTATTCCCTAGGATAACCTGGGTTTCAGGTAGGTTATCCACCTAGAATAACCTGGGTTCAGGTATGTTAATCCACCTAGAATAACCTGGGGGTTCAAGTATGTTATCCCCCCAAGGATAACCCGTTCAGGTATGTTATCCACCTAGATAACCTGTGTTCAGGAATGTTATCCACCTAGAATAACCTGGGTTCAGGTATGTTATCCTCCTAGGATAACCTGGGTTCAGGTATGTTATCCACCTAGAATAACCTGGGTTCAGGTATGTTATCGACCTAGAATGACCTGGGTTCAGGTATGTTATCCACCTAGGATAACCTGGGTTCAGGTATGTTATCCACCTAGGATAACCTGGGTTCAGGTATGTTATCCACCTAGAATAACCTTGGTTCAGGTATGTTATCCACCTAGAAAAACCTGGTTCAGGTATGTTATCCACCTAGGATAACCTGGGTTCAGGTATGTTATCCACCTAGAATAACCTGGGTTCAGGTATGTTATCCACCTAGGATAACCTGGGTTCACGTATATTATCCACCAAGAATATCCTGGGTTCAGGTATGTTATCCACCTAGGATAACCTGGGTTCAGGTATGTTATCCACCTAGGATAACCTGGGTTCAGGTATGTTATCCACCTAGAATAACCTTGGTTCAGGTATGTTATCCACCTAGAATAACCTGGGTTCAGGTATGTTATCCACCTAGGATAACCTGGGTTCAGGTATGTTATCCACCTAGAATAACCTGGTTCAGGTATGTTATCCACCTTGGATAACCTGGGTTCAGGTATGTTATCCACCTAGGATAACCTGGGTTCACGTATATTATCCACCAAGAATATCCTGGGTTCAGGTATGTTATCCACCTAGAATAACCTGGGTTCAGGTATGTTATCCACCTAGGATAACCTGGGTTCAGGTATGTTATCGACCTAGAATAACCTGGGTTCAGGTATGTTATCCACCTATGATAACCTGGGTTCAGGTATGTTATCCACCTAGGATAACCTGGGTTCAGGTATGTTATCCACCTAGAATAACCTGGGTTCAGGTATGTTATCCACCTAGAATAACCTGGGTTCAGGTATGTTATCCACCTAGGATAACCCGGGTTCAGGTATGTTATCCACTAGAATAACCTTGGTTCAGGTATATTATCCACCTAGGATAACCGGGTTCAGGTATGTTATCCACCTATAATAACCTTGGTTCAGGTATATTATCCACCTAGGATAACCTGGGTTCAGGTATGTTATCCACCTAGAATAACCTTGGTTCAGGTATGTTATCCACCTAGGATAACCCGGGTTCAGGTATGTTATCCACCTAGAATAACCTTGGTTCAGGTATATATCCACCTAGGATAACCTGGGTTCAGGTATGTTATCCACCTAGAATAAACCTTGGTTCAGGTATATTATCCACCTAGGATAACCGGGTTCAGGTATGTTAATCCACCTAGAATAACCTTGGTTCAGGTATATTATCCACCTAGATAACCCGGGTTCAGGTATGTTATCCACCTAGAATAACCTGGGTTCAGGTATATTATCCACCTAGGATATCCACCCAAATAGAGTATATTATATCATTACCCGAAAGGGTATTCAAAATATCTTTTAAGTATTGTACTTATCATGGAGTAGTAGTTCCTAAAATTACTCTATATGAAGAAATTCTGAATTCTGATTTAAAATGTATCACAAGTTTTATGTAAATACTAATTATATTTTATATATCTTTGCAATTTTCTTGCAAACTTTCAACTTTGAAAAAATTTTTTTAAAGTTTTTATGTCGTTAGTGTTTTAAATGAAATTTTAATACTATTTTGCTATTTTGTTTTATTATTATTTTATTTTATTATAGTTCATGGTCAATATAAATTTTTTTGTCTGAATTATTCTATAATTTGTTGATGATTGTAGCTATAAATAAAGGTTTTTTTATATTTTATTTGAACAATACAATACAAGAGATAGATAAAGACAAAAACAGGTCTTACACAGACTAAATCATTAACAACCACACAAACATGAACTGTGAGATAAACACAAATATCCCTTTTTTCTCACCCATACATTGATAAACCCTCACCTAGGGGACAAGACCCGCGTCAGGAAACATTTGTCCTGTTTCTGACGAACCTTACCTAACTAACCCTATACACCTATGGAAACATTAGCTGCCTGGACTGCGGTGGAGTGCGGTTGTGCTCGGGCACCCTCTGCTGCTTGGTCAGGAGAGCTCTCATAGCAACAAATATGGCGCTGAGTAATCCGACGTAGTTGAACATGTCGGCGTTGAGCTGCTTCGTGGGGCGATTTCCCATCTACCGGCGCAGGTGTTACTTCCGGCAATCATCAGGGAAAACGTACGGAGTGCAGGATGATGAAGTTTATGGTGTGGCCCTGAAAGGTGGCCTATCGTCTATTCGTCAAGTTAAATTCGACGGCTGTGTACGAGTCGTTAGTTGGACGAAATTTGAGCATGGAGTATTGATGTAACTTCCAGCTCGTCAAAGTGCGACTCATCAGACGTTTCTCGCCACTATACGTGGGTGAAGTTGCGCAATGCCCTTCGAACGGCTACGAGGAGGACTTACGGAAGGTATCGCTTTGCAGCTTATGGTACCTGTGCATCTGGCAACCCACGGCAAGTGGGCGGCAGGTGCGTACGTGGGACGTCCGGAGGGTACATTCTCCCTCAAAAATGACACTGAGGCCCCGATCCCGTCATACGTCGTTGATGCCGGAGTTTAGGACCCAAATTCTAGTGGCGTATGCTGGGCAGCGACGGACAGGCAGGTTGTGTGGAGAGTATGACCAATATGGCGGCGACGTGTGGGGAGGCAATTGGAGGGCGCGGCGAAAAACGGTGGTGCACCAGTTACAGGTGTGGATGTCGTAGTGGAGAATTCAAGGAAAACCGAGGAGATGGCCGTCTGTGGAGTGAAATTGTAGAAGAGTCTTGTGGTGCATGTTGGGCGGGGCACGAGTTGTGTGGGCCGAAAATGCCACTTTGCCAGGTGACGGGGGAGGAAGTTGCTAATTCAGCAAGGAGGTGCGGGGGAGCTGGAGGAGGAGCTCGACGAGGTATTGAAATCTTTACCTTATTCGGGCTGAGGATAATGGCTTGGTCCGTGAATGGTTGCCTGAGTTGAAAAGGAGAGTGTGGCGGGACAGGCACGAGAGGAAGGAGAGACAACTGCAGGCCACAGAGAGGAGGGGGTCTCCGAGCTCTGTGGACAGGCACAGTTAGAGGTTGATGTTCCACTGTTGAGGAAAGATCTATCGGTAGACAGTTGGCGGGTAGAGTGTTGTTACGGAGGAAGAGGGCGCGCCGTCAGACTCAGGATGATGTTCCTGACGCCCAGCGCAGAGGTCGGGAAGGAAGGATGTGTTTTATCGTGACAGCCAGGATTAAGAGGCATCGAGAGGGGGGGGGTGGATGGTGACAAACCACATGTTTGACCTGGGGCAGGAGGCCCTGGAAGGTTGAGAGGAGAAAGGGTTGAAGCTTTAGAAGGCCATTAAGTGCTTCACTGTGAAAGTGAATGGAATGTGTACTGGTGTGAAGAGGGAATGCTTTCGATGCTCCTTACGTCGATACAGAGTGGGGGACGTGTCTTTTCTACTGGAGCATAATTTCAGGGGAAGGGTAGAGATGCTCAGGTGGACGGTATACGTGTGTTGTACTCTGCCATCGGCACATTTGAAAGGTGGTGTGGGTTTATTGAATAAAGGAGGCGAGCCCGTTTGTGTTACATAGAAGTGAAGGGGGGTTGGGGGGGGGGGGGTTGCGTGCTGGATGGGTGGGTGGATGGCGGCAGAGGGTAAACCCTTGTTGTAAGTGTGTATGACACCAGCTTGGAAAATGATATGAAAGTCAAGAGGATTTTGTGTGTGATGATCTAGTTTTTGCATTTCCGTGGTTTACCTGAAGTGGCCATCGTAGGTGGGGATGGAATTGTGTGATCAGGAGAGAGACGGATGTGGACACCACGAGGGCGGGGGCATATGTTGACAGCATTACGCAATCTTTTGGTGGACGTTCAGTTGAGGGATGTGGTAGGTTGGGGGAAGCGTGGGTGGTGGAGCATACTTTAGTGAGGCGAGGTTACGCAGCTAGGTTAGACAGGTTGCTATATATCTATAAGGTATTGTCAACGTCTCTCCGTACTATTGAAACTAGGCTTTTTTCAGATCATAGGGCGGTTGTCGCTGAAGTAGAGTGGATTCTCTAGCTTGTATCTCTAGGGGATATTGGAAATTAAATACGAGTCTGTTGGAAGGATGAGGAGGGGTTGGGGGGTTTTACGGAGCTGTAGGGAGAGATTAACTGAGGATGTTACAAGGTGTGGAGGACGTGTTGGGTGGGGGGGGAACGTGGTGGTATGGTGTGGCTATGAGGACCGGCATTCGGCATATTATTATGTGAGGGAGGGAAAAAAGGATTAATTCTTTAAAATTGGGTTGATTAATTATTTGGAGGAACGTTACGGGGTTGTTTATGTAAAAGGGAAGTAGAGGGGTGTTATCCGATGGACGACATTATGATAATACTAACTATAGAGCGGTTTGCGAGAAATTCAGGACGTGCGGGGTTCCAAGCGGTGAGAGTAATGGCGGGGGATGGAGGGAGGTGGTTATGGGGAGATAGGCCCGTTTCTTTGTGTGTGTTGCGCAGACAAAAAACATACGTCGGCAGGCAACAACTATCCATGTTTGGAGGTTCTTGAGTCGGTGGAGGGTATAGGGCGGGTTCAGGTTATCCACACTACGGATGGGATGAGGGTTTGTTTGCGGATCAGTGGTCGCAAAAAAGTATTGGCGGGGAGGGATGGGGTAGGATTAGGGGATTTGAGAGGGATGTGTGGAAGTGTGCCATGTTGGTTAGGACACAGTTGATAGGAAGCTTTGGGGGGGGGACCATAAATGAGGGTGAAATAAGGGAGAGCTTTGTGTGCCATGCAAAGGGCAAAGCACCGGAATCGATGGACTGCCGGCGGGAGAGTTTTTATCAACAGCATTGGGGTTTTAATAAAAGGTTTTTTGGTGAGGTTACTGAACTTGATGAAGGTAAGGGGGAAGGTTGGGTGACAGACAGGCAAACAGCTGTTGGTTGTTTTGGTACCGAGGAGGTAAGGAACAGGCGTTCGCCAGGGACTTATAGAACAATTATCCCGCAGTTGTTATGCGCGGATTAATAAGTATTTGCAAAAATTTAGGAAATAGGATCAAGTGTGTTGTAGGGAGGGTTGTATCGGGAAACCCAGTTTGGGATGCCAGGTAGGTCTATGGGGGTGGGACATGGTCTTTTAAGGGATTTCGTGGAAGAAAAAGGGGGGAAGGGGGGGGGTTTGTTGCACTAGACTGGCAAGGAGTTATGATAGGGTGGAGCGGAGGCGTTGAGAGCTATCTCAGGAAACAGGGCTTATGGGGAAGAAATAGTGGGATGGGTAGAGGCGTTATATAGAGAGGGCATGGTGAGAGAACAGATTAATGGAGATTAGGGGGGAGGTATGTATCGGGCAGAGGTTCTTAGACAGGGGTGTTCCTATGTCACAGTTTTATTGCATGCATAAAGGACCCCTTTTATAGATTGGTGGGAGCGCCATATGGGCGTTAGTGAAGGGGTTGGGGGGGGGTTACTGAGGTCGTTTGGCCTGTTTCTCATAGGGTATGTGGTGATACCACTGTATTGGTTAGAGGAGGGGATGTACATAAACGCCTTAGATGGATGTGGTCCACCGTTTGCATGTGCGACTGTGTATGAGGGTAATTCGGGAAGGGGAGGGGGGGGAAAGTCCATGGTTAGGGGTTAGGAACTTGGGGGGAGGAGGGTAGAGTGGGGTGTGCCAGTCATAAAGAAGCGGGTGATGTCATTAAAAATTTGTGAGTCTAATCTATGCTGATAACTTGAGGTTGCACTTGTTAATTATCGGTCAGGTTTGTAGAAGGATACTGGGTCGATTGGAGCATTGGGCTTAACATTTGACCCTTGTGCAGGTCTGCCATTGTAATTAACGTTTTTATTGTATAGCAAGGTTTTTTGGCATGTGGCTGGCCGTTTTCCCTTTAAGGGGACGGCAATTGCAACGTAATTAGAGGTAGTTTTTAATTTTTGTGGGGTTCAGGTTGTGACTGGCTTAGAAGGGATGTAGTAATGTTAACTGTGCGTCAGGGGGGGTTGGGTTTTAATGAACTTAAAGAGGAGGGTTTTAAATGTATATTCATTAAAAGGGAGGTGATGAGGGTGGGGTTGAGTGGGGGGAGGGTTGGGTTAAGGTACCAATAAATTGAAAACGCATGTTTTCTGGGACGGAGTTGAGGGAGTGTGAAAACTATTTTGAGGGATTGGTGATGGTTAGGGATCTGTGAAGGTTTAAAAATAAGTAGGTGTGTAGGATGTTCGGCGGAAAGGGTTGTGGTCCGGTGGAGGGGATTTTTCACCAATGTATGACTGGGGATGTATATGGAGAAGGTTTGGTAGGTTAGGTTAAACCTGTGGGACGTTGAGGTGATGTATCGGTTTTTGCATGGGATTTTACCATCGGGATGGTCTTCCGAGCTAGGGGTGGTTGAGGGGGGGGGGGTATGTGGAATATGTGGCGGGGAGGATATCTGGCATTCCATTGTAGTGTATTTTTGTGAGGGGATTGGGGGAGCGTCAGGGGTTGGTTTTGAGCAGGGTGTTGCATAAGATAAGTGGTAATACTTCTCTGTCTGCGGGGCATTGAGTCTTGAGTTGTGGGGGGTTTGGAATGAAAAGTATTTTTAGGGGGCTGTGGGGTACATTATGGTAGATTATGTGTATACATTATGTGGGGATGAGTGGGGAAAGGGGTAAGTGAGGTGAAGAGGAGGGTATTGGCTGTTACGTTTGATAAAAAAAAATACGTTGTGCCGTAATAGTGACTTTATGGGAGGAGGTGGCGAGCGGGATTTCTCTGACGGATATCGAGACCTTACATTAGAGGTTTTATTAAATTTGTAAATTGGTGGGTGGGGCCAGGGTAGGGATGGTAAATGTGTTTATGTTGATGGGCTGTCAGGGGTGAAAAACGGGGTCGCTCCTGGTATGTAGCGGCGTGGTATGTGTTGAAACTTGGGCGTATGATGTGTATTCTGGTTTGTGCGGTGTATACTTATATATGTGTTGATTTTGCAGTGGATTGTTCTATGTATGTTATTCATATGCATCGTTTTAATGCTGTAGAGGTGTTCAGTCTGTGTTGGATCCTTGTTTATTAATATATTCTGTGTTGATGAACATATTGTTTTACCTTATTCTCAAATCCATTACGTTAATTGTATTTAACGTATAAGGTGTACTACTTTTATAATTTACACGGGACAATATATGCATATTATGGTGTGTTTTGTAATCATATAACAATGCATGAATTAGTCGTTTTTGGTTATCATAGGTGTTAGGGGTTTTTTCATGTATGGGTGAGGAGGGATATTTGTGTTATCTCAAGTTCATGTTTGTGTGGTTGTTCATGATTATCCTGTGTAAGACCTGTTTTTGTCTTTATCTATTTCTTGTATTGTATTGTTCTAAATAAAATTATAAAAAAAAAAAAAAAAAACGTTAACATTCTATAACCTTCCGCTAGTACCGCTAGTACCCGCCTCCGCACCTCACAAATCCCCCTCCCCTCAACACCCAAGATATATATATATATATATATATATATATTATATATAATATATATATATATAATATATATATATATATATAATATATATATTATATATATATATATATATATATATATATATATATATATATTATATATATATATATATATGTACATAATCTACCATTTAATAATCCAAAGCTCTTTTGACAACTCTTGTCGAACCCTCCCAAATCTTTTTTTTTATATTTTTATTTAAAACATGACATTACAAAATATAATATGTAAAACTCATTTAAGTCTATAAATTAACACAATCCTCCCTACAGCTAATGTTACACACCACACTTACAACTCCGTGTGAGTACACCCCACCCTCCTTCCTCCTCCCTCATCCTATCACTTAACCCAAACCTGTTGGAGCTACTCAACAGAATTACATGATATGAACAACACTTTTATATACACATCCCTCGAAATGGTACTTAATGAACGACTACAGACCATGCAATGCATTGCACTGAACATATTATACAGACATATTACCCCCCCCCCCCCCTAGTGGTTATCCAACCACCCCACTATTTACAACCTAACATACTATAAACAATGAATGTTGCCTAATCTAAAGTCACACAGCAATGATCCAAACATTAATTTATGTAATTGTCCTAATGGTTCAGTTTACATAACAATATGTATTACACAACAATGGTGATTATAGAAAAGTCACAAAGACATACAAAATTACTACAAAACCATAAGAATAAACTTAGTCTCAAAAATCCAAACACATGTAAGCCTTTACACATTTAAACATGCAATTCCAGTGTTAAAACAATAACACAGCTTCAACTATGACATTCAAGCTCTATACAGCTTATATGGACATTACATAGTGCTATTGACAACAGTACAATACAACATAAAATATAACCATGACACAAGTAACACATAAAGACTGTGCCTACCACGCACCTAACCACAAAAACCTATAACACCACTGTTGCCCAACTTTATTTACACTATCTGACGTGCATTAACCTCTTTACTCTCAAAACAAAACTGAAAATTGCAGAACACCAGTGACGAACAATAATGCACAGACATTAATACAAACATATCACATCATATCTCTGGACACCGTGCATGATCACAGCATCAACACTATGCAGTGCAAGGCACCTAGAAAACAAGTTGGAGCAAACACATGCAATTATTATAGCAAATCTCCAAATTACAATGTCATTACCGTAAATCAATATTACCACACACAATATGTATAATAAGTATAAAGTCCTGTCACACAAAAACTGGCCAGCTCCACAGGTGCTAGCACTCGTGGTCCACATATTATTCACTCATGCTTCACTCATCCAACACTCTCGCAAAACTTTTGTTATCCATTACCAGGGAGGCAACCCTGTTTTCACCCCTGACTTCCCTACCCCAGCAAACACTTTCCAATCATACCCTCCCTCCCCTCGTATATTACAAGTCTAATAAAACCTGTAACGTAAGTTGCCTATATCCCTCTGAAAAATCCTTCACCCACCTCCTCCCATAAATTTCTTTATTTCTACATACCGTTTTATAGAACGTTAACGCTAACACCCTCCTCTTCACCTCAGTAACCTGTTTGCCCCGCAATCCCCACACTATATAGATATAATCTGCCATAATTGTATCCCACAGCTCTGATTACACGTTCCTCCCAACCCCCCACGTCGAGACTTAATGCTCTCAATACAGAAATTCCTTTACCTCCTATCCTATTTATCACCCTATTTAACCACCCTTGACACTCCTCAGTCCATCACAAAAAATATACTACATGAAAAGCCGACTCCTCCCCACCACATATCCCACACTCCCCCCGTCAACGACTCGTCTATTCCCGTAGAACCACACCCGACGGTAAAATGCCGTGCAGAAAAACGATACATTACATCCCGAACACGAGGTTGCAACCTCATCCTACTCAACCTATTCCATATACTTCCCCATGCATACATGGGGAAAATTCCCTCTACAGGCGCTACAACCTCCCCGGCTAACAATCTACACAACCTACCTATTTAACCTTTGCTGGCTCTCGATCCCACGCCAGAGCCCTCAACACAGTTTCACACTCATGCAACTCAACTCCTGTATACATCCGTTGCAATCTGTTATGGATCCTGGCCAAACCCCCCCCACCCACACTTTCCCTCATCACCTCCCTTTTAATGAAGACACATTTGACCCTCCGCTTTAAGTCCAGCAATCCCAGCCCCCCTTACTTACAGGTAACATTACCACATCTCTCTTAATCCAATCACAGCTCGAACCCCACAAGAATTTAAAAACCTTCCTAAGTATGTTCGTTATTGCTG
Organism: Cherax quadricarinatus; assembly: GCF_026875155.1. Lineage (NCBI taxonomy): Eukaryota > Metazoa > Arthropoda > Malacostraca > Decapoda > Parastacidae > Cherax > Cherax quadricarinatus. The sequence continues at coordinate 20,973,063 of NC_069480.1, read as the reverse complement.
GCCCAGTTTAATGGGAACACGGCTGCCACGTGCCATACTTTGCTATACAGTAAGATATTAACAACAATGGCACGCTGCACAAGGGTCAAATGATAAGGTCGCAATGCACCCAAGCGTCCCTGAATCCTTTCTACCATCCTAAGCGAGTTTTCCATGCGTGCCACAGGTAGATCGTCTGCATAAATAAGACCACAGATTTTTAACGAATTCACCTGCTTCCTCACAACTGCACTACCCCAATCAACCCTACCGCCCAAGCTCCTAACCCCATGACCATGGATTTATCTGAATTTACCCTCATACCAGTTGCCCCTGCGAACATTTGTACTACCCGTCTAATGTGTCCATTGACATCCCCTCCTGATCAGAACAGTTGTGTCATCCACATACCCAATTAAAACTGGCCAAACCCTCGCAACCTCACACCCTGGTCCCTCTACGTGACACATACGCTGCTTCATCAATCTATAAAAGGGGTCCTGTACGCATGCAAACAATAATTGTGACATAGGACCACCCCTGCCTAAGTCCCTACCCATTACAATCTTCCCACCCAATCGACCATTAATCTGTACCCTCGCCATTGCACCTCCATACAACGCCTCAACCCAGCCCACTATTTTTCCCCCAAACCCCTGACCCTGAGGATGGCTTTCAATGCTTTCCGATCCACTCTATCGTATGCCCCTTGCCAATCGAGCGCCACCAAACCTCCCTCCCTCCCCCCCCTTTTGCCTCCACGAAATCCCTAAGTAACCCATGCCCCTCCACCATAGACCTCCCTGGCAAACCAAACTGAGTTTTTGATACTACCCGCCCTACCACACACTTGACCCGATTTCACAAATCTTCGCAAACAATTTATAATCTGCGCATAACAACGAGATCGCCCGGTAATCCCGAAGCGTATGCTGCCCCTTACCCTTCGGTACCAATACAACGACAGCCGTTGCCTGCTTCTCACCCAGCTCACCTCTCTCCTTCATGCAATTTAATAACCTAACCAGAAAATGCCTCAATAATTCCCAATGCTGCTGATAAAACTCTACGGAGTCCATCAATTCCCGGTGCTTTGCCCTTTCGCATTCCACTTAAAGCCTCCATATTTCCCCCTCAGTTATTTCGCACCCAGTGCTTCCCTATCACTGTTACGCAAACTGACATACCACACTCCCACACACCTGTTCTAAAACCCCATCCTCTACCCCTTCTCGTTGCCAGTACTTCCATACACTTGTCAGCAAACGCCCCCATTCCTTCCGTAGCTTGTATGACCTGCCCCTCCCTGTACACCTCCTATCGATTCATGAACCTCCAACCATGGAATAGTCATTGCCTGCTGTCTTTGTTTCTGCCTACGCAATACGCACGATGAAGGCCTATTGCCCCATAACACCTCTTCCACCCCCGCCTGTACCCGCACCGCTTGGAACCTCTCATCCTGTACCTCACGCAGCCTCCCTTTAATTGCCATAATTTCATCCATTGGATAAGTGGCCCGCCACCGCCCCCCTCGCATAACAACCCCGTAATCTATCCTCCAAATAGTTAGCAAGCCCATATTTTAAAAGAATTGATACGTTTCCCTTCCTTTAACGTAATATTGCTTAATCCGTTCTTTAGCCACACCATCCCACCACATCACCACATCCTCTACCCCTTTTTTCTCTGCACGTAACCCCTCCCACAGCGTTGCAAATCCCTCTATCCCCTCCTCATCACCTACACACACTTGTATTTAATTTCCAATATCCCCTAGATATACCTGCTAGTGACTCCCACGCCACTCTGCTACTTCCGCCGATGATCCGAATAAGCTACTTCTATTGTACGGAAAAAATGTCAACCCAACCCTTGAGATATATACAGCCTATCCAACCTAGCAGCGTAACCCCGTCTTACAAAAGTGTGCTCTACCTCCCACGCCCCTCCTCCAACCGCATCCCGCAACTGAATATCCCTCAAAAGATCTCGCAAGGCCGCCGACACGTGCCCCGCCCCTTTTGGTTCCACGTCAGCCCTCCTAATAACGCAGTTCCAGTCGCCACCAACGATGGCCACTGCAGGTAAACCACGTAGAAGAAAAAACTAGTTCTTCACATACAAAATCCCTTTTTACCTCACATCATTTTCCGCTGGTGCATACACACTACAAAAGATACCCGCTGTCCCATCCACCACCCATCCACGTGCAATACTCTTCCCCCTCCTCCCCCCTCACTTCTTAGCAACACAAACGGGCTTGCCTCCTGATCAATATACCCACACCACCTTTCAGACGTGCAGATGGCAGAGTCATGACTGAAACCCCTCCACCTCGAGCACTCTTCCCTCCTTGAAATTGTGTTCTTGCAGGAACACTAATCCACCCTATATTTATACAGAAACATTCGAAACCATTCCTTCTTCACACTATTACACAGTCCTATTTACGTTCACAGTCATACACCTAAGGCCTCTTTATAGTTTCCAACCCTTCCTCCTCTCTTCATTCATCCAGGGCCTCCTGCCCCAGAGCCAGCACAAGGCTTCACACCATCAACCCCTCCCCCTTTCTTGCGATGCCTCTTATCGTGACTGCTTCGACATTGCTCTTCCTTCCTCCCAGACCTCTGCGCCGGCGTCAGGACATCATCTGAGTCTGACGCCGCCGCTCTCTTCCTCGTGATGCCCTCTACATCCATGTTATCTTCTGAGGTTCCCTCACGATGAACCTCAACCTCCACCACGCCCCGTTCCACAGCACACGGCGACAACTCTCTCTTACTAGTTGGCCCGTCAACCCTGCTATGTTTTTTATCCTTACATTCCTCTACAGGCACCGCCGTGTCTCTCACCAGCTCAGGAACAACATCCTCTGCAGGCGGTGTCAATGTCCTTAACACCTCCTGAAGCTCTTCCTCTAGAGCCTGCACCTCCTCCTGCACTTGCACTTCTGTACTTGTCCTTTGTGTAGTAACAGATCCTTTTACATCACAGCTTACCTCACACATGCCATTCTCCTCTTTGGAATCCTCCACCTTTCACCCACAAGCGCCCAGGCCCTTGCTTGCGCACTGGGCTCTCAACAGCTATCATGCTGGTAACTGTGCTTCACCAGTTTGCGCTGGCGCCCTCCTCAGCTTCACGCACTCTGCCGCCATATGGTCGTACGCCCCACATATTCTGCACGTACGTCTCTGTCCGGCATACGATACCATAACTTGCGTCCTGAAGTCCTCCAACACGACGTAAGACGGTATGGGATGTCTCAGAGTCATCTTCAGGGAAAAGGTACCCTCCGGACGTCCCATGTAAGCACCTGCCGTCCACTTGCCCTTTTGTGCCGGATGTACGGTTCCATATGTCTCAAAAACACTCCTTATGTCAGCCTCATCTGCCTCAAATGGGACATTACGTATCTTAACCCACGTAAAGTGGCGAGATACGTCGATCAAACGCACCTTCACAGCTGGAGTAGCATCAAGACTCACGTCTTGGAACCTCGTCACCAAAGACTCATACACGGACGTGGAATTCAGTTTGACGAAGATTCTATAAGCCCCATTCAGGGCTACACCATACACCTCATCGTCCTGGATTCCATAGGTCTCCCTAATGATTGTCGGGAGTAAGACTTGCACTGAAGAGGGTGAAATCGCCCCACGAAGCAGCTCAATACCAATGGTATTTTACGCGCCTCCTCACACTCAGCGCCATGTTGATACAAGGTAGCTCGCCTGAACAGCAGAGGGGTGCAGCGCACAACCTCACTCGACCATGGTCAGGCAGCGAATGATGACTCCCAAATCTAGGCTTAGTGCATGCAGAACCGACACCCCTCGGCCCCCACCCCCTGTACCACCCTACTTAACCAATACCTAACACCCTCCAGTCCCTCACAAAAGTATACTGCATGGAACGCTGTCTCCTCCCCCTCACAGATTCCGCACCTCACGCCCACAATTACCCTTCTGGTTCTTAGTAGTACCTCCCCCGACGGTAGTATGCCATGCAGAATACGAAACGTTACCTCCCTCACCCTAGGCTTTAACTTCAGCTTGCTAAACCTATACCAAATACTCTTCCTTGCGTACATGGGGAACAATCCCTCAACTGTACAACAATCCTTCCTGCAAGCAACCTACACAAAACCCCTATTTGAATTTTCCTGGGTTCTCTAACCAACATCAAAGCCCTCAAAACAGCTTCACATTCTTCAAACTCAACATCACCATGCAGCTTTCCCAACCTATCATGTACTGTTTTCAGTTGCCCCTACCCCTCACTCCTTCGCACTAAACCTCCCATTTAAGAAACACACATTTAACCCTCCTCAGATCCATCAACCCCAACCCACCCTGGTGCACAGGTAACATTACAACCTCTCTCCTCAGCCAATCGCACCTTGAACCCCACAAAAAATAAACACCCGTCTCAGTATTCCCACCAATCGCCGTCCCTGTTATTGGGAACACAGCTGCTATGTGTCAAACCTTACTATACAATAATACATTTATTACAATCAGTCTTTGCACAAGAGTCAGATGATGAGGCAGCAATGAATCCGCGCCCCCGAATCCTTTCCTTTAAACTATTGATTTCCCCTTAGCAGCTCCCAAATCCAAGTGAGGAATGTTACCTCA
>NC_069480.1:20924140-20967938 GCF_026875155.1 Cherax quadricarinatus | reverse complement strand
CCAACCCTTTATCCTCGCCCGAAGAAGGTAGAATTTTTCAATACCTCGTTCGAGCTCTTCCTCCAGCTCTTGCACCTCCTGCTGAATAGCACGTCCCTCCCCCGTCACCGGCAAAGTGGCCATTTTTGCTCCACACAACTCGTGGCCACGCCCATCATGCACCACAAGAGACTCTTCCACAATGCCCACTCCACAGACGGCCATCTCCTCGATTTTCCTTTGGAATTCTCCTCCACGACATCCACACCTGTAACTGGTGCTCCACCTGTTTGCGCTGGCGCCCTCCACTGCCTCCACACGTCGCTGCCATATGGTCATACTCCCCACACAACCTGCATGTCCGTCGCTGCCCAGCATACGCCACTAGAATCTGGGTCCTAAACTCCGGCATCACGACGTATGATGGAATCGGGTTCCTCAGTGTCATTTTGAGGGAGAATGTACCCTCCGACGTCCCATGTACGCACCTGCCGCCCACTTGCCTTGGGTTGCCAGATGCACGGTACCATAAGCAGCAAACACCTTCCGTAAGTCCTCCTCGTCAGCCTCGAAGGGGACATTTCGCAACTTCACCCACGTATAGTGGCGAGAGACGTCTATGAGTCGCACTTTGACAGCTGGAGTTACATCAATACTCACATGCTCAAATTTCGTCACCAACGACTCGTACACAGCCGTCGAATTTAACTTGACGAATAGACGATAGGCCCCATTCAGGGCCACACCATAAACCTCATCATCCTGCACTCCGTACGTTTCCCGGATGATTGCCGGAAGTAACACCTGCGCCGTAGAGGGGGAAATCGCCCCACGAAGCAGCTCAACGCCGACAGTGTTTATCCTACGTCGGATACTCAATGTTAACGTTAGGGTTTCTCATGAATCTGCGACTTGGGCTGAGTAAGGGGTGGGGGTTTGGGGATTACAAGTGAGAAGAGGGAATTCAGGGGGGGGCACAGTGGGGTCGCCTCCTGGGGAAGTGTGAGTGAGGTGTATGTGGGTATAGATGGTGTAGATGTGTGGCATAAGTGTATGTAGCATGCAAGTGGGCACAGAAAGCAAAGGTCATAAAATCAAGTAATTATGTAGTAAAGTATGGAGAATTCTGTGTTTGATGTGTCAGGGTCGTCATGACCTTAATATATTAAGTGTGAATGGTGTTAAGATTATAGGTGTAAGACCTTGCAGGAGCTTTTGGGTCTATGTAGATTGTACGGTTATAGCCTTTCTTGGGCAAGTTTCATGTGCTATAATCGTATTGCAATTAGAGGTTTTTAAATTGTTTTGTTTGTGTTTTGTGTTGGAGTTTTAGTGAGTGTACTGACTTTATTTTAGCATTATATAATGTGCTCCTCCTGTTGATGAGGGCTGGAAGGCTAATGACTTCCATAAATTTGTAATGACTCATTTAAGTTTTGTAGTGGGGAACATATGTATGTTTAGAGAATTTTCCTGTAGCGGGGTTAGTTATACTGTGCATTCTATGGTATAATTAACTATTTTTGTGGTTAAAAATTTTAAAAAAAAAATATTTACAAACAACATATAGTTCCGTAGGGGTCTGGAACGGATAATCGATTTACATGCAATCCAGTGGGAAAATTGGGCTCGGGTCACGATCAAATCGGGTCCGCAACCGGGGTTTTGGAACGAATTATGGTCGTGACCAGAGGTTGCAACTGTATTTTGCTTATATTAATCTTTTGGTTAACTATGCTGCTACACTGCTTGCTCTTGTACCATACTGGAACTTGAAAACTGCAGAAGAAAGAGTATCACCTTAGGATACACTGTACTAATAAAACATAAATATTCAAAAAACTTTTAAAAACATTAAGCCATATGGGTTGATTATCCCTATTAATTAAATTAATAAGGATTTAAAAAAACAAATTAAGAATTTTAAATCTAAGTCATCGGAAAGCCTTAATATTACTTAATATTTACGTTTCAAAGAAATTTCTATATAGCTTAAAATTTTATGAAACATTTTCAAAAATATTAAATAAAATATAAAACTTTTAATAATTTTTTAAAAAGCAATAGAGAAAATTTTATAATGTAAAAATAAAATAAAAATCTTAAAAATTTCTTAATTTTCAAGAAAACAATAATTTTTTGTTTTTATAAAAAAAATAAAAGTTACCCAAAACAAGCATCGTTTTTTATTTTTCTTAAGCATAAACTACAATAATAATAAATAATAATATATAATCTTTATTTCTACAAGTACATACTTTAACAAGGTAATTTTTTTTTTTATTATTATTATTTAAAACATAGAACAAATACAATAATGTATAAGAGTATAAAAATTTAAAAAACCCAAACTAGATATTACAAAACCTCTAATACACCATCCCGGGACATTGAACACCATATATAGTGGGCATATTAAAAACCAAATACATAACCACAACCATATACATAACCCACAACCATATACATAACCTACAACCATATACATAACCCACAACCATATACATAACTTACAACCATATACATAACCTACCACATATACATAACCCACAACCATATACATAACCTACAACCATATACATAACCCACAACCATAACATAACCCACAACCATATACATAACTTACAACCATATACATAACCTACAACCAATACAAACCCACAACCATATACATAACCTACAACCATATACATAACCCACAAACCATATACATAACTTACAACCATATACATAACCTACAACCATATACTAACCCACAACCAAATACAAACCCACAAACATAAAACATAACTTACAACCATATACATAACCCAAACCATATACATAACTTACAACCATATACATAACCTACAACCATATACATAACCCACAACCATATACATAACCCACAACCATATACATAACCTACAACCATATACATAACCTACAACCATATACATAACCAAAAACCATATACATAACCTACAACCAAAATAAAAAACCCACAACCATAAACATAACCTACAACCAATACATAACCTACAACCATATAAAATAACCTAAAAACCATTTAAAATAACCCACAATCATATACATAACCCACAACCATAACATAACCTACAACCATAACATAACCTACAACCATAACATAACCTACAACCATATACATAACCTACAACCATATACATAACCCACAACCATATACATAACCTACAACCATATACATAACCTACAACCATATACATAACCTACAACCATATACATAACCTACAACCATAAAACTAAACCAACATAACCATACACTAACATAACAAACCTACAACCATATACATAACCTACAACCATATACATAACCTACAACCATATACATAACCTACAACCATATACATACAACCTTCAACTACAACCATATACATAACCACAACATATACATAACCTACAACCATATACATAACTCACAACCATATACATAACTCACAACCATATACATAACCTACAACCATATACATAACCTACAACCATATACATAACCTACAACCATATACATAACCTACAACCATATACATAACCTACAACCATATACATAACCTACAACCATATACATAACCCACAACCATATACATAACCCACAACCATATACATAACCCACAACCATATACATAACCTACAACCATATACATAACCTACAACCATATACATAACCTACAACCATATACATAACCTACAACCATATACATAACCTACAACCATATACATAACCCACAACCATATACATAACCCACAACCATATACATAACCCACAACCATATACATAACCCACAACCATATACATAACCCACAACCATATACATAACCTACAACCATATACATAACCCACAACCATATACATAACCCACAACCATATACATAACCCACAATCAAGCCAAGAGTGAGCGAATGTCAGGTGCACTGGCTAGCTCAAAAGCTTTCTCGAGGTCAAGAAAGACAACAATGTGGGCTTGGGCGTCCGACCCAATGCCGGTCAGTAGAGTGGTAAGGCTTTTGAAAGTGCCCACTCCTCTGGTGAAGCCATAGAGGTGTTTATGAGGAGGGCCAAGCTTCCACCTCAGGCACTCCAACACCATCCTGGTTGATGACCCCCAGGACAGCTGAATGTCCAGAATGGCCAGACCAAGTGATCATGCCATAGGTGATACCATCATGCCCCGGTGCAGTGTCTCGATGAGATGTGAAGGCTGCCTGGAGCTCCTGGTCGGTGAAGTCTTCATCCGTGACGTCCTTAGCCTGGCATGCTGCTTGGATCACCATCACCCTTCTAGGAAGGAGGGTGGCTTGGAGGTCCTGGAGATCCTGAGGCAGTTGAGCCATGGCTGCTCTGGAGGTGAATAGGTCCACCAGACGCTCTGCCTCCGTTGCGGGGTCTGGGTGCAACCGAGCCACACTGCGACGCTGCCCAGTGGCCAATCGTAACTTGGTCCAAATCTCAGATAAGGTGGAGGAGTAGCTGAAGGAGGCACACCACTCGAACTATTTAGCTTGCCAGACCCTGTGTGAGACATGGCGTGCATGCCGCACCACTTCCCTGAGCAGACGCATGGACTCAACCGTGGGATTACGCCTGTGCATCTTGCGTACAACATTGATGCGGTGGTTCTGTTCCCGGATGTCCTCATTGTAAAACCACCAGTCACGTTTATATGACCCTCTGCCTGTAATCTTAGGTATTGCTGCCTCAGCCGCACATGTGAAGGCCACCTGCAAGCTTTGAGCCGCCTCATCTGGGTCTTCTGGAAGAGGAGACTCTGCCCACCAGCGCTCAATGACCTCCTGGAAGCACTGCCAGTCGGCCTTTTTTAGATTCCATCTGGGGGTAGGTGTGGGGAGCGGGCACCGCTGGACCATCAGCGTAGTGACCACTGCAAAGTGATCACTGGTGAGATGGGGGTGGACCTCCCATCTCGCGCTCGAGAGCAACCGCCTAGAGATGAGTGTGACATCCAAGCGGCCACCATAGTGATGGGTTGGCTCACCATTATTGAGGAGGGCAATCTCAGGGACCTCCTCCAGCACAGCCGCAAGGTGCCTCCCAGCTGCGTTGGTAGGAGAGACAGAAGAAAGTATTGGGTGGTGGGCATTGACATCCCCAGCCACAACAAGACCCTCCCGTGGGGCGAGTGCTGCCACCTCTGAAATGTCAAGGGTGTACCGAGAGCTTCTGTAAATATTGTAAACCACGAGAGGTCCATCCACCAGGTGTAGGGTGACAGCCTGAACCTCTACACCCTCTCCACAGTCGATGGGGTCAGTGGAGATTGAATGTGGGATAGTGTTTCTGACGTAGATCGCCGTGCCCCTGCCAGTCCCTTCCAGGCGCTAAAGGTAGGCAGAGAATCCCGGAATACGTGGCTGCATTTGACGTGACAAATCGGTGAGTGTCTCCTGAAACAGGAAGACATCAACCTCATCCTGAACTGCAGCTTCAATCACTAAGTGAATTTTCCGCTGCAGCCCACAAATGTTCCATTGGAGGATCTTCAAGGGCCGCAGAGGTGGCTCACTGCTTCCATCTCTGCCTGGGACTCGTCGTCCGTTGTTGGCGACTCCGGGGCCTCCTCCATCACAGACTGGAAGGACTCCTGGATGATGGCTTGAAGTTCCATTGAGTCTTTCCTGTCCAGTAGGACCACGCCCAGCATCCATGACAGGAGCTGCCTGCAGGGGCCCTTGTCCTCTGCCGACGGCAGCAGGCGACAGAGGAGCGCTGAGATGACCCCGATGGTTTTCTTCAGTCGATCCGGAAAGGATTCAACCATTACCTCTGGAGGCATTGAGCTGGACGACCCGTCGAGTCGGGGCTGGGTCACTGGGTATGTCTGGGTGGCTGTCGACACCGCAGCAGCATAAGCTGGGTGCACCCTGGGCCCGGCATGAGTGGCCATGGGCTTCGAAGTCCCCTGGCGGGGAACCTCTGCCTGACTCTGGCCGCTCACAGTAGGGGCCTGCCCTTGGGAAGAGGCCTGCTGGCGGTATGGCAAGGAACGTTGGTGCCCAACTGGGACCTGCTGGGCAGTGTGCCTGGCCTGTGGCTGTTTTTCCCAATGATTCTCTCTTCTTGGCCACCTTGCCATCTGACCCCTCAGTTGACTGCGCTGCTGCAAACCAGTGTCTGCCCCCTGATGCCACCGCTGGGAGCCCAGTGATGGGAACTCGCTGGTATTGCCCTCCTGCGGTATCCGGGGAACCGTGATTGGAGCCCATGCTGACTGTTGCTGGGCAGTTCCAAGGCTTGGTGGCGTCGGGGCTGTCGGGTCGTTCTGATGATGAACCTGCTGCCAGTGCTGCACCATCACAGGACAGCTCCGGTTCCAGGCATGGTGCCTCTTTGAGCAGTTGGCACACTTGGGCTCTGGCCGAAGGGCTTCGCCAGTTGGCTGTTTGAGGATTGCAATGCAGTCCTTCGAGTTGTGTGCCTTGCTGCACACACCACACTTCTTCTCTCGCTGGCAGGTGGCTGCAATATGATTAAACCCCTGGCAGTTGAAGCATTGTACTGGGCCTGACAGGTATGGTCGGGTCTTGAATCTTCCCCAGACCCCAAGGTCCAGGTGCATGGGAAGTGGACCTTTGTGGTGGATCAGCACCTGGCGGGTGGGCACCTTGTTCACCATTGCAGTGAGTCGCTCTGCCTTGACAATATTGGGCACTTCCAAAATGGGGTCCAGTGGGAGGGGCACAGGGACGTGTAAAAGCACCCCCTTGTACACCTTCTCCGAAGCAAGCAGTTCCACCATGCTGGGATGGGTCACAACCAGCCCCTTCAACTCCTCGTAAGAGTCTTCGTCCCGAGGAATGACCAGAATCTCGTTCCTGAGAGTGAACTCGCAGCGGAACTTGAGGTGGGGGATACCTTCCAGATACCTTACAAACCCGTAGTTGGGAACCTTGAATTTGTTGAAGGCCCTGGTTGCTTGTGCCCGAGCTGAGCGGGAACTCCTCCTGCCACGTGGAGTCAGCCAGTCCCCGTCCACTGTGGAGGCCAACGCAACTGGTGTAGGGACCTGGGATGGGTCCATCCTTGCCACTTGAGGAGCTACATCCTCCTGGCTTCCTTCCACGACCCCTATGGCCATCTGGGGGTGCAAGTCTTCTTGGGTAGGGGCTGCCGACGGACCTAGTGGCAGATTGGTAGGTACAGTAGTCTCCATTGCATCCTTGGCCTTCTTGCTGGGGGCTCCCACCTGCCCCACGTCGTCCTCCAACTCGTACCCGCATTCCAAGGAACGTTTAGGCCGCTCTCCTGGATCTGTCATGGTGACTGTAGTGTGTGGGACAGAGCCAGCAGCAGAGCTGCTCCCTGTGACCTCACAGCCGCCCCCCCTTTTGGGTGCAGAGCTTGGGGCTCAAGCCCCATCGGGCCCGTAGCCACCCTCTCGGGGTTTCATTTCTCGGAAGCACAAAACAGAGCCCAAAGGGAAACACCGGGGAATAAACCTAATCTGTGCGAAAAACTAACACAGTTTTTTGGGGAAAAACAACACACACTTTTTTCCAACCCTTTCGTCCAGTCGATAACCCTTTAAAGAATTGAAATTCTTGTCCCACCGGGTGCTCACTTTTCACGATCACTGATGAATGCCCTTCCGGACCCGATCAACCAAATAAAAATAAGAATAAAGTATAAAATTAAACCATACTAGAAAACAAAACCCCAAACACCAATACAAAATACAGAAAAAAAACACCATATTTTTCCATGTTACAACCAAATACATAACCCCCCAAAACATCCTTAAAAAACCCCCTTGTTTTCAATAATCATTTTTGCCAGTGGGGGGAAACCCCCGCTACACTTCACCCCCCCCCCCTTAACAATGTAAAGTTTCCCCCTTCTAAATAACATACATTTAAATTCCAATTAATGGCCATTAAACCCGACCTCAACAAAAACCCTTAAAAAAGTATTTACAAAAGGGGGTTGGGGGAGGGGGTAGAACAACAAGAACCCAAAAAAAAAATTTACAACTAAAACCAATTTTGAAACCCTTTCATTCCTAAACACATACATCGTAAAAAGTTTAAAAAAAATATACACCTAAAAAAAATCAAAATTTTAAATTGACAAACCCGGGAAAAATAAAATTTTTTTAAAACAACCCGCAAAACGGGAAGTTTACACTCTTTTGTGCAAATAATACACCAAAGCTACTTTTCGGACAAACTAGGCTATGTACAAAATTTAAAAAAACCCAAGATTAAAAACATAAAAATAATAACCAAAGTCAAATTTTGATTTTAGTAATTACCAAAACCAAAAACTCCTTAAAACATCTATCACGCCCCCAAATAAAATTAACAAAAACCTGTCACAAAATTCCACAAACTTCAATTTTATGAGTAATTCAAGATCTCAGTGCCACACAACGCCACAACCATACACACACAGACGTACGGAACCATTCATAACACATACACGTCACTCCCTAAAACCTGCACTCTACCCTGAAGTCTCTAACATACCGGGGGGAGTCCAGCCCCCTGTTGCCTTACCCCACCCGCAGTTGCAGAAACATTTGAACAGTAAGACATCGATACTTTGCCGGAAAACTATTATCCCAACTTCTACCATATATGAGTTTATTTCTGCAATACGTTCTGTAGATACCTGCCGCAATTGCCCTGATCCTACCTGATCCCCCGGTTTCCCGCATACCCCACGAGATATAGAGGAAATCAGCCACCACGTACATTATTGCTTTTCGTACCTCACTTGATACTCCGCTAACTTCCAATGTTAAGGCCCGTAAGGTTGAAATACTTCCCCCACTAAGAAAATCTAAAACCCGCCCCAACCACGAACGAACTTTGTCCAAGGTATCACAAAAGTAGACAGCATGAAAACCTGTTTCTTCGAGACCGCAACGCAAGCAATCCGCCTCCCTTACCAAACCAATCCTATTTAAGACCGATTTTGATGCTAAAATCCCCATGAAAAATCTGTACACCAATTCACGAACTCTTGGTGCCAACTTAAGTTTACAAAATCCTTCCCATATTTCCCCCCAATTATACAGCGGAAAAACAGACAATCCCTGTACAATTTCCCCACGACAACATATGCTGACCATTTGCCCCACCCGGATCCGTTGCGCATTTCTCAACTTTAACAACAAACGCAGCATGTCCTCACACTCGATTAATCCCTGCCGCCTCACCATTTACGCATTTCGATCATTACCCGACCCACCCGATACCCTTCTCACCGCCCGCCCTAAGGAAACCGCTGCTTTACATAGAGGGGGGCCCTTTACCCATGGCCCCAAAGCCAAGAGACCTAAACCCCCACGACGAACATGGGTCATAACAACCTCCCGACTTAACCAAGCCCTCCCGAAACCCCAAACATAACGTAAGACCCTTCTCTGCAGTTCCTGAATATCCGTATCTCTTAAAGGGTACACCGCGGCCCCACACCCCATACTTTACTATAAAACAAGTGTATTAACCACTACTGTCCTCTGTTGCAATGAGACATCCCCAGCTCTTAACCCCTGAAGTCGATCTAAAGCCTTGTTAACCACCAATTCAGAGTTTACCCTTCGGCTCTCCCTCTCATCTGCCATGTACACGATGCCACACATTCTAAGTTGCACCACGACTGACCACCCATACCTATCGCCCAACCTCCCCCCCACCCATGTACCCACCTCCAATAATTTCGATTTTGCCTTGTTAACGCACATGCCTGACTCTGCCCCAAAAAACTCAACAATCCATCCCACGATCTGCAAATCCTCCTCCCCTTTTAACAGAATTGTGGTATCATCTACGTACCCGACCACACGCGCTGCATGGTCACTGCTCAGCGTTCCACGCCTCAAACCACCATCCACCAGCTCATAAAATGGGTTTTGCATACAAGCAAAAAGCAGATAAGATAAGAGATAAGATTTCGTTCGGATTTTTAATCCTCGGAGGGTTAGCCACCCAGGATAACCCAAGAAAGTCAGTGCGTCATCGAGGACTGTCTAACTTATTTCCATTGGGGTCCTTAATCTTGTCCCCCAGGATGCGACCCACACCAGTCGACTAACACCCAGGTACCTATTTGCTGCTAGGTGAACAGGACAACAGGTGTAAGGAAACGTATCGAAATGTTTCCACCCGCCGGGAATCGAACCCTGGCCCTCCGTGTGTGAAGCGGGAGCTTTGGCCACCAGGCCACCGGGCCACAGCTGGGAGAGGGGGCACCCTTGCCTCAAACCCCTTTCCATACGGACCGGCTGACCCAATTTACTGTTTACCTGTACGCGTACCATAGCCGTGGCATACAAGGTATCCACCCATCTTGCAATTCCCTCTCCAAAACCCTGCTTCGATAAAATAAGCCTCAATAAATCCCTATCAACACAGTCATAAGCATTTTGCCAGTCAAGCCCGAGGACACCCCCCCCTTGACACTCCTCCAAAAACTCCCTAATACATACATGTCCGTCCCTCATGCTCCTACCTGGTATGCCTAGCTGTCCCTCGTGAATAACCAACCCCATAACCTTCCTCATTCTTTTTCCTAAAACTTTGCAAAGATTTTATAGTCAGAGCACATAAGAGATATTGCTCTATATGCACTCAGACCCCTCCCCCCCTCCCTTTTTGGGCACCAACACAACTACCCCCGTACTTTGTGACATACCTAACCTCCCCTCCATGAGCATGCATTTAATACATCAACCAAAACAATGCTTAATACTTCCCCAATGCGCCCTATAAAAATCATTCGAAATGCATCTAAAACCGGGGTGCTTTCCTTTACTCATACTAAAAATCGCCTCCTCTACCTCCTCCACTCGAATTCTACCTTCTAGTACCTTTTCTATCCCTGTCACTTATAACTTTTCTGAAATCCCTCCTCACCAGGCCACCCTAAAGGGAAACCCCCCCTACTCCCCTCCAAGCTTTTCCACAAACCATAGATCAGCATAAAAACTCATGCTGTCCATGGTGAGGAGTACTTGACCCGGCAGGTAACCACCCAAACCCGTGCATACTTCCAAATTGAAAGGGGGATGTCGCCTGTTGCCTGCCCCTAAATTTGCGCAAGACAAAAACCCGAAGGTTTGTCCCCCCATAGCACTTCTTCCATACCTGCTTGACTCTAACCGCATTGAAACGTTCATGTGAATTTCTGCAAGTCGACTACGAAGTTGTTCAATGTCGTCATACCTACTATTCCCCCCCCCACGTAGTAATCATTTAGCTCCCCTCCAGATAGTTTTTGCAGCCCATACCTCCCCCTCGCCTCCTCTTTTCCCCGCTTCTTATAATAACTCGCTTTTCCGGGTTTGGCATGCGTTTCCCACCATTCCCAAAACATTCACCTGCCCGTCGCATTTCCCAAATATTCTTCCACCAGCCCTTTGAAAAGCGACCCATCCCCCCCCCCTCCAATAGCCGCACGTTCATTTCCTTTAAAACCTGGATAAACCTTGATCATTTCCATCCCAGTTCAAGTCCGCTAGCACTGCACGGTGATCTGAAATCCCCACATCAAAGGTCTGTACGTGCCCAACTCTAATTCCTTGTTTTACATAAAGTCTATCCAGCGGGCCCCCATAGCCCCTGCAAACGAACGTATGCTCCATCCCCACCCACCCCGCCCACCCCATCGAAACCCCCTGCATCCCCCAGCAGATTCCGTTTGACGGTAAAATGCACCCGTCCCCTCGGCTCAACATCGCTATGGCGGGGTAACACAATTCCAATCCCCACCCAAAGACGGTAATGAACAGCAAACCCCGAGTTTTAAAACGTTAAACCTCCCTCACAAATTCTATTTTAAAATTTTTGCCGCAGCTTTTAAACGCCAAATAAAACAAACCTCACCTCACCCCAGTACCCATCTACTCTCACCACCCTCCCTCCCCCCCCTCCTCCCATCTTAAGACACGCCAAGGGCTGGACTCCTTCACCGCTATAGCTACCCCACCCTTTAATTTTAAAGAACTGCTAACATACATTCTGTAGCCTTTTAACCATAAGTCTCGCCCAAACTTTATAATTGGGGTTCTTGTATGAAACATACGTCCACAGCGTACCTGCACAAGAACCACTCCATCCACACACACTTAAACTCTACCCGCAGGCCATTTACATTGATGGTAACACGCTTGAATTCACAAAAGGAGGTTTTCCTCTATGTTTGTGGGTCTTTCCCCTTCCCATACGTACATTACACTGACCTTCTTTGACCTTTGACTTCCCAAGGCCCCCATCACCCCCCGTGCCCTACCCATATGCTGGGCGCTTGCCATAACCCCAGCTGCAAGAGGCGCCTCAGCCACTTTCGACCATAATTTCTTCCCTGGCCACTGTCCCGGTGTCAGGACCTCGTCCATATCCGACACTCCTGCCATCCGTTTGTGGGAACCACCTTCCACACACATCTCCTCACCAGCCGAAGCCTCCTGGTGGACTTCCCCCACCACCTCAGCAACCGGTCATTGTAGTCACGTCCAGGTCTCCCATATTTGGCGAATCATTCTTCACCACTTCTTGACACTCCGGGGTGAAACGTCTGGGCTAGCTCTGGGCCCCCTCCAGGAGATCGTTTTGCACGTTTTCCAGCAAACTTTCCTGTGCAACTCCACAGGCTCCGTAGGCCCCACAGGTGGGGGTGGTCACGTTTGTAGTGTCCACCGACAGGGTGGCACACGCCATAGACCGCATCTCCTCTTGTTGTACTTCCTCACTCCAAAACGGTAGGTCGTTGTTTTAGGCGAGGGACCAGTCTCCAGATCCCAAAGGCCTCGGTTCTTAGGACTGCAGGGAAGGGTTTCCCGGGTACGTACAACCAGGCATCTGGAGCACTGAGCAGCCATATGGTCATACGAGTTGCATAACCTGCATGTCTTGCGTTGGCCTGCATAGTGAACAAAAACTTAGGTCCTGTAGTGTTCTAGAAAACGTAAGATGGAATCGGCTGTTTTAATGTCATCTTTAGGGTGCAGGAGCCTTCCGGGAGCCCCTCGTATGGGCCCTCCCTCCATACTCCCTTGGTCGCTGCATGTACCGTGCCGTTATTTTCCAAAAACTTTCCGAATAACATACTCCTCTGCCTCGAAAGGGACGTTTCCCTTTCTTTGACCCAGGTAACGTATGTGGAGGGCGTCATGCAGGCATACCTCTAGGCTGAATTCACCGCCATTTTCCTCTCTTGAAAAGCTTCCACAATCTTGGAGTAAAAGCCGGCATTTGCGAATTTTACAAAAAACCTCGACATCCCATTGAGAGCCACACCATATAATTCCTCAGTGGGGATGCCATAGACGTCGCGAATAATGGTAGGCAACAAGACATGCATCGTTGCACCACTGAGAGAGCCACGAATGAATTCCACACAGACCGTGTTTACTCTTCTACCCTGACGATCCACCATCTTGCGTACTGTAGTACATGATTCGCCACCAGGTGTAAGCAAGAGCAGGCTCAGAAAGCGTTCTCTCAGCCCGCAGGTTGAGAGACGAAATGATTAGAGGTACATGAGATGGCGGGGGGTTATAGAATGGGTCAGGAGATACTAACTACGAAAGGAATGTGTGCGTATGCGGATAAATGGTATGAAGGGTATTGGACAAGTGGGAAGGTGGGGAATGTGGATTTAGAGATGGTGTGTGAGTATGTGACGTGTAATTTAGGGAATAGTGATAGAAAGGCTTTAGGGGGGGTAATAACGGAAGAGGAAATAGAGTTGGCTTTAAGGGGAATGAGGAAGGGCAAAGGACCAGGAATAGACAGTCTCCTGGCTGAATTTTATCTCCAACATTGGGAGGTGATAAGGGGTTTCATGGGTAGGTTATTTAATCAGATGAAGGAGAAGGGTGTGATGGGGACAAGCAAGCAACAGCAGTTGTAGTGTTGGTCCAGAAGGGTAAGGGGCAGCACACCCTCAAGGACTACCGTGCCATATCTCTGTTAGGTTAGGTTAGGTAAGGTTCGTCAGGAAACAGGACAAATGTTTCCTGACGCGGGTCTTAGTCACATGATGACCCGCCTTTGGAGCTTTTGGTCATCTGACCGAGGCCTTCCGCTGGCTTACCGGTCCACCCCTTTAAAAATTATGGTCATATATAAGCAGTCTGTCTATATACCTTAATAATATCTCTGTTATGTGCTGATTATAAGTTGTTTGCTAAAGTCTTGGGTAATCGGTTTAAATGTGTGGTTATTTAAATTATGTTGTTTGTGTTTAGTGTTGGGGTTTTAGCGAGTGTACTATCTTTATTTTAGTATTATATAATGTGCTCATCCAGTTGATGAGAGATGGAACGCTAATGACTTCCATAAATTTGTAATGCCTCGTTAAAATTTTGTAATGGGACAGTATGGTTTAGTCTCTTACTTTATATAATGTGCTCAGGCGGTGGAAGAGGCCAACGTCAAAGACCTGGGAGTGATTATGTCGGAGGATCTCACCTTCAAGGACCATAACATTGTATCAATTGCATCTGCTAGAAAAATGACAGGATGGATAATGAGAACCTTCAAAACTAGGGAGGCAAAACCCATGATGACACTCTTCAGGTCACTTGTTCTATCTAGGCTGGAATATTGCTGCACTCTAACAGCACCTTTCAAAGCAGGTGAAATTGCCGACCTAGAAAATGTACAGAGAACTTTCACGGCACGCATAACGGAGATAAAACACCTCAATTACTGGGAGCGCTTGAGGTTTCTAAACCTGTATTCCCTGGAACGCAGGAGAGAGAGATACATGATTTTATACACCTGGAAAATCCTAGAGGGACTAGTACCGAACTTGCACACGAAAATCACTCACTACGAAAGCAAAAGACTTGGCAGACGATGCACCATCCCCCCAATGAAAAGCAGGGGTGTCACTAGCACGTTAAGAGACCATACAATAAGTGTCAGGGGCCCGAGACTGTTCAACTGCCTCCCAGCACACATAAGGGGGATTACCAACAGACCCCTGGCAGTCTTCAAGCTGGCACTGGACAAGCACCTAAAGTCAGTTCCTGATCAGCCGGGCTGTGGCTCGTACGTTGGTTTGCGTGCAGCCAGCAGCAACAGCCTGGTTGATCAGGCGCTGATCCACCAGGAGGCCTGGTCACAGACCGGGCCGCGGGGGCGTTGACCCCCGAAACTCTCTCCAGGTAAACTCCAGGTAATAAGTGTGAGGCTTAGGATTTTCATTTTTTTTTCAATGCTTAAAGAGGGATTGTAGTGAGGCACGTATGTATGTTTTTAGGTAATTCTTATTGTATAGGGGTTAATTTTGGGAAGAGCATGTACTTTTTTTTTAACTGAGATTGTGATGTAGGTCATTCCTCTGATTATCTACTGTGAAGGTTGTGAACCTTTGTCATATGTCAGTCACAGTATGTTAACTATACAAATCTGAAAGGGTTATATAGTTTATATTTTATATTGTTTATATAGTTATATAGTTTATATTGTTTATATTATAGTAGTATGTTATATGAAAAATTTTGTGAGTGTATATGGGTAACCTCTTTTATGTCAATTACAATGTGTTGTTAAAACTTGTTAGTGTATGTTCTGTAGGATTGAGGATCCTACTGTACCCATTTTATATCTTTTTATTTAATATTAAGCAGTAAAGTTTTTAAATAAAATATAAAAAATAAAAAATAAATGTATTATTGTATAGTAAGGTTTGGCAAGTAGCAGCCATGTTCCCAATAGCAGGGACGGCGATTGTGGGAATTCTGAGACGGGTGTTTAACTTTTTGTGGGGTTCAAGGTGTGATTGGCTGAGGAGAGAGGCTGTAATGTTACCTGTGCACCAGCGTGGGTTGGGGTTGATGGATCTGAGGAGGGTTAAATGTGTGTTTCTTAAATGGGAGGTTTTGTGTGAAGGAGTGAAGGGGGGGGAGGGCAACTGAAAACAGTACATGATAGGTTGGGTAAGCTGTATGGTGGTGTAGAGTTGAGGGAATGTGAAACTGTTTTGAGGGCTTTGATGTTGGTTAGAGAACTCAGGAAAATTCGAATAGGGGTTTTGTGTAGGTTGCTTGCAGGAAGGATTGTTGTACCAGTTGAGGGATTGTTCCCCATGTATGCATGGAAGAGTATTTGGTATAGGTTTAGCAAGCTGAAGTTAAAGCCTAGGGTGAGGGAGGTAACGTATCATTTTTTGCATGGCATACTACCGTCGGGGGAGGTACTAAGAACCAGAAGGGTAATTGTGGGCGTGAGGTGCGGAATCTGTGGGGGGGATGAGACAGTGTTCCATGCAGTATACTTTTGTGAGGGACTGGAGGGTGTTAGGTATTGGTTAAGTAGGGTGGTACATGGGGTGGGGGCCGAGGGGTGTCGGTTCTGCATGCACTAAGCCTAGATGTGGGAGGGTTAGACGAGAGTGTCATAAGAGCTTTGGATTATATAATGGTGCATTATATATATATACAGTGGTCCTTCAATAATCGTCCATAATCCGTTCCTGGAAGTGGGACTATTATCGAAATGGACGATTTTCGAATCAATTTTCCCCATAAGAAATAATGTAAATCCAATTAATTCGTTCCAGACACCCAGAAGTATCAACAAAAAAAAATTTTTTTTACCTAAAAGATAGATTTACATGCACAAAAGAATGAACATTCAACATGACAGTTACCTTTATTGAAGGCTGCTGTTGATGAATGGAAGACAGGGAGGAGGAGAGAGGGAAGAGAGGTTATTTGGAAGGGGAATCCCCCTCCATAAGGACTCTAGGGCACTAATAAAATGTATAAATGAACATTGGTAATAGGGGTAGTTGATGAGTGGAATGGTCTGCCTAGTAGGGTGATCGAAGCTAAAACATTGGGTAGTTTCAAATTTAGGTTTGATAAATACACGAGTGAAAGGGGTTGGATTTGAGTCAGACTTGCATCTGAGCTTATTGCTTGGGTAGCATTTGTTCTGTTAGTGGGTTGAATTTCTGAAGGACCGGCCTAATATGGGCCAACAGGCTTATTGCAGTGTTCCTCCTTTCCAATGTTCTAAAAGCTATTGTGAAGGACCGGCCTAGTATGGGCCAGCAGGCCTGTTCCAGTGTTCCTACTTTCTTAAGTTCTTATTTTAACATCACACTTACCAGTGGGGTATCGAGCTTAAGAAGAGTTTTGGAAAAATATACAGTTGAGGAGCTGAGTTTGATTTGGTCATTGGGTAGGGGAAAAAATTCTTGGGTAGCTTTGGGGGGAGTCTTTTTTATAAGGACCCCCTTTTGTATGGGCCAGAACCTGCATGTGTTCCATTGTTATTTTTCTTTTTGGGCTATTTTTTTGGTGAGGGGGGGATGGCAATTTATTGTTGGGAATATACCAATATCAACCAGGCTTATTATCTATCACAATTCAACTAATATGACAAAATAAACAAAATTAATAACACAGAAAAAATAAATACCTAGAATGAATAAAATAAGTCCATTTTATTCACGAGAGGTGTTGTGTTGTGTTGTTTTTTGGGGTAAAAAGGGCCCTGACTAAGCCGCCCATAAGGTGGTAAGCAGCAGCGATTGGGGGTGGTTTTTGTACCCCTATAAAACCCCAACAACTCTCATTGGATTTGCAAATGAGGATGATTTATCAGAGCTTATTTTTTTGGGGTACATTGAGGACTTTTTGGGAAATGTTTCTTTAGGGGTAATTGAAAAGGCCTCCAGTATGGCCAAACGGGCCTGCTGCATGATCCTCCTTTTTTATTTTCATCAACCACATCAAAACTGCTTCCACTCACCACCACCATCTTTGTATTTTCTACAAACTTTTTTCATAAATTATTGTTTCTCACATTCTTACCAAAGGGCGGGCTCAAAGCTTTTTTTTGGAGCCATGGAAACTTATTTAGCACTGCAAGCACAAAAAATAAAAGGGAATTTATGAAATATTCGGGAGCATGGGGGGGGACCATCACTCACTTTAAAAAATGGCACACGGGCTGGAAGGGAAAGGCCGAGGCAGCTCAACGTGAGTACCGACCGGACAAAGGACTACAACTATTAGCGATTCCCGGGACCATTTGCAAGCCAATTTTTTGACAAAAAACGGGACTATTTCCAAAAAGGACGACTTTCAGGCCAACGATTTTGAGGGACCATTGTTATACTCATGGGGGTTGAGGGGGGGGGGGGTTTTTTGAGGTGCGGGGCGGGTACTACAGCGGTTTATGTACATTTTCGAATAAGAACTGTTGGGAGGGGTGGGTGAAGGGTTTTTGTAAGGTTAAGAATGTTAAAAGTAGGGTTTTCCCTGAATCGCACTTGGCGAGTGAGTAAGGGTGGGGGTTTTGGGGGATTACATATGAGAAAAGGAATTCAGGGGGCACGGTGGGGTTCTCCTGGGGGGGGGGAGTGAGGTTTTGTGGGGATAGATGTGTGGCAAAGGGTTTTTGTAGCGCAAGTGGGGCACAGAAACAAAGGGCCCTGAAATCAAGTAATTAGTAGAAGGAGGGTGAACTAGGTCACTAAAAAATAAGAACCGATGTTGAGAGGTCAGGGCCCTCTCAAAACCAGCCGCTCTCACAGTGGAAGTTGTCGAAGTTTAAGCAGCTTCCAAAATACCCTTGTTTTCAGTTCCGACAGATGAACATAAAATGGGAAAAAAATACCCCAAAAATTGTTTGGGAAGACACATAACTGTTTCATATGTTCTTACCTAACAACCTTCGGATTTAAAACATTTTAATGTTCAATCTGTCAGACACGCAACACAAGGGATCTTTGGTACAGCTTCTTCAACTTCGACAACTTTCCCTATGAGACGGCTGGATTTGAGAGGGGCCCGATCCTAACATCTGATTCTTACCTCTTCTATGACCTACCTCACCTCTTGCGCTATATAAAGCCCTCCTGTCACTTCATCTCCATATTGTTTCATACTATGGAAAAAATGCTCTTTCCCAGACTGAGGGACTGACCACCTCAAAACTTTTAAAAAGGGGAGGACTGATTACACGTCTTTAAGTATCTTTTCTTCTATCAACTTTTCTGTACTCGACGAGAAGCCCCCCTGTGTAGGGGAAACGTTTTATAATAAAGATACCTAACTGTTTTCATAGGGGGTCTTTCCTAACAAAACCCGTCGGTATTTTATACCATTTTAATTTCAAGGTATGGGAATTCTTGTATGATGTGTCAGGGTCACTGACCCTTTTAAAATATTAAGTGGAATGGGTTAAGATTATAGGGGTAAACCTTTCAGGGGCTTTTGGGGCTATGTAGATTGTACGTTTATAAACCTTTTTTTGGGCAGATTCTGTGCTATAATCGAATTGCCAAAATTTAAGGGTTTTTTAAATTTTTTTTTTTTTGGGGTTTTTTGTTGGGGTTGAGTGTACTACTTTATTTTTTGCATTATTAATGTGCTCCCTGTTATGAGGGCTGGAAGGCTAAGACTTCATAAATTTGTAATGACTCATTAAAAATTTTGTAGTGGGGGAACGTATTTTTGTTTAGAGAATTTTCCGAGCGGGGGGTTTTTATACTTTGGGGATTCTATGGTATAATTAACTATTTTTGTGGTTAAAAATCTTAAAAAATATATTTACAAACTACATACAGTTCGTAGGGGTCTGGAACGGATTAATCATATTTACATACAATCCAATGGGAAAATTAGGTTCGGGTCACGACCAAATCGGGTCGCAACCAGTGTTTTGGAACGAATTATGGTCGTGACCAGAGGTTCCACCTTAGGATACCCTTGTACTAATCAGATTCTAAATATGCAAAAAAACTCTTAGTAACGTAAGTCATAGGAATTAATTCATCCCTATTAATTAAATTAATCGGGATTTCAAAAATTAACTTAAGAATTTAATATAAGTCGTCAGAAAGCCTTCATTATTATATAATATTTACGTTTTAAAGAAATTTCTATATAGCTTAAAATTTTTATGTAAATATTTCAAAAATGTTAAATAAAACATAAAAATTTTTAGTAATTAAAGAAAAGCAATAGCGATAATTTTACAATGTGTAAAATAAAATAAAAATTATGTAAACTTGTTAATTTTTAAGAAAATAATAAATTTTGTTTTCATAAAAAAATAAAAGTTACCCAAAACAAGTATCGTTTTTTATTTTTCTTAAGCACAAACTACAATAATAATAACAATAATACTATATAATCTTTATTTCTACAAGTACATACATGTACAAGATAATTATTGCCAGTTGGGAAGGTCCTGTGCCCCTCCCTCGAAATATCTGGGTGTCTGGCCTATGTTTCCTAAACATTAAAGTGTACCTACCCCCTCGACGTAGGTGTTATAAATGCCATCACTATGGCCATGTTCCACTAGACTGTGAGTACCACCCCTCAGGAAGGCTCCTTGATGTTGGTGAGGGCTCTTGATTTAGGGAATTCGATCGACACCATGCCTAACCCTTCTAGGGTAGGGTAGGTGCCTGAGCCCGAGCCTTTAGCTCATAAGACTGTCATTCCCATTAGCCCCCTTGGGGCGGGGATGGCAGACCAGAGAGGCCTAGCTTGTGGCTAGGCCTGGGGACAGTTGGTCCCAAAGATGAGGAGGTACTTGTGCCTCCTCCCATGGGAGACTTAGGTCTCAGACACTCTCTGAAGAAGGAGCCAAGGCCGGGCCACCACTTGGAAAAGGCCCGGGCCGGGAGAATACCGGCGAATCTTTAATAATAATAATAATATTAACTGTGTAGATGGTCTGAGCTTGCTACCATCTGCAGCTCATAAGACTGCCATCCCCACGAGCCCCTTTGGGGGGGGTAATGGCAGACCAGGGGGCCTACTTTTTCCCTCGACCCCCCGTGGGGGGGGGAATGGGCTGGGCCCTGGTAAGGGTATTACCTTCACACACACATATTTACAGTGGTTTTACACCTAAAACACAACAAACTTAAATTTAAACCCCAAAATTACAGTGGTATTACACTACAAAAACACCATACTTATCAGCAAAATTTTTTTTGGCACTCTCAAAAAAAAATCAAAAATTAGGGAAATTTGAGTTATAAAACCCGAAAAATAGTTAACTTTTTGTAAACACATGGTACCAAACATAAAAAATAAAAAGGGGGGAACATGCAGGGGGCCTCGGGCCCATACTAGGCGGCCTTTAAATTCATCCCACAAAAAAACTTTTGCCCAACCCAATTTTCAATGCCCCCCAAAGAAATAAGCTCGAGGGAAAAGTCCCACTAAAATCCAACCCCTCCCACCATGTATTTACCAACCTAAATTTGAAATCCATGTTCTAAGACGTTTTACAAGAAATTTATCATTTAATCAGGTATGGTACGGTGATGGGGGGACGATTGGAGTTTCCCGGGAAGAGTCCGGGGTCAACGCCCCCGGGGCCCGGGTTGTGCCAGCCCCCTGGTGGATCGAGCCTGATCACCGGCTGTTCTGCTGGCTGCACGAAAACCAACGTACGACCCACCCCCGGCTGGTCTATTATTTTGGGAAAATTTTTCCTTGTTTTTTACCCTTTTTCTTGCATTATTCTTTCTAATATAATAACTGACTATTTGACTCACAAATCGAATGACACTTTTGCAAACAAACCATACCACGGGGGGGATAAAACCCGCGGTCGAGGTCTCAAAAAACCCCCCCGTCGCGTTAGCCCCTGGACCACTAGCCACAATAAGATTATCCAACAGGTAAATTTTTTTACACCATAGGGAAAGGGTTTAAAGGGCCCCCATGTGACCACAAACTAAGTTTGTGGTCACGGCCACGCTAGTGGAGATTCGCTTAAAACTTGCATTTGTGGTACAGTGGTCCTATGAACCTTCCTATGGTGAAAATATTCCTGTTTGGGCGAATCTTTTTGTGGCCATGGGTTTGTGACTAAAGCCGGTCTGGGGTTTTGAGATCGACCGCGGGGTTTTAGCCCTACCAGTGGATGGGTTTTAATGAATTTGGCATCATAAAAAAGAGGCGGAGCTTATCAGAGACTTCCAGCCAAACAGGACCTCTGGGAGCACCAGCAGGTTCCCCCTCCAGACAGCCCCCCACAAATTACTTATTTTTAGCTTATATAGCTTATATATCAACTCTACGGCTTATTTATCTATCAGAATTGATCTAATATGATATAATAAACACTATAAATAACATACAAACATGTTATATACTCTAGACTGAATAAAATAAGCCATAATATGGCTGGAGGCTATCCGGAATATTTCGATATAAATTAGTTACTCCTCTCATGTCGTATTCTTTGGTCTCTGAGTAAGAGAAAACGATGTTTTGAAGAGGATAACTGCACTAGAACATGTTTACTAAGAAATACACCAAAACAAACGCGATTTTCGAAAAAAAAAAATTTTTTTGAGACGGAGGGCCGGCCGGCGTTCCAGGCCAATATCTCGGAAGTAACTTATTCACTTTACGGTACATAGTTTGCCTTTATTACTTAATTAAATGTAATAATATTCACAGAAATTGTAGAATAATGATTTCTCTAATTTGCAATTTCATACGTCTCTCAACCTTTGAGTAGTGAGGACGTGCGCTGCTGCTGCCCCTGGCGTTGATTGGTGGCAGTTATATTTTCACAGCATGGCGCAGGCCAGCTGGAGACGCATAAACACAGTCTGTGCTGAGCTTATCCGTGGGGCTGTAACAGGAACTTCTATGGAGCTGCTACTACCTGCAGTCATACGAGATACATATGGTATTGCTAATGAGGAGATATGTGGAGTAGCGCTGAATGGCACGACGAGAATCTTTGTCAAGTTTAACTTGGCAAGTGTGTATGAGGCGGTGGTGGACAAGTACCAGGAGGTCACTTTGACAGTTAACTATGCTGTGACCATGCGACTTCACGACGTATCTCGCCATTACACATGGGTTAAGATTAGAAATGTGCCTTTCGAGGTGGATGATTCTGACATTCGTCTTGCGATGGGTAAATATGGTACAGTACATATGGCCACTGTTGGGAGGTGGGCTACTGGGCCATATGCAGGGATACCCGAAGGAACGTATTCTGTGAAGATGACGTTACGTTACCCTATTCCGTCATACGTAGTGCTGCCAGAATTTCGGACCCAGGTGTTTGTGACATACACTGGGCAACGCCGGACCTGTCGGTTGTGTGGGTCATATGATCACCTAGCGGCTCTGTGTGGAAGGAGACGTGGCAACATGGAACAACGGCAACAACATGAAGCAGAAGAGAAGGGTGAGGAGCAAGATTTGCCTTATGTGACTCTGCCTACACAAGGTGGGTCCTGGAGTGAGGAGGTCGAGAGAGCGGAGGAGATGGAGTCAGCAGGTGTGACGAGGGGGGAGGGACACAACTTCGTTGAACGTGGCTCAGGTGTTGGAAGAGAACACCCCGAATGCGAGTGATAGCGACATGGAAGACTTATTAGCCAAGGCTTTAAATGTGTTATTGGATGACAAGAGTATTGGGAAGGTTGGGAGTCAAGACCTAGTTCTTGGGCCTGCTGTGGATCAGGGCATAGAACAGGATAAGCAGCCGGCGCAGTGTGATATGAATGTCTTGATGCAAGCGGTGGAGGTGGAGGTCCACCGGGACACTGTAACAGATGACATGATGCAAGCAGAGGGAGCATAATGGAAAGGCGCTGCTGCGCTATCTGACTCCGAGGATGTGCTCACGCCTGCTCAGCACACTGGGAAAAAGTCCTGGGCGGAAGTTACACAGAGAGGACACAGTGGCCCTAAGGGGCAGGAGTTGGTTAAAAGCGTTCCTAAAGGGGGGAGAGAGGGATCGAGGAGTCACGAAATGATCTTTTTTTATATTTTATTTAAAACATGACATTACAAAATATGATATGTAAAACTCATTTAAGTCTATAAATTAACACAATCCTCCCTACAGCTAATATTACACACCACACTTACAACTCCGTGTGGGTACACCCCCCCCCCTCCCTGCTCCCTCATCCTATCACTTAACCCAAACCATGTTGGAGCTACTCAACAGAATTACATGATATGAACAACACTTTTATATACACATCCCTCGAAATGGTACTTAATAATCGACTACAGACCATGCAATGCATTGCATTGAACATATTATACAGACATATTACCCCCCCCCCCCGGTGGTTATCCAACCACCCCACTAATTACAACCTAACATACTATAAACAATGAATGTTGCCTAATCTAAAGTCACACAGCAATGATCAAAACATTAATTTATGTAATTGTCCTAATGGTTCAGTTACATAACAATATGTATTACACAACAATGGTGATATAGAAAAGTCACAAAGACATACAAAATTACTACAAAACCATAAGAATAAACTTAGTCTCAAAATCCAACACATGTAAGCCTCTACACATTTAAACATGCAATTCCAGTGTTAAAACAATAACACAGCTTCAACTATGACATTCGAGCTCTATACAGCTTATATGGAAATTAAATAGTGCTATAGACAGCAGTACAATACAACATAAAATATCAACCTTGACATAAGTAACACATAAAATTACTGTGACTAGCTTGGCACCTATCCACAAAAACTATAACACCACTGTTGCCAACTTTATTTACACTATCTGTCGTTGCATTTACCTATTTACTATCAAAACAAAACTGAAATTGCGGAACTCCTGTACGACAATTGCACAGACATTAATACATACATATCACAGATATCTTGGACCCGTGATGATCACAGCCATCACACTATGCAGTGCAAGGCATACTAGAAACATAGTTGGTGCAATACATGCTTTTATGTATAGACAAATCTCAAATTACAATGTCATACCGTAAACAATATTACCAACACAATATGTATAATAAGTGTATAGTCTGTCACACAAAAACTGGACAAGCTCACAGGTGCTAGCACCCGTGGGTCACACATTTTATTCCACTCATGCATCATCATCCAACCACTATGGCAAACATTTGTTATCCATTAACCGGGAGGCACCCTGTTTTATCCCTGACTTCCCTACCCCTGCATCACTTTCCAATATACCTCCTCTGTATATTAAAGTCTATATACTGTAGCGTAAGTTGTTATCCTCTGAAATATCTTCACACCTCTCCATAATTTTCCTTATTTCTACTTTCGTTTTATAGAACGTTAACGCTATCACCCTCCTCTCACTCAGTTACCTGTTTCCCCGCAATCCCCACACTACATAGATATAATTGCCATTATGTTTCCCACAGCTCTGATTACCGTTCTCCCAACCCCCCGTCGGAACTTTATGCTTCTCAATTACGAAATTCTTTACCTCTATCTAGTTATCACCCTATTTAACCACCCTTTGGGACTTACTCAGTCCTCACAAAAATATACTACGTGAAAAGCGATCTCATCCCACCACATACACACACTCCCCCAGTCTACGGACTCGGTCTATCCCGTAGATCCACTAGACTATCTAGCTTTTTGATGGCTCGTAATAAGTAAAAGGCATGCCCTATGTCAGTGACTGAAATACGATATACTATTCACAATCCCGAAACGAGGTTGCAACTCATCGCCTACTCAACCTATTCAATATATTCCCCCTGCACTACATGGGGAAATTCCCTCTAAGGCGCTACAACCTCCTCGCATAACAATCTACACTACCTATGTGACAATTTTGTGTGGACTGCCTCCTAGTGAGTCGCTACCCTGCAAACTCTGTTTGACACGAGCTCTGATGATGGGTACCTCAGCCTCACAAGTGGCTTATAGAGACAGATTATCACAATGATTTGTTTTTGCAAGAGATAACCTCGCTGCATGCACGTTAAAGGATAACTTACTTGGTGTTGCAGCAAATATCCTGATCTTCAATTCCTAGCTAGCTTTAGCCCTTGGATTTCCCTTGGGAAACCTCATGCACGGGAGCATTAATTCCTGCAATATTCAAATCGTAATTAGTGTTCTGCTGCACCTCAGAAATTCTTGTATCCTAAGAGGGCATGTATCCCTAGTATAACTAATGCAGACTCAGACACTAGTTCCAGAGCTCTGAGGACACTGGTACATATGGGGCATGCACTCTTCTGTAGTACGACGAACCCTCAGTTATACTCAACCTCAATCTCTAAGACTATGGCCAGAAACCTACGGAAAAAAGGTGAAATCTCTCGTCTTACTGTATGGGGTGATGAGGGAGATCATTCTACGGTACATCGAGGTGCCTCTACCGATTTCCAGGTCTCAGATGTGATGACACGTAGGGGCGCGCCTGCTGTTCACGGATGTCTTGTCAGTCGGTTGTCTATCGTAGAGAAGGAGCTATATCCTGTCATTTGTGACCTGCGCCCCGCCATTCAAGATAGGGCTGCAGTCTCTCCCTAGCTAAACTTATCCTAGTGTTTGCTACATTATCAGCTTTTACTACCTCAGTTTTGTAGGTCTGAGGTCTACTCTATTATTATCTCGTGGCCTTAGTAATACTTAATATTGGTGTACTACAGTATAATACTACTACTCCATTCCTGAAGAGTAAATTCTATAAATTAAATAAGCTTACCAAACAACGGCCAACAGAGAATGCCTTGTTTGGGAGGGTTTTTTTAAGGGCCGCTCGAGCGCAGTCGACCAGACGGCCATGATGGTTCTGAGCTGTGGAATATTTGGACAATTAAATGTTCCACATCCTTACCACGGCGGAGGTAGGCGCTAAGTCAAGATATGTTGTCCTCAGCCAGGTCCCCCAGTGGGCTGGGACTTGAGCGCGTTCGAGGGTCGTCGGCCACTCAGGCTCGCTAACCTCTGGTCTGATTTCTCTCATGTTCCGGTCCCACCGTGTTTGGGACTTCGCGAAGCAAAAGCCTGTTGATGGGTATTCAGTTCTCGACACCGGTTCATTTCATTGCACCATTCTTCCAACCGGCCCCCCCCAGCCTTGTTCTGGAGTGGTGTTGCACTACCTGGCCAAGAGGCCAGTATGCCCTGGGCGCTCGGATTCTACTAGCACAAGAGTCCCTTTCATTTGCATATTTATTTGCTCGGGGTCAGCACATAGAAATGTTCCCGCAAGGTTGTAAGAATCCCTGCGCCCACCTGGGATTCCATTTGTCCAGGAGGTTCACCAGGTTGTAGTGAATTTGTGCCAGTTTTCATGATGGGGGACCATTCTGGCCCTAATAATCCAGTCCTTGGAAGACTGACTCTAAATTGCGGGGAAGGGCTAATCCTTCTTTCCTTACAGCTGGTGATTGGGGGTGTGAGCTTCTTGGCTCGTCATCCCATTTTGTTTCGTAGGTCAGAGGGCCTGTTATTACTCTTGCCTTATTCAACTAACACTGGTCTCAGTTCATCACAGTACCTCTGCCGTGCAAGACCTTCCGAATGCACTTTTGACTGTGCCACCTGCGTTCGTAGAATCCCCCTTGCCAGGGGTGCCCCTGGGAGCTATTACCTCCACTCGCACTCTTTTCTTTAGGTGTTTCGTACTTCTCGTTGTCCCTTATACTTCATGAAAACTTTACGGCCGCCTAAAGCTTGTGCCATTGTCGAGTGATAATCATCGCGGGCGAGAATCTGGCAGTAAACCTCCTGTACACTCACAAAAGTCTCTGTTGTCATATCTTCTGCCCAACTCCAATGCATGGCTCGAGTAGTGGCACAAGAGAAGGCAGACATTTCTTCTGAGGGCCCTCCTTACGTCTCTGGGTTCTTCAAAGTGATAGCCCCAGTATAGTCTATTCCTACCATGTCTCAAAGGGCCTGTCACTATGTACCCTCTCATGAGGAGCGTGGTGGACCTGGGTTACGGTAGGTAGGGTCCTACCCATCGTACCGCCGGCAGACGTGCAACTCTTTTAGCACCCTTTTGACGGAGCTCGACCTGCAATACAGTAATTTGACGTAGGAGGTGAGGATATCTCCAAATCCCCCCATGTAAGGTCCTCTGATGGGCGTCTTGTTTTATCAAAATAGCTCTGTCGCCATCTCTCCTTTCCAGTAGAACGGATGTTTGGCCCATAGCTGAGCTCAGAGTTTTGTATTCTTCCCCTGCATCTTATTAGCCCCGCATGATTAGGATCAATCCAATGAGTGAACCAATTTGCTGTTCCCTGAGTCGTCATGTTGGAACACGTAGTCCTGATGACCAAAAACCTGCTGCCGGGGTCGCAAGAACTTCCAGCACTCCGGAACCTCCCCTTTTGGTACTGCTATACAATATTTTGGGACCCACTAGAGATAACTGTCGACCTTGGCTTACCTTGTCATTGCAGCTTCTCACGAATCGAAATACATTTCCGTGACTCCTATAAGTTTTCTCCACGAGGAGTGCGCTGGGGTCAATAATTCAGTGTCGTGTTCCCCGCAAAATTACGATGTGCTGATTGTCTCACGAATTTCTGCTCGGCCGCAATCCCTTGCCCCGGTAACCAGTCTGGGCTTTGAACAAGCTCGCTTTTACTAAACTTTCTGTGTGTCACCCGGCTTTTATGTCGGTGGGTTTTGATCTGTAGGAACATACAGGAATTGGTTGACGTTGACTGTTTGTTCCCGTATCTCCTTTACCCGATTCCTGACATAGGGGAGATTAGACGGTCATTTCGGAACCCAGGTTAGGCCACCTCGTGTCTGTCCATCACTAGGTGTGTATCACCCTCTGATTACTCAACACCTCCTCTACGTACTTACCCAGTTCTTGCTCCAGCAACATCGCCGTGAGCTTAGATTTGGGATCGAGCAATCCTTAAGGGGTGTCACCCACGCAGTGGTGACCAGATAGACTTGGTCCCGGCACCAAATACGCTACTGCCCCATAGCCCTGGAGGAGGCATCAAAGAAGACTTGCAAGTCATAATCACGCCCGGTGCACCGATGAGACCGGGGGATGTGAAATCGTTTGCCATTCGCTAAGGTCTTTGTTAACCAGTTCCCACTCTGGCTGGACTGTTTATGCAGGTGGGTCGTCACAACATAGGTTCAGCTCCTGGTCTGTTTCACTTGCTCTCCCTCGAATGGTTGATGGGGGTCAAACAACCAAAGGATCGAACGGCAGTTCTGCACTTTGCTCAGCAAAGACCTCCTGGTCAGCTTCCTTCCCCAATCAGGCTTTCCTCTTTAGCTAAGTCTGTCTTCCTGATTTTCCACTCCAGCCCAAACACCGATGTTACTCAGGCACGAGTAGGCCTGGTTATTAGTCACGTTCACCATGCCCGCCAGCTGGGATTGTTTTGTCACCTTCTTCTATGGCATGTTAGCCGAGAAAGCATCTCTGATTAGATCTCGGTAAAATGTCCATCAACCTAGCCTTTCACTGAGGTGGTACCCTGATGTTGTCTAATAAAATTGGGTCTTCAGTAATTCTTTAAGTGGGATATTACTGTCACAGGTTCGTAGTCTATGGTAGCCTGTAATTGGAATGGAGTGAATAGTGGCACAAACAACACTGCGAATCTATAGGTATCATACCCTTGCTGGGCACTCCTGTTAGCCCAACACAAGAAATTTGTGTGTCACTGTTCTGTGGGCTGCAAAACCATTAGTAGGGAAGGCTTTGTAATGTCTGCGATAGGGTATGTTCGGTCTGAATCTATCAACACATCTGCTAAATTTTGCGTCAGGGAGGGTCCCTGTGAGCAGACGTCGGTTTCAACGATGGCTCTAGGGGACTCGCCGGCGAGCTGCAGTTGAAGACTATCTGATGGGAGTGTTTACCGACTCCTTGGTGATGCCATGTGTGGGAGATTAATGGTGTGTTTTCCCAGGGATGGTACATTGGGCACTTTCTCGATGAACCCAAGGCTGAGTGTTCTTAATAATTCATTTCATCATATTTCCCACCAGACCCTTCTGGGCTGGCTGTTCACCAATGAATTTCAACTGACCAGTGCCCTCTTGAAATTAGTGGGCAGCGTGTTGGGGGGGGTGGCCGGTTTCCATGGGAGTCGCACCAATACCTGTGTCCGAAACTGCACATGGTCACAGTAATCTCGTTCGTCTCTTCGTGTTTGGGGGAGGATGGTCACCTTTAATCCTACTACACAGGTCCCATTGGTTATGGGACGGCTCACTGTCGGAATATGCAATTGCGCCTCTGACAATGCCTTCGTGCCACACCAATCCGCATCACCAGTACAGCCGCAGTCGCTGTAATACAGAGCCTCCTTTCCAGGGTCGCAGCGAAAGTGAGCTTGTACTCTGCCATCCTACGATGTCCCACGCTGGAGTCCTGTACAGGCCCACCACCCTCCTTTGGGGGGGGGGGGGGGGGGGGGGGGTTTGGGGGATAACCCTTCTCGTAGAAACGAACTCGTCTAGGTAATTCCACCTACCAAGATGCCTACATTACTACATGGTCTGTAGGCAATGTTCTGGTTCCACTAGCTTCACTCCAATTCCCTCAATCGTTTGACTGCTGCAGCCAGTCCCCCTAGATATGGTTAATGATATTGGGCAGCCCTCAGCACCATTAAGGTGAAATTTCCGTCGATGCCCGGCTAACCTGACTGTCACATCGGACTAAGGATAATACCTGGTGGGGATTCCCCACCAAACCTTACTTCATGTCAACTTTACCAACTGTCTCCTGCTTAACAAGTGTAGAACTCCCGGCTATGAAGGATCTCTGTGCCACTGTCGAAGAACAAAGGGTTGTTTCGACTTCTCCATTCGCGACCACCGCCATTATGGTGGGCCAGGCCACGAGCCTTGAAATGTCACCAGAACAAATTCTCGGTGCGTTACTCACCACAATCATCGCTATTCTGACTTGTTCTGTCTCCACCCTTTATTGCGGTTTTGTCGCCTTAACTTGTGCTAATCCCGCATCATTAGGAACAGAGCACTGTGGATTGCTTTCCTTCCAGGCAGCCCGACACTTCCCGAGATGGTGTGTTACAGTCACTGGCAAAATGTTTTCCACAACACTTGAAACATGTCCTCAACTCTCTTAGCGTTGACCTTTGGTTTTAGGTGGTGACGCTTCATTGAACACCCTGAGCTAGGTGTTCTTATCACCAAACATGCACCGTCTCATACTGAGAGCTTTAGTGGTTCTCCTTGGCCTGTGGGTGGAGGATCGCCCTGGGCATAATACATGCGACTTTAGTGGGAGGTGTTTAGGTCTATCTCTCGATGTTGGGGAAAGTCGACCGCTTCTCCTTGGTGGTTATTTCTCCCCTGACCTATGTCAGGTGAGATAGGAGCCCTAGCCCTTCAATAATTTGGTTTATCTTGTGAACCTATTCGTCCGATATTTTAAGTGTAATTCATGCACTGTAGTGCTAGCCTGTGTCCTCTGAATTCACCTGGCTAAGGACCCATTTGAATAATTCTCATTCATGCAAAAATCTCTGAAACTATTGGTCTAGCTCATAATGCACAATATGGGAACTTCTTTAGACTTTGACGGTCATGTCGCAAGCCTCCTAGATCCAACATCGATAAAGTATTGCTACATTATTCATCTGTGTTTGCCAAACATGTCTTCTAATTGGTCTTGGAGCATGTGGGTAATTAGTGTCAGTAATCGGGTTAGTGCCGGACCAGATCTAAGGCTTTACCATTGAGCTGCGACCGCCATATACTGCCACTTGACGGCATCTGACAAATCATTTCTGTTTCTATCTGGGGCTCTAAATCTGATCCCAGAAAGCATATGTACTGGTTAGGTTCCGATTCAACCGTTCGGTAAATTCATACTGGGGCAATCTGGGCAACACATTAAACAGGCTTGCTGTTGTTTGTGTTCCTTGGAACATTGCTGCCTGCTTGTACCGGCTTCTAGTCTTTTTTAAAATGACATGCAGAGTCTCATCTCTGCTTTACACTCTGACCTTATGTTTAGTCTGTTGTTGCTACTTCGACTGTATATTCAGACCTCACCTGTAGTATAGGCCTCTGTCTCATAAAGGATAAATGATCTCTAAAGGCCGCAGTCTTTGCTCCAAAAGGTTTCCGGCAAACTCTCTAGTTCCTCCCAGTATACGTCCAGATCTTGCTGACCCATAGAGACTCTCACATTGCTTTGCTCAGGCGCCCTTATTGGATCCATAGACCGCTTTAATTGGCTTAGGAGCTGGGACAGCTGGAACTGCATTTCATACATAGTTGCGGGTTTAGTTAAGATCACGGTGCAATTTGGTATTTTATTAGCCCACCCACAGCACAAACGGTATAAGAGGGAGAATGAAGTTGTCTCAATGCTTTTCTCACCAAGCTATACAAAGCTTTTATTATATTGCTCTACTCTGAATCAAAAATGTACACTGTTAGGCTTCTAAATACCAATCAAATGTGTATCGATGTGTGAAAGCTTAATCTAGCACTTAAATGTACAATGCCAGCAATACTTAAGGACTTAACCTAAGTCTAGGTATAATTCACAAATCCACATTAACATGAATCAACGATGATGAAAATCACAATAAAAGTGCAAGTTTACAAATTTAAAAATCAATTGGTGTAAACAGTAAATTCAACAATTCAACTTGGTGAAAACAGTAATGATAATGTATGTAACAGCTTGGCTGTGCCCAGCTTACTCTGGTCTAGCGTGGATGGTTTGGATAAGGTAAATCCTAACTAGTAGAGTGTATAACTAAAACCTGGTTTATAATCCTGTAAATAATACGAGGGTAATCTGTCTAGGATACTATCACCTTTTGTAAATATTGCACACGCCTAGCCTAATGGGGCTACCTTGCAAATCACGTAAG
Organism: Cherax quadricarinatus; assembly: GCF_026875155.1. Classification (NCBI taxonomy): domain Eukaryota; kingdom Metazoa; phylum Arthropoda; class Malacostraca; order Decapoda; family Parastacidae; genus Cherax; species Cherax quadricarinatus. Next base: position 20,935,337 of record NC_069480.1, on the reverse strand, counting down.
AAATTAACACACAAGTCTCCTACTCTGGATTCTTGTAATCACTGTAAATAATTAATTTCAAAGTTTCTTAAGCATACATGGCATGCCTGTAAATTACTGCAAATAACAAACTTTGTGTATAGTCAGTTGGCCTAGCCTCTGTGTAACTTTACTATGTTGTAACTTTAACCTAACTTTTTTAAACTGGTTCCTAACTGTTTTTTTTAATTTTTTTTTTTTTTTTTTTTTTTTTTGGCCTAGCTAGATTAGTTAAACCTACTCTGTAAAACTGGATTCTTAACTGTGGTAGCTATGATAGCTTAACTAACTCTGTAAAAAATGGTTCCTGTGGCCTAGCTAATGAGAGCTAAGAGAGATAAGATTTCGTTCGGATTTTGGACCCCGGAGGGTTAGCCACCAGATAACCAAGAAAGTCAGTGAGTCATCGAGGACTGTTAATTATTTCCATGGGGTATTATCTTGTCCCAGGATGCGACCCAACATCAGTCGACTATAACCCAGGTACCTATTTGCTGCTAGGTGAACCGGAAAACAGGTGTAAGGAACGTGTCGAAATGTTTCCACCCGCGGGAATGAACCCGGACCCTCGTGTGTGAAGCGGGGCTTTAGCACAGGCCACGGGCCACCAGCTTAACCGAGCTATTCCACATCCGGTTCGAAGGACCATTTTGTGAAAATTTTTTGTGTCGGACTGCAATGTGAGTCGCCTACCCTGGCAAACTCTTCTGTGACACGAGCTCTGAGGTTGGGTACCTCAGCGCACAAGTGGTAAGAACAGGATTTTCACCAAAATGATTGTTATTGCAAGAAACCTCGCCTTGAAGCAGTATAAAAGGACTTAATTATTGGTGTTGCAGCATATATCTGAATCTTCAATTACTAAGCCTAGCTTTTTGCCTTTGGACTTCCTTGGAATCCACATGCAAACCGGGAGCATTATTCCTGCGATATTTCAATTTGTATAGTGTCTGCGGCACCTCAGAAATTCTTATCTAAGGGGTATGTATCCCCTAGTATAACTATGCAGACTCAGACAGGGATTCTGCGGCTCTGAGAACACTGGTAATTATTGGGCATGCTCTCTCAGTAGCAGGCCGAGCCTCAGTTAACTCAACCCGCAATGCTAAGACGACTGGCCGAACCTATGGGAAAGGGAATATCTCGTCTCACTTATGGGGTGATGGAGAGAGATCATTACAGATTTCCCATGTCTCAGGATGTGAAGAAGTGGGGGGCGCGCTGCTGTTACGGCACGTTTGTCCAGTCGTGTCATCGTTTGAAGGACGCTTTTCTGGTCGTTGTGACCTGCGCCCCGCATTCAAGCTTGGGCTGAGTTTCATTAGTAACTTTCTAAGTGGTTGCTACATTATCGCCTATTAATACCTATGTTAAGGTCTTAGGTTTACTCTACTCATTAGCTACAGATGGCTTAGTAAACCTAATATTAGTGGATACCGGTTTAAAACTACCTACTCCATCCCTGAGAGTAAAATCTATAAATTAAATATGCTTACAAAACCACCAAAGAGAATGCTTGTTTTGGGAGGGTTGAGAGGGTTTAAGGGCTGCTCGGCTCAGACAACAGGAAGGCCATGTGTGGATCTGAGTTGTGGAACTATTTGGACCAAATAAAATTTCCACAACCTACTATTTTTATCCTTTGCTGGCTTCGATCCCCGCAGGAGCCTTCAAAACAGTTTCAACTCATGGAATCAACTCTGTATACATCGTTGCAATTGTTATGGATCTGGCAAACCCCCCCACCCACACTTTCTCTCATCCACTCCCTTTTAATCGAGACAATTTGACCTCCGCTTTATGTCCGACATTCCAGCCATCCTTAATTAAGGTAACATTACACATCCCTCTTAATGCATTCATAGCTCGAACCCCACAGAATTTAATAAAATTCCTAAGTATGTTTCGTTATTGTGGCCAGGTAATGGAACACGGCTGCCTCGTGCCATACTTGGCTATTTACGTAAGATATAAATAACATGGCACGTGCACAAGGGTCTTTTGTTAAGGTCGCTATGAACCCATGCATCCTGCTGAATCCTTTTACCATCTAAGCGAGGGTTTTTCCATGCGTGCCACAGGTCGTCGTCTCCATAATAAGACCGCAGATTTTAACGAATTCACCTGCTCTCACAATGCACTATCCCAATCAACCTACCCAGCAAGCTCTAACCCCATGACCTTGGATTTCATCTGAATTTAGCTCTACAGTTGCCTGCGACATTTGTACTAACCCGTCTATTGTGTCCATTGACATCCCTCCCTGATCAGAACAGTTGTATCATCCAAATACCAATTAAAAATGGCTAACCTCGCAACCTTCACCTCGAGTCCCATAAGTGACACAATACGGCTGCTCATCAATCTATAAAAGGGGTCTGTACGACGCCATACAATAATTGTTGACTAGGACACCCTGCCGAATTCCCTTACATTACAATCTCCCATCCAATAGACCATTTAATCTGATTCCCTCGCCATTGCACTATACAAGCTCAACCCAGCCCACTATTCTTCCCGAACCCTGACCTGGGATGGTTTCATTGCTTTCGATCCACTCTATCGTAGCCCCTTGCAATCGAGCGCCTCCAAACCTCCCTCCCTCCCCCCCTTTTTGCTCACGAAATCCCTAAGTAACTCCATTGCGCTCACCATTAGACTCCCTGGTCAAAACCAAAACTGAGTTTTTGATTACTACCCGCCCACACACTTTGTCCGATTTCCAAATCTTCGCAAACAATTTATAATCTGCACATAAACAACGGTGATCGAACGGTAATCCATAAGGTTATGCTGCCCTTACATTCGGTACCAATACAACGACAGCGTTGCCTGTTCTCACCAAGTCACCTCTTCTTCATGACAATTTTATAAAATAACCAGGAAATGCCTCAATATTTCCAATGCTGTGTAAAACTCTGCGGGAGTCCATCATTCCGGTGCTTTGCCTTCGCATTCCACTTAAAGCCCTCCATATTTACTCCTCAAGTTATTTCCACCAGTGCTTCCCTATCACTGTTACGCAACTGACATACCACACTCCCACACACTGTTCTAAAAAACCCACCATTCTCTACCCTTCTCGTTGCCAGTACTTCTCATGACCACTTGTCAGCAAATACGCCCCATTCCTTCCGTAGCTTGTATGGACCTGCCCCTCCCTGTACCTTCCTATCGACTCATGAACCTCCATCCATGAATGTCATTGCTGCAGTCTTTGTTTCTGCCTACGCAATATGCACGTTGATGTCTATCGCCCATTAACACCTCTTCCACCCCCGCCTGTACCTCCACCGCTTCTTGGGAAAACCCTCTCATCCTGTACCACACGCAGCCTCTTTTAATTTTGATCAATAATTTTATCCATTGGTTAAGTGCCACCAACGCCCCCCTCGATAACAACAGTAATCTATCCTCCAAATAGTTAGCAAGCCCATATTTTTAAGATTTGATACGTTTCCCTTGTTACGTAACTATTGCTTAATGTTCTTGAGCCACACCTTCCACCACATCACCAATCCCTACCCCATTTATTCTGCACATAACCCTCCCACAGCTTTGCCAAAATCCTATATCCCTTTCATAACCTCACCACTTGTATTTAATTTCATTATCCCTGATATTACCTGTAGTGACTCCAGCCACATCTGCTACTACGCCAGATGATGAATACGTACTTCTATTGTAGGAAAAATGTCAACCCAACCTTGAGATATTTACAGCCTATCCACATAGCAGCGTAAACCGCCTTACAATTTGTGCTCTACCTCCCTCGCCAATCCTTCCACCGCATCCCGCAAAACTGAATATCCCTCAAAAGATCTGCAAGGGCCGCCGAACTTGCCCGCCCTTTTGGTTCCAGTCAGCCCTCCTACATAACGCAGTTCAGTCCCCACAACGACGGCCAATCAGTTAATCCATGTAGAAGAAAACTAGTTTTCACATACAAATCCTTTTTACCCTCACATCATTTTCGATGGTGATACACACATACCCAAAAGATAACGCTGTCCATCACCCCCATCAATGCGCAATCTTACCCCCCCGACTCCCCTCACTTATTAGCAACAACAAACGGGCTTGCCTCTGATCATATACCACACCACCTTTCGACGTGCAGATGGCAGAGTCATGACCTGGAACCCTTCCACCTCGAGCACTCTACGATCCTTGATATTGTGTTCTTGCAGGAACCACTAATCACCTGATATTTATACAGAAACATCGAAACCATTCCTTTCTTCACACTATTACACAGTCCATTCTTACGTTTCACGTCATACACTAAGGCCACTTTATTGTTTCCTACACCGTTCCTCCTCTCTTAATTCATCCAGGTGCTCCTGCCCAGAGCCAGCACAGGCTTCACAACCATCAACCCTCCCCCTTTTTGCGATTGCTCTTATGTGGAATGCTTCGACATTTGCTCTTCCTTCCTCCTGACTTTGCGCCGGCGTCAGGACATCTCTGAGTCTGACGGCCGCGCTTCTTAATCGTGTTGCCCTCTACATACATTTATCTTCTTGAGGTTCGCCTACGATGAACCTCAACCTCACCTCGCACGTTCCACAGCACACGGCGACAACTCTTCTTACTAGTTGGCCGCCAACCCCTGCTATATTTTTTATTCCTTCCATTCTCTAAGGCAACGCGTGCTACTCACCAGCTCAGGGAAACAACATCCTAATGCATGGCGGTATGATGTCATTGTCCTTATCACTTCTGAAGCTCTTCCTTAGAGCTGCACCTCTACTTACTTGCACTTCTGTACTATTTTTGTGTAGTTACTGTCCTTTTACCATCAAGCATTACCTCACACATCGCCGCAGTCTCTCTTTGGAATCTCCACTCTTCCGCCAACAAGCACCCAGGCCCTTGCTTTCGCACTGGGCTCTCAACAGCTATCACGCTGGGAACTAGTGCTTCACCAGTTTGCGCTGGCGCCCTCCTCAGCTTCACGCACTCTGCCGCCATATGGTCGTACGCCCCACATATTCTGCACGTACGTCTCTGTCTGGCATACGATACCATAACTTGCGTCCTGAAGTCCTCCAACATGACGTAAGACGGTATGGGATGTCTCAGAGTCATCTTCAGGGAAAAGGTACCCTCCGGACGTCCCATGTAAGCACCTGCCGTCCACTTGCCCTTTTGTGCCAGATGTACGGTTCCATATGTCTCAAAAACACTCCTTATGTCAGCCTCATCTGCCTCAAATGGGACATTACGTATCTTAACCCACGTAAAGTGGCGAGATACGTCAATCAAACGCACCTTCACAGCTGGAGTAGCGTCAAGACTCACGTCTTGGAACTTCGTCACCAAAGACTCATACACGGACGTGGAATTCAGTTTGACGAAGATTCTATAAGCCCCATTCAGGGCTACACCATACACCTCATCGTCCTGGATTCCATAGGTCTCCCTAATGATTGTTGGGAGTAAGACTTGCACTGAAGAGGGTGAAATCGCCCCACGAAGCAGCTCAATACCAATGGTATTTACGCGCCTCCTCACACTCAGCGCCATGTTGATACAAGGTAGCTCGCCTGAAAACAGCAGAGGGGTGCAGAGCACAACCTCACTCGACCGTGGTCAGGCAGCGAATGATACTCTTACACATTATTGTATTTGTTCTGTTTTAAATAAGAATATAAAAAACTTGCAATTATTGATTTTTGGAAATATTCCAAATACTTTGTTAGTTATGTGGAAGTAAAGGGCAGATAAGTTATTTAGAGGACATTATACTGTTAGAAAATAGTATTAACATTGTTGTCTGGGCACCAAGTGTCCAGATCGACACCATGCCTAACCCTTCTAGGGCAGGGTAGGTGCCTGAGCCCGAGCCTTTAGCTCATAAGGCTGTCATTCCCATTTGCCCCCTTGGGGCGGGGATGGCAGACCAGAGAGGCCTAGGTTGTGGCTAGGCCTGGGGACAGTTGGTCCCAAAGATGAGGAGGTACTTGTGCCTCCTCCCATGGGAGACTTAGGTCTCAGACACTCCCTAAAGAGGGAGCCAAAGCCGGGCCACCACTTGGACAAGGCCCGGACCGGGAGAATACCGGCTAATCTTTAACTAACTAACCAAGTGTCCAAACAACCTTACGTCGTCCCATATAGGAATAAATTTTGACACAAGGGCATTTTCAGTAAATCAGTCCTTTTTCAGTCTTTTCTCAGTTGTTGTTTGAGGTATTTTTTTGATAAATATTTTCAAGAAAGAGTGAAAAGACTTTGTTTTGTGCACCAAAACTGGAGGAAATTGGACGGTAAATAAAAGATTAATATTTAAATTTGATAAAGCCCACTAAAGACATGGAGGTTAATTTATCCCTATTAATTAAATTAATTGGGATTTCAAAAACAAGTCAATTTAATCAGTAAGTCATCAAAACACCTCTTTATTTATTTATATTTTTTTTTAAAAAGGTTTTTTATATTTAGTTTAAAAAATTTTTTATGAAAATATTTTTAAAACTTTAAATGAATAAAAAAGTTTGAATAATTTTGATAAACATGATAATGATAATTTCATATTAAAAAAATTTAAAAAAAAAAAAAATTTATAAAACCTTCTTAATTTTTACAAAAAAGAATATTTCTTTTTTATAAAAAAAAAAAAGTTACCCAACATATTTCCCCGTTTTCTATTTTTCTTAAGCCAAACTACAATAAAATTAACTATAAAATCTTATTTCTAAAAGTACATGTACAAGGACACATTATTTTTATTATTATAATAAAGGGGGAACGCAAAACCCCGAGATTATACACCCGGGGGGGGGGATGTGGAAGGCATTCAGGCTTCTTCCAAACCAGAGCTTTGAAAAGGGGAAGAAGAAGGATGGTAAAAATAAGTAAAAAGTAAGTAAGTATTATTATATTATTATTAAATATTAGCCGTTTTCTCCCGGGCCCCGGGGCCTTTTCCAAGTGGTGGCCCCGGGCCTTTGGGCCCCCTCTTTGGAAGTTTCTAGACCTAAGCCCCCAGGGGAGGGGCCCAAGTACCTCCTCATTTTTGGGGCCCCCAACTGCCCCAGGCCTACCACAAGCTGGGCCTCTCGGGTCTGCCATCCCCCCCCCCGGGGGGGGCAAATGGGAATACGTTTTATGAGCTAAAGGCTCGGCTCGGGCCCTACCCAAAACCCTAAAGGGTTAGACATGGTTCGATGAGTAAGTAAGTAAGTAAATTTATTCCGGGGTATACACCCAAATAGTTACAAGAATTACATCATACACAATGTGTAGAGAACCGGGATAACCCAAAAAAAATCAGACAGAGTGACTTTTTCCATGGGTCCTTTGTAAAGGGAAGGAAGAAGGGTGGGTAAGGATGAAGGAAATAAAGGGAAAAAATGGGTAAAAAGAAGGATGGTAAGGAAGAAGGATGGGTAAAAGAAGGATGGGGAAGGAAAGAAGGATGGGGAAGGAAGAAGGAGAAGGAAGAAAAGGGTGGGGAAGGATAAGGGGGTAAGGATGAAGATGGGTAAGGATGAAAAAGGGGAAGGAAAAGGGTGGGAAGGGTGAAGGAGGGTAAAAGAAGGGTGGGTAAGGGAAAAAATGGGGAAGGAAAAGGGGGGTAAGGAAGAAGGGTGGGTAAAGGGGAAAAAAGGGTAAGGGTGAAGGGGGGTAAGGAAAAAGGTGGGAAGGAAAAAGGGGTGGGTAAGGAAGAAGGTGGGTAAGGGAAAAGGATGGGGGGAAGGAAAAAAGGATGGGGAAGGAAAAGGATGGTAAGAAGAAGGATGGGGAAGGAAGAAGGATGGGTAAAAAGAAGGATGGGAAGGAAGAAGGATGGTAAGGAAGAAGGATGGGGAAGGAAGAAGGATGGGGAAGGAAGAAGGAGGTAAGGGAAAAAGATGGTAAGGAAAAGGATGGGTAAGGAAGAAGGATGGGGAAAAAGAAGATGGTAAAGGAAGAAGGTGGTAAGGGAAAAGGAGGGTAAGGGAAAAAGGAGGGGAAGGAAGAAGGAGGGTAAGGAAGAAGGATGGTAAGGAAGAAGGATGGTAAGGAAAAGGATGGGTTAAGGAGAAGGATGGGAAAGGGAAAGAAGGATGGGTAAGGAAGAAGGAGGGTAAGGAGAAGGATGGGTAAGGAAGAAGGATGGGTAAGGAAGAAGGATGGTAAGGAAGAAGGATGGAAAGGGAAGAAGGTTTGGGTAAGGAAGAAGGATGGTAAGGAAGAAGGTTGGGTAAGGAAGGGAAGGATGGGTAAGGAAGAAGGAGGGGTAAGGAAGAAGGATGGGAAAGGGAAGAAGGATGGGTAAGGAAGAAGGAGGGGGTAAGGAAGAAGGATGGGTAAGGAAGAAGGATGGGTAAGGAAGAAGGATGGGTAAAGGATGAAGGAAAGGGGTAAGGAAGAAAGGATGGGTTAAGGAAGAAGGATGGGAAAGGAAGAAGGGATGGGTAAGGAAGAAGGATGGGAAAGGAAAGAAGGATGGGTAAAGGAAGAAGGATGGGTAAGGAAAGAAGGATGGTAGAAAGGAAGAAGGAAATGGTAAGGAAAAGAAGGATGGTAAGGAAGAAGGATGGGTAAGGAAGAGGAAGGGGTAAGGAAGAAGGATGGGTAAGGGAAGAAGGATGGTAAGAAAGATGGGTAAGGAAAAAGGGATGGGTAAGAAGAAGGAAGGGTAAGTAAGAAGGATGGGTAAGGAAGAAGGGAAAGTTCGAGGAGAAAGTTGGGTAAAAGGAAAGGATGGGTAAGGAGAAGATGGGTAGGATGGAAATATTGGAGAAAAGGGTGGGAGGTGGGTGAGAATGTTAGGTGGATTATAAAGGTAAGTGCCCCCCAAACTTGGTTGAAATTTTAACCCTTCGTGTACGGAATATAAGTATTTTTCTTTAGGGATTATCCTAAACCTCATCCGTCAGATTTTTTTTACTGGGTTATAATACCTGCTCTAATTTGGTAGTAGTTATACAATTTTGCAATTCTTTTTTTTTTTTTTTTTTTTTTTTTTTTTTTTTTTTTTTTATTTTTTTATTATTGATTAAGATTCATCATCGTTTAACAGAAACATCGGAAAAAAAAAAAAGAAAAAGAATTTTCAATTCCCATAAGGAATTATCGACTGGACCGAAAAAAAAATTTTGGAAAAAACAAGTGTGTGTGTGATTCCGCAAATCTGGTTATTGATACGCCACAGATTAGGCATTCCTGGTTTTGTTACCTTGGACTGGGTCAGGTGCTTCAGAGCAGTGAGCCACGAGAGGGTGGCTACGGGCCCCGACTGGGGCTCTGAGCCCACAGCTCTGCACCCAGTGTGGGCGGCTGTGAGGTCACAGGCAGCAGCTCTGCTGCTGAGTAGAGAGGACGTGTGCTGCTGCTACCCCCTGGTGTTGACTGGGTGCAGTAATATTTTCACAACATGGCGCAGGCTTGTCGCCGGAGGGTTAATACAGTCTGTATTGAATTAACCAGTGGAGCTATCACGGGGCCGTCTATGGACCTACTTCTACCAGCAATAATTAGAGACACCTACGGTGTAGCTACTGAAGAGATTTGTGGACTTGCCTTGAATGGCACGAAGAGGATATTTCTTAAATTCAATTCGACGAGTATGTATGAGACAGTGGTGAACAAGTTTCAGGAAGTGGCCATACCTGTGAATCATGCTGTCACGGTGAGGATGCATGATGTATCTAGTTACTTCACTTGGGTGAAGATCAGGAATGTGCCATTTGAGGCGGATGCATCTGACATAAGGTTTGCCATGAGTAAATATGGGACAGTACACACGGTCACTGCAGGAAGATGGTCAGCTGGTACGTATATGGGGATACCTGAGGGTACGTACTCTGCAAAGATGACGATACGACATCCTATACCGTCATATGTGGTGATGGAAGAATTCAGAACTCAGGTATTTGTGACATATGCAGGGCAACGACGCACTTGTCGTTTGTGTGGGTCGTATGAACACCTGGCAGTGCAATGTGGTAGAGGACGTGGAGACAACGACCTGCAACAACGAAGAAACGTAGAGGTGAGGAGAGTGGAGCAAGAGCAGCCTTTTTCGACACTGACTCCGCAGAGTGCGTCATGGAGTGAGGAGGTTGAGAAGGCAGAGAAGATGGCAGGTGCTACGAGTGGGGGGGACTCCCCTTCCTTGGACGTGGTTCAGGCATTGGAGGAGATCATCGCAGAAGTGAATGATAGCAAGGAGGAAGCATCGACGATGCTTGTGGATATTTTGGGCACGGGGCCGTATCAGGAAGAAGGCACGATCCTGGATCTTGGGACTATTATGGAGGACGGAGGGGCGAAGGTAGTTCGTCCTAAGGTGTGTGACAAGGCTGTCTTGTCGGTGAATACGGTGGAGGTTGAGGTTCATCGTGGTGATGAGCTTGATGACGAGATGCAGGTCGACGGTACGACGCGAAAGCGCTCAGCAGTGCTTTATGATTCAGATGAAGTGCTTACGCCGCACACAACGTTCAGGAAGAAAACATGGCGGATGTCACGCAGAGGGGTTCAAAAGACACTCAGGGACAGGGATCGAGTAAGAGTGCACAAAAAGGGGGGGAGGGATAAGAGTGCAATGAGGCGATCAGGTGACAAAAAAGTTGTGTCAAGAGGGAAACCACTTTGTCGGTTTTAAGTGCTTGACATTGAACATCAATGGTTTGAGGTCGCAGAGAAAGTGTGAGTGGTTTAGGGAGTTTTTTGGAGCGTCATGGTGTTGACGTTGTGTTCTTGCAGGAGCATAATTATAGACATGGTTATGAGTTGAAGGTGGAGGGATATAAGGTGTATGTTGAACATGCGGTCAGATTGAAAGGCGTTGTGGCTATATTGGTAAAGGAAACTAGCCCGTTGGTTGTCAGGCATTGTGAAGGGGGGGAGGGGAGGGTGATACGTGTGGATGGATTATGGGGTCAGGTAAAGATGACGTTGGTGTGTGTGTATGGACCGGCATTAAGAATAAATTTGTGAGGGACGTGTTGGTTTACTACTTGCGTGGATTGCCAGGGGTAGCCGTGATAGGAGGTGATTGGAACTGTGTGATAAGGCGTAAGGATGTGGAACCGAGGGGGCGGGGCAATTGTATGGGAAATATTGGGAGAATTGTTATCAGGGGGGGTTTGATCGATATCTGTGGGGGGGGGGAGGTAGAACATACATTTATTAGGGGTGGGTATGCTGCTAGGTCGATCGTTTGTACATCCCCCAAAGGGGG
>NC_069480.1:20878405-20923640 GCF_026875155.1 Cherax quadricarinatus | reverse complement strand
GTACCATACCTGATCTATAATTTCTGGTTTTTTTTGGGTTTTTCGGGATTGAAAACGGGAAGGAGAAGGTGGGGGGGGGGCCTGAAGTAAAGGGGGGACTAGATGTAGTGGTAGCAAAGGAAGAAACCTACGCATATAAGTAACAAGGGTGAGCAGACGGGGGCATACACGGGTAGGCGGGATTCCCCATGGAATAAAATTTGTCGGTTTTAAATATCCATTCTTGCAAAATTGTCAAAACATGAAACATCAGGGAAAAAAAAACTTGATTCTGAGGACATGTACAAAACCTTCACGGCTACGCAATACTACACAACTAACCCATCTCTTTGGGAAGGACCTACTTCCACTGGGGAATCCCGCCTACCAGAGACTATGCCCTCGTCTGCTACACCAAACTTTTAAATATAAGCGCCAGGCTGTTCCCTTCTTTTTCACAACAGGAGACATTCTGCTTTTGACTCTCGCCCAGGCAGGTCTTTAGAGTTTCCCTTTACACTCTCTCCCTACACCCCCTTTGGGGGGGAACCTTTACCAGCGTCGTTTTTCCCCTTTGACTTACACGATGACTACGCAAACGTTTTAAATCAACCCAAAAGTGGTCCCTTTGATGTTTCAACAAGATTCCCATTGCAACTGTCGTTCAGGGAGCCTGAAAAGAAAAATTAAAACACCTTTTGTCCCTAAAAGAAGCATTCATTGTTGTTGTCACGTGATGCTGAAGCAGAGAAGCACTCACTACAGAACCACCATACATTTTCGCTCAAGGGTTTTACTGTTACTATTCCTGCCCTCGGGGAAAGGAAAATCTATTCCTTAAAAAACTGGACAAAATTCTGACGTCCAAACACCTGTGAACTCAAGCATCCATAGAGACGCAAAATATTTGGGCTATGTTGACAGCATTACAAAAATTCCAAATGCATCGCAATGCTCAAACACCTTCACCGACGTAACATGGGGCCACGCTCTGAACGAAGGGGGTGCGTCTACTACTACTACATCAGCCCTACCTAATTTAAGCAGAGAGATATAACTCCAACACGCTGGAACTGTTATTCATACCCCCACCCCCAAAAACATGTCCCTAAAAGACAAAGTTTGCACTAAAAATGTGGTTGAGGGACCCCTTCAGTTTCCTGCACCGTGCTACTCCAACCAACCCCGTGCTTTAAAATGTAAAAGTAATGATCACCATACAATGGGGACAAAATGTCCTACAAGAAGGGTATTTTTGAAAAAAACACAAAATGCACAAAGAAAAAACCTACTGCAACCACCAACGTATGCGCAATTGCAAAAGATACAACTAACACACAAAATTTCTTCAACCCCTATCACAGCCTCCCCCACATCACTCCTCAAAAAAGTGATGAACCAAGATCCATACTGTTATTATAGCCACATGCAGAAACATGGCTTTTTTTTTTTTTTTTTTTTTTTTTATCTTTTAACTCACCATCAACGAGTTATTGCATAAATAAATGCCATCATGCATATTCCCCAGCATCTCCATTGGAAGAGATATTCTTCTTCTTTTTTTTTGACCAAGCTTTGGTAAGATGGGGAAGGAGAAGGATGGTAAGGGGGAAATATTGGAAAAAAGGGGGGGAGGGGGGGGAAGGGAGGGAAAAAAAGGGAAGTGGCCCAACCACTTTTGGTGTAATTTAAAAAGGGATGTGAAAACAAAAGATTTCTTTAAGGGGTTAATACTAACCCATCAGTCACATAGATATAATGGGTAATAAGTAATGACTCTGAATTGGTAGTATTATAAAAGTTGCAATTGTTTTTTTTTTTTTTTTTTTTTTTTTTTTTTTTTCTTTTGCGATTGCACAACCGGATATTTATCACAATGAGGGGCAATAATTTTCTCCCAGTTTAAAATTTTCGTGACAAGGGCTTCTTTAGATGGGTCCCCCCCATAGTAAATAGAAAAAGTTTTACTCAGAAAGTTATATAAGATGTCCCCCAAATTTGGGGGGCGATATTTTCTCAGTTACAAGAAGGTTCTTGGCCCCAATTTCTTCTCGGGAGGTTGCTAAATTCAGGGGTCGAGGGTAATCATCTTTATGAAAAAAACACAAACCCCTCGTGGGAGAGTCATTCTTTGAGCCTGTGAGGAGGAGTTTGAGGGTATAACTGTGGTTTTTACCACTGTATAGGATGTTCTCTATTGGCTGTATAGTTTTTGCATTGTATAAAGTTGTTTCTTTTTTAGGGGTCAAGGCGTCATTTTGGATAATATTTTTGATGGTAAATCCATTTAACTCTGTCTCTCCCCCCTGGTACCGGTAATAAAGCGAAGAGTCTATCTGGACCCTTTTTGTAACCTAGCTGTTGGTCTTTGTTGTTAAGGACATTGGGACAAAAGGGGTATTCGGTATTGGTCTTATTACATTTTAACGATTTTTTTTGACTGTTGAGGGGCGTTGAAGGGAAAGGACTGAAGCCGGGCATTGGTATATGAGCTTTTTATTTTACTGAGAGTTGGGGGAGCAGCCTGTCTTTTTCTATCCCAAAATCTTTTAGGGTTTCAAATGGCTACGGGTGTACCTCGATAGATACCCCCTTTATCTTCTTTTGTTGATGAAAAACTCCTTCTGCTAACAAGGACCTTGTCAGGATTAGTCATAATTTCCCAAATTTTTTTCCCAATTAATGTTGTACGAAGTTCAATATTCTTTTTTTAAATGATCTTATACTTGTATTTTTCCTGTTACCGGCGTTGATGAACACATAAATAACATCATCTGCAAACTGTGTCCAATTGTACTTTAAATTTTGGGGTTGAGGAAGGGTCATTCACATAAATGTTGAACAAATTTGGATTTAGACAAACCTTTTTGGGACCCCAGCTGTTGGTATAAAAGGCTCTGTCACTTCCCCTAAAAAAATGGAAGATTTTTCGTTGAGTTAAAAATTATTTTTAATCTGGAAAATCCATTATGGGGGTAGGTCAAGATTTGATATAAGGCCATCACCCCAAAGCTACAAAAGCTTTATGAACATCTCTGGTGGCATCAAGGAAAGATTGCCCATGTTTTAGACTTGCTACGTATCGAAAAAAACATTTATTGCATGTTTGGGTACCTTTTGTGTTCTAAACCAATTTTGTTTTCAGTAAAAAGTGATTAACTCCCAAAGTAGTTCAATCTGTTGGGAAAAGATTTCTCAAGAACTTTTCCAGTGTTCAAAAAGATATAGGTCTATAGTTCCCAGGTTGGGGATGTCTTTTTGGCTTACCAAGAAAGTCATCGCTCAGTCTTAAAAACAACTGGAAAATGCCCGAGGCCAAATGGCATTAAAGATATTTTTCCAAAAATTTTTCCAATTTTAGGTAGGGATTTATTTTTCATTTTTATTCCAGAGAGGCCAGGGCTCTATTTCCATTTTCCAAAACCTGACTTTCCTAGTAATGTAATAGGGGGTAGTAACGGGTGGGTACTTCAAGAGTTTAAGTATCGATGGAAGGTAGTGGTTGTAGATCAGCAAGTTCTCACTCTCCTTTTATTGACCAATGATAATGTTATTATTTAAAAAGCGACGTTATTGGGGAGAGAATTTTTTCCCCTACATCACCCTCAAAATTTGCCGGGCCCCGTGGCGTCAAGTTTAATTTCAAATTTCACATCCTCATCAGTGAAGGTATGAAAGGTATTTGGGGCCTTTTTTGCTTTGCCCCATAAGTTTTTCGATCTTACCCAAAATTTTTTCCCGGGTTTACGTTATACTGATTAGCTTGAAGAATGAAATTTCCATTTTCCCATTTGTGTGACTAATATGTTAATTAATTCCCTGCCTTTAATCGGTGCAGTGTAGCTGCTGGGGGTTGTCCGGTTTTAAAAGGCCCCTTTGCATTTTTCTTGATAATTTCTTAAATTGTCTCTAATTTCCCAGTAGGTTTATATTTTTGGTATATCTTTTTGGAAAATTGGGAAGGTGCATTTGTAGCTTAATAATTCATATCGGGACCCGATTGCATATCAAATTTCATTTGGGAAAGGAAATTTTCCAATCACAATTTCATCCTCACCCAGATATGCCCTGAAGGGGGGCAAACCTAGGGGTTAAGATTGGGTTTTGGAGGTCAGTATTTTAAATGAAGTTTGTGTTTATTTTCACAGGGATATGGCAGATCCCACAATCCACCCAAAATAAACAGTGAAAGATGTCACAGTCCCCTTTTTTGTCAGTACTGTATCTGGTGTCCCCGGAGGGTCCCAATGTCGATTTAAAGAAAGGGGCCCTTGAAAAGAAAGTTTTCTGTGTCTGATATTAAAGATTTTTCCTTTAAGCACCCATGGAACACCCGCTCCACAGTTAAGAGGGCAGGGTGGAGCATTAAAATCCCCCTAATTGTTGGGAAAATTTTTGCTTAATATCCTATGTAGAGGAATTGACTCTAATATGGTTGTCTCGGGGAAAAATTCCAGTGCCTATCACTAGTTGTCCCTGGACGTTGTCATTTTCTTGCAAGAATGTTATCTTCATCAACATGAATATTTTTAAATGTATAACCTAATTTTAACTAAGATGGCTACACCACTAAAGGGTCCTCTCGATTTCTCCACAGTAGAGTAACCACGTAATTTAATTTGATCAACTCTTGCAGCTGCCCTCGTTCAAAAGTATAACATCGGGATTGTAATTATGTAGTTCAACCTCAAGGAGGTAACGGTTATTAAAGAAATGTTGAACATTAAGTTGGAAAATTGTAATCCCCTTTATTTCTTACACTTCGCTCGTGTACTGCGTCTGAACGCCTGAAGTAATGTCACGTGTTAAATCCACACTATCCCTGCTGGACTCGTCAAGGGGAGGAGGGAACTTTTGCGTGGGTGCTTGTGTATTAAAAATGCCATCATCTTCACTAGAGGTAGTAATATTAACAGACTCATGAGAATCGTTAGAGTCATCATCAGAAAACTGAGGTATGCTATTCACAGTTACAGAAGCATAGGCTCGTGAGAGTTAATGGAGACGTGGAGGCTCCAAGGGAATATTAGGTAGAAAGGGTGAGAAACCTTGAGAAATTTTCCTGTTCAACAGGATCAGCTTTTTAAAAGCGGGAGAGTAGGCACCAAATTTTTCGGGGGCTATTTTATGTTCAGTTGTGACTTATCGGTTGAGGGCAGTTAAACCTGGTTTGCGAGGTGGGCGATCCCTGGGCCAGGGATGACTTAGGCTTATTTTCAGATGTAGAGTATGGTACGTACTTCTTGTTATTGAAAAGGGCTGGGTCATAATAGCCTTGACTTTTTCTGGATATTGATGGGAGTGATCCCATTAGCCATCAACAGATCCTTTAAAACCTGAGAGCAGAGTTGAATGTCCACCACCTGCTATGTTTTTGGGGCCATCTCCCTGATACACCCCGTCAACAACTACACGAATCCCACCGGGTGGTTCACACTTACACTCACTCACTTCATTTAACCATAAACAGAAATATTAATCTCAGTCTTAAAATAATGAATCTGTGATACTCCAATACTTAAACTATGTACTGTGCCCAAACGAAAGCATTTACATTGCAAACTCACAAACTAGTATTTAGTCACTAGCCATAATACCAACTTACCTCAAATTTGTATATTTTACAATTAAGAATAAAACTAAGTCTGCCCGAAATGCCTAGCCATGCTAAGCGTTTCAGGGGTTCACTTTGTAATCACAATTTTACTACATGAAAAAACCACACAATAACCAAATTCTGTAAATCAGGATTGTAATCCTTATAGGAATAAACTTTGAATTTGAATTTGAATTTAAATTTGAATCGTCATTATTGGCTCTCGTTACCCCCGGGCTGGGATACCTGAGCATAGATGACTAAACCCTTTTGTTGCGTTTGTGTAGTTGGAAGTGAGGGTTGATTGGGGCCTCCAAGAGGGGCAAAATTTCCCAAACATTGGGAAACCCTTTGGGAAGCCCTGAGGAGTCCCACTTGATCCAGGCAAAGGGGGAAAGGGGAATTTTTGGGAAATCGTGGGGTGCCCTGGGGAGGGTCTTCTTGAAGGGGACAGTTTTTTGGGGCGTCAAGAATTTTCTGCTTTTCCCTTCCCAAACCCGATTCGATATTTGGGCCTATGAAGATTCCCACAATAGAAAAGGGGAAAAAAAGTATCTTTCTGTACCACAGTAAAACTATTTCGGGACAGGAGCTAGCTAAACTAAAACTCACCCCTCAACGGGCGTCAATATGGCATTAAACTTTCCCAAAGAAGTTTTGCCCTTTTACATTTTCAACCTTTTAGCAAATATTGAACTTTGGTGTCAAGACCCTCGATATCAACACTTTAAAATCGTCTCATTACTTCCTCTCCAACGTTTTTAAAACTAAAAAATGGAACTCGCCTCCCCAAAGGGAAGCTTTCCGTAAAAAAAAAACGCCAAAAATTCCAAGTAACCACCAAGCCTTAGAAATGACCAATAAACACGACTCCCCCTTGCGCCGCAGCCACCAATCACCATCAAGAACAGCAATCTTCCATCCACAAGATGCGTCAAACCTGCAGAGTTCATGTTTTTTTTACATCGCTTTCATCATCGTTTTCTGGCTAGCATTGGGCTAGTCCACTTTCTTTCTTCGACTCAAAAAATTCCTCTCACCGTTATTCTTCGCACTGTTCCCTTTGCCCCCCGCCCCTGGGGTACTTACCTGTGGTTCTTTTGTTTTGCTTCAGAATCCCGAGATACGGGCTCTTCGCACCTATCCCAGGTTAGCGACGATTACCTCATCTTCTGTATATAGTCCACTGTCTAAGTTATATCCTAGAATTTGTATTGATAAAACCACTGGATGGCGAAAAGTCACAATAAAGATACCCAGATGTTGCACTGTTCTTAATTTCATTTGTCGGTATTAAAAAACCATTCTTGCACAACTTGTCAGACACTGCAACATCATGGAATCTTGATTCTGAGGACATTACATAACCTTCACGGCTACGGCAACTACTTTTAACAACTAACCCATCTTTTTGGGGAAGGACCTACTTCCACGGGGAAATCCCGCCTACCAGTGACTATGCCCCGTCTGCTACACCTGACGTTACTATATAAGCGCCAGGCTGCTTCCTTCTGCTTCAGAAGATTCGCTGTTGACTCTCGCCCTGGCAGGCCCATAGCAGCTCTCCTTACTTGCACAGTATCCCTACGATCCCCGTTGGGGGGGGAATCTCTACCATCTCCACGATGTCTCATCGTATGAGAATTAAGCCCAAGTCTGCTGTCGTCGATGAC
Source organism: Cherax quadricarinatus (assembly GCF_026875155.1). Lineage (NCBI taxonomy): Eukaryota > Metazoa > Arthropoda > Malacostraca > Decapoda > Parastacidae > Cherax > Cherax quadricarinatus. Next base: position 20,916,392 of record NC_069480.1, on the reverse strand, counting down.
GCCACGAAGCTTGAGCTTGCAGCTTCCCCTCAACACATGTCTGCATGCAAAGTTCTCCAAGATCACGGTCACTAAAGGGAAGCATTCATCGTCACTTTCCCGATGATACTGAAGCTGACAAGGTGTTTAAACACCTACTGCCATGAAGACCTTAGAAGACCGAGGCTTTACAATCTCAAAACGTCACTATACATGCTTGAAAAAAACGTTCAGTGTTTATGAAACGTCTTGACAAGCTGATCATGAACATGACCATCCAGGAAATTACTACATCACTTAAAGGGACCTCAACACCGGGGCCAAGATTGACACTGTAGTGAAGTTTCCCCAAACGCTTCCTCAATGCTCAAGGTCACATTCCTGGACGTTACCATGGCGACCAGACACTGTCTGATGGCCTGGCCATCTCTTATTACTATATCAACCCTCGACAGATTGAACCTGAACGCTTCACGTACATAACACCTTGCTGGACATGTTACTCGTACAGTCACTACTACTGCCGACTGCCACGTGAAGAATAAGAAGATATGTTCCACCTGTGGGTCTGCAGGACACGATTTTCGTTCTTGTACTTCCACTGCTGCCCCCACTTGCATCAACTGTAGAGTGATCACCATACTCTTGCAGCCAAGTGTCCAGTGTGAAAGGAATATCCTTTCTAAGAAACTGAAGGAAGAAAAAAAGAAGTCATCTGGAACCTGTCCTACATACGCTGCAATGCCAAGTTTTCAATCTACAACATCCAAGATTCTACAAGCTACTCAACAGACTCTCCACCACCTCCCCACTAACCCAACCTCCACCTGATGATTTTTCCCTACCAAATTCTATTACTGCATGCTTTTTGCCCACATGCAAAATGCTGCAAAACCTGGCTCTTTCAACACGACTATCAATGAACTTCTTGCACTAAACAACATGCCATCATTTAACTTCCCTGCAAGCCCACCATCAGCTGAAATTTTGAAAATAAAATTTTGAAAAAGCGCCAGATGACTTGAAGAAATTAATAATTGACAATGAAGACGCATCCTTTTTTGAATCCTCCAATCAAAGTTCACCTGATAACATCCAAGTCAGCACTACGCCTCCTATTCGTCGATCGCCTCCTACTCGTCGATTGGCTCGTCGTGGCGGCGTACCTCCTTCACCTCCACTCACCACTACTCATATGGACCAATCAGAAGCCACGATTCTACCACAGTCTTCTACACACTCTTTAGCGGAGACACCAACACTGAAAGAATCTTCAATGCTGCAACCACCAAAAAAAACTTTTTCAGTCATCACTCGACGTATTAATACAGAAGACCAACATCGAGATCAATACCTGCACTGGAAAGATATAACTTTTCATACGACTCCTGACCAAGAACCCACCATGAATGTCGACACTTTGTACGAGAAATTACACGACAGAACAGTCAAGTTTACAAATCGTAAAGGATCCCACTGCACCTTCACTACACTCAAGAAGACCCTTGACCAGTTACAAGCCAACCCAGCATTTCGACCCAAGATTACAAGACTACTCATCGTTTCCTTCCAACAACTGCACAACATAAGGAATGCCTTGTTCTTGTTCTTGTTCAGACCAGAGCTTTGGTGAGATGGGGAAGGAAGAAGGATGGGTAAGGATGGAAATATTGGAAAAGGGTGGGAGGGGGGAGAGAGGTAGGATATAAAGGTAAGTGGCCCAACCACTTTGGTGCAATTTAAAAAGTGTACATGAAATGATAATATATTTATTTAAGGGGTATAAGACTAACCCATCAGAGTCACATAGATATAACAGATATATAAGTACATGACTCTGAATTGGTAGTAATTATACAGGTTGCAATTGTTTTTTTTTTTTTTTTTTTTTTTTTTTTTTTTTTTTTTTTTTTTTTTTTTTTTTTTTGCGATTGCACAACGGATATTTGCGACAAGGAAGGCAATAATTTTCTGGCCATTTATAAATTTTCGTGACAATGGCTTCTTACAGGTGGTGTCCAGCCATAGTAAATAGCATAATTTTTACATTAGAAAGTTATATAAGATGTCCCCTAATTGGGGGCGAAGATTTTTTCAGTATACATAGAAGGGTTTCAGGGGTACCCAATCTTCTTCATCAGGGAGGTTGCTCAATATCATGGGTCGTGGGTAATCATCTATATGAATAAAGCGACGGACCCTTTGTGGGAGAGTCATTCTTTGAGTCCTGTGAGGAGGAGTAGTGTTTGGTATAATCCTGGTTTTAACCACTTGTATAGGATGTTTCTCTATCTGGCATGTATATTTTTCTTGCATTATTAATTTTGTTTCTTTTTTTAGGGTTTTCAAGGCGTACATTTATGGCAGTAATATCTTGTTGTATGTGTAAATCTGCCATTTTAACTCTGTCTCTCCTCCTGGTATCGGTGATGAAGCGAAGAGCTCTATTCTGGACCCTTTGTAACCGAGCATGTTGGTCTTTGTTGTTAATGACATTGGGACACAAGGGTATTCGAGTATTGGTCTTATTATCATTTATACAGATGTTTTTTTGATATGTTGAGGGGCTTGATTGAATCGAAAGAGTCTGCTAAGACCGGCTTTGGCTATGTTGATCTTTTTAGTTACATGAGATGTTGAATGGCAGCCGCCTGTCGATTTCATCTCCCAGAATCTTGTTAGGGTTTCTAATGGCTACAGGTGTACCTTTTGATGGGGATACCTCCTTTATCTTCAATTGTTGATGCAAAACATCCTATCGTGCTAACAAGGACCTTGTCAGGGTTAGTTGTAATTCTCCATTTTTTCCCAATTAGATGTTCGACGAAGTTCAATATTCATTTTCTTTTATGACTCTCTCATACTTGTATTTTCCTGTGTTACCGGGAGTTGTTTAGACGACATGAATAACATCATCTGCAAACTGTGTCACAATTTTTGTCATTAAACTCTGGTTGAGGGAAGGTCATTCACATAAAATGTTGAACAGGAGTGGACCCGAGACAAGATCCTTGCGGGACACCAGCTGTCGGAATAAAAGGGTCTGTCGACCTGGGCCCTGAAAGGTGGAATGATTTTTTTTGAGTTTAAAGAAATTTTAAAATTAATCTGAAAAAAAGTCCAGTTATGATCTGGTAGGTTTAATGAGTTTGTATATAAGGCATCATTGCCATAAGCTATCAAAAACTTTATGAACATCTCTGGTGGGAATTAAAGCAAATTGCCCCGATGTTTTAGAAATTGCTACAGTATCGAAAATAACATTTATTGCATGATTGTACCTGTATGTGTTCTAAAGCCAAATTGTTTTTCCCGTAAAAAAGTGATTAAACTCCATATAGTAGTTCAATCTGTTGGAAATGACTTTCCCCAAGAACTTTTCCAGTGACTTCAAGTAAAGATATAGGTCTATAGTTCCCAGGTTGGTGGATTCTTATTGGGGTTACCAAGAAAGATCATTTTAGCAGTCTTAAAAACAACTGGAAAATTTTCCTGAGGCCAAGGGTGGCAAATTAAAGATATTGACCAAAGACTGTTTACAATTTCTAGGTAGGTACTTTATTTGTTTCATTGTTTATTCCAGAGAGGCCAGGGGGTCTATTTTTCATTTTTTTCCAATAACCTGACTTATCTCTATAATGTAATAGGCTAGTAAGCGGGTGGTAAACTTCAAGAGTTGAAGTATCGATGGAAGGTAGTGGTTGTAGATCATCCAAGTTCTCATCTCTCCATTCATTACTAACTGATAATGATTATTGTTAAATTGACGACTTTTATTATGGGAGAGAATTTTCTCCCATACATCACCCATCAAATTAGCCAGGTCCTGTGGATCGTCAAGTTTAATTTCAACATCTTCCTCATCCCCATCAGTGGGAAAGGGATGAACTAGGGTAGTTAGGAGCCTTGTGCTTTGCCCCTAAAAGTTTTTCGGAACTTACTCCAAAATTTTGCTGGTTCACGTTTATATTGATTCGCTTGAAGAACTGGAAGTTTCCATATGTCCCGTTTGTGACGACTAATCATAGTAATTAATTCTGTGCAGTGTAGCTGCTGGTGGTTGTCGCGTTTGAAGATGCCTTCGACATTCTGCTTGATAATTTCTCAAATTGTCTTAATTTTTCCCTAGTAGGTTTATAAATTTTTGGTATATCTTTGTGGAAGCTAATTGACAAGTTGCATTAGTTGCTTCAATTATTCGATTATGCAGGGACCTGATTGCATCATCAATTGCACTGGAAAAGGGAGATTTTCCAATGACACAATTTCAAACATCACCCAGATATGCCCTGAAGGGGTTCAAATCCTAGGGTGTTAAGATTGGGTTTAAAGGGGGTACAGGTATTCTAAATGGAGAAGTTTGTAGTTGTATTATAACAGGGATATGGTCAGATCCTACATGTCCACCAGGAGATATACGACAGTGAAAGATGTCACAGTCCCTGTTTGTCAGTACTATATCAGGTGTCCCTGGATGAGGTCCAATGTACGATTTAAAGAATGGGCCTTGAAATGACAAGTTTCTAGCTGTCATGATATTAAAGAGTTGTTTTCCTTTTAAATCACCCAGTGGAATACCAGCTCCACAGTTGATGAGCATTAAAATCTCCCGTTAGAATTGTTGGAATATTTCTGCTTATTATCTTATGTAGAGGAATTGACTCTATATATTGTTGTCTCGGGGGAAAATATCCAGTTCCTATCACTAGTTGTCCATGAGACGTTGTTAGTTCTATTGCAAGAATGTTATCTTCATCAACTTGAATATTTTTAAATGTATAGCCTAATTTTACTAAGATGGCTACACCACTAAATGGTCCTCTCGATTTCTCCACAGTAGAGTAACCACGTAATTTAATATATTGATCAACTCTTGCAGCTGTCTCGTTCAGAAGTATAACATCGGGATTGTAATTATGTAGTTCAACCTCAAGAAGGTAACGGTTATTAAAGAAATGTTGAACATTAAGTGAGACTTTGAACTGGGACGAGTAAGTTTTACTGTAACAAATCACTGGGGAAAACAGAACTGGTGATGAACTGGGAATGTAACAGCAAGGGAAAGAAAAAAAAATTAAACTGGGCAACACAAAAAAAAAACTGCACTGGCTGGAGATACGTGGACGCTGAGTAGTTGTAGACATTATGATGAGTCACGAGCTACTGTAGACGCTGAACTGTGCTGGCTTAGTGGCTAAGCCAACTGGGTTCCCGCTTGGTTAAGCCAGGTAGAACTTCTTGGAGGAAACTTGGAAGAACACAACACACATGGACGGCGAGATGGACGTCGTTGCGTAGCAGAGAAGGCTGTAGAGGAGGCTAGTGTGTTTACACGCTGATTAGGGTATAAACCAACCCCAGAGCTCCCTCGTGGTCACGCGTGGAGCCACACGAAGCCAACACACTAAACGACCTCACCTCCACTTCTCGTAGCTGAGAAGGGCGTAGGGACGCTGTAGGAGGCAGGAGAATGGTGCTGGAGAGTGTTGAAGGCCTGTAGAGAGGGTAATGAGGTGAACACGTGACTGCTAAGGCTGGAGATGACGCCGTGACGCCTATGTCCAGATTTTGTGGGAAAAATCTAGGACGAAGATCTATCTCAGGTCCCGTCAAGCCGCTGGGAGTAACAGATAACTCTTTAGGCCAGCAGGTGCGTTGGATGACGACGGATGATGTTGACTGGCGTCGACCGATGGTTTTTGACTCCTCCACCCTGAAGAGGCTCCACAATGCCGTTGACTCTGCTGTCACCACTGTTATTGTTTTTCTTACTGCTGAACAGCGGTTTGTGCCGATGAAGGTAGCGAGGTAGCAATGATAAGGCCTGGACTATTTTTTGGCTTTAATTGGGTAGGGTGTGTACAAAAGGGGAAGTGTTTGGGGAGTGACTGAAGCCAGTCGTGGGGGTAGCACTTTTGTTGTCAATTTGGCGGCCTAGGATGAGGAGGGTGGGTGTGTCTCCCACCGCCTAGGGAGGCCTACGAGGCAGCCCCTGATGCCCGAAAATGAATAGGCGGCAGACGGCTAGGCTTTTGGGTGCTCTGACAGTACAGGCTGTCTACGTTATCCACCTAGGTAAAAACCCGGGTTCGGTAGTTATCCACCCAGGATAACCTGGGTTTGGTATGCTATCCACCTAGGATAACCTGGGTTCAGGATTTTATCCAGTAGGAAAACCCCCCGGGTCCAGGTTGTTATCCACCTAGGAAAACCCTGGGTTCAGGTTGTTATCCACCTGGGTAACCGGGGTTCTGGTATGTTATCCACCTGGAAAACCTGGGTTCAGGTATGTAATCCAACTAGGATAACGGGGTTAGGTATGTTATCCCCTAGAAAAACCCGGGTTCGGGTATGTTATCCCCCCTGGAAAACCCGGGGTTTAGGTATGTTTCCACCTAAATAACCCGGGGTTTTCAGGTATGTTATCCACCTAGGATCCCCCGGGTTAGGCATGTTATCCACCTAGGAAAACCCGGTTCGGTATGTTACCCACCTAAAATAACCTGGGTTCGGGTATGTTATCCACTAGAATAAACCGGGGGTTCGGGTATGTTACCACCTAGGATAACCGGGGGTTGGTTTTAAACCCAACTAGGATCCCGGGGTTCAGGTATGTTATCCCCCTAGAAAAACCCCGGGTTCAGGTATGTTACCCACCTGGATAACCTGGGTTCAGGTATTACCCCTGAAAAACCCCGGGTTCGGTTGTTTTCCCCTAGATAACCGGGTTCAGGATTTATCCCCCTAGGTAACCGGGGTTCAGGTATGTTATCCACCTAGAATAACCTGGGTTTTTCGTATTTTATCCCCCTAGGTAACCTGGGGTTCAGGAGTTACCCCCTAATAAACCTGGGTTTTCTGTATGTTATCCCCCTAGGATAACCGGGGTTCAGGTATGTTATCCACCTAGGAAAAACCCGGGTTCAGGTATGTTTCCACCTAGAATAACCTGGGTTCAGTATGTTATCCACCTGGATTCCTGGTTCGGGTATGTTACCCACCTGAATAACCGGGTTCAGGTAGTTATCCACCTAGGATAACCCTGGGTTCGGGGATTTTATAAAACCTAGGAAAACGGGTTCGGGTATTTTATCCACCTAGGATAATTGGGTTTCAGGTATGTTACCACGTAGGAAAACCTGGTTCACGTATGTTATCCCCCTAGGATAACTGGGTTCAGGTATGTTATCCACCTAGGATAACCTGGGTTCAGGTATGTTATCCACCTAGGATAACCTGGGTTCAGGTATGTTATCCAGCTAGGATAACCTGGGTTCAGGTATGTTATCCAGCTAGGATAACCTGGGTTCAGGTATGTTATCCAGCTAGGATAACCTGGGTTCAGGATGTTACCCCGTGGGAAACCCTTGGGTTAGGTAAGTTATCCCATAGGATAACCTGGGTTCAGGTATGTTATCCACCTAGAATAACCGGGTCCTTTGTATGTTTTCCCTAGGAAAACCCTGGGTTCGGGTATGTTATCCACCAGGATAAACCCGGGTTCAGTTTGTTTCCACCGGGATAACGGGTTCGGGAATGTTATCCCCCTAGATAAACCTGGGTTCATGTATGTTATCCCCCCTAGGATAACCTTGTTCGGTTTGTTAACACCTAGGATAACCTGGCTTGGTTGTTATCCACCTAGGAAAACCCTGGGTTCTTTATGTTATCCCCCTAGGAAAACCCCGGGGGTTAGGTATGTTATACCTAGGAAACCTGGGTTCGGGATGTTTCCCCCCTAGGGTAACCGGGGTTAAGGTATGTTATCCAACTAGGATAACCCGGGGTTCGGGGTATTTACCACCTAAAAAACCCCGGGTTAGGTATTTTACCCACTGGATAACCGGGGTTCGGGAAAATGTTATCCCCCTATAATCCCCGGGTTTTCGGGTATGTTATCCACTAGGATTACCCGGGTTGGGCATGTTATCCACCTAGGAAACTCGGTTCGGGGTTGTTTATCCCCTAGAAAACCCGGGGTTTAGGTATTTATCCACCTAGAATAACCTGGGTTCAGGTATGTTATCCACCTAGGATAACCTGGGTTCAGGTATGTTATCCACCTAGAATAACCTGGGTTCAGGTATGTTATCCACCTAGGATAACCTGGTTTCAGGTATGTTATCCACCTAGGATAACCTGGGTTCAGGTATGTTACCCCCCGGGGTTTAACCTGGTTCAGATAGTATCCCGTAGGATAACCTGGGTTCAGGTATTTATCCACCTAGGTAACCGGGTTCAGGTATATTACCCACCTAGGTTTTAACCGGGGTTCGGGGATGTTATCACTGGGAAAAACCTGGGTTAGGTAGGGTTATCCAGTAGGATAACCTGGGTTCGGGGTATGTTTCCCGTAGGACAACCGGGGTTAGGTATGTTATACCTAGGATAACCGGGGTTTTCTGGTTTTTTTATCCACCTAGGTTAACCTGGGTTCAGGTTGTTATCCACGTAGGATTCCCTTGGCCCCAGGTATGTTACCCACCTAGGATAACCGGGGTTTTCAGGTATGTTATTCACCTAGGAAAACCGGGGTTTTGGTATGTTATCACCTAGAATAACCCGGGTTCATTATGTTATCCCCCAGGAAACCCGGGTTCCGGTATGTTATCCCCCTAGGATAACCGGGGTTCAGGAAAGTTACCCACTAGAAATCCCGGGTTCGGTATGTTACCCACTAGAAAACCCCTGGGTTCAAAAATTGTTATCCCACCCTAGGTAACCTGGGTTCAAGTATGTTATCCACCTAGAATCCCGGGGTTTTCAGGTTGTTATCCCCTAGGAAACGGGGGTTCAGGCATTTTTTCAGTAGGATAACCTGGGTTCAGGTATGTTACCCCTAGGATAACCGGGGTTCAGGTAGTTATCCAACTAGGAAAAACCCGGGATTCGGGGGTTTTATCCACCTAGGAAAACCCCTGGGTTCAGGATGTTATCCACCTAAATAACCTGGGTTCATTTTGTTATCCACTAGGATAACCTGGGTTATGTAAGTTATCCACCTGGGAAAACCCGGGTTCGGGTATGTTATCCACCTAAAATTAACCGGGGTTTCGGGTATGTTTCACGTAGGAAAACCGGGGGTTCAGGATTGTTATCCCCCCTAGATAAACCTGGGTTCATGTATGTTATCCACCTGGAAAACCTTGTTTTAGGTATTTAAACCACCTGGGAAACGGGCTTAGGTATGCTACCCCCTGGATAACCTGGGTTTCGGTATGTTATCCAGTAGGATTACCTAGGTCCAGGTTGTTTTACCTAGGAAAACCCTGGGTTCAGGTATTTATTCCCCTAGGTAACCGGGGTTTTGGTATGTTATCCACCAGAATAACCCGGGTTCATGTATGTTATCCCCTGGGGAAAACCCGGGGTTCGGGTAGTTATCCACCTGGATCCCCTGGGTTCAGGAAAGTTATCCCCCTGAAAAACCCCCGGGGTTCAGGTATTTACCCCATAAAAACCCTGGGTTCAGATATGTTTCCACCTAGGATAACCTGGGTTAAAAGTAGTTTTTCCCCCTAGAAAACCCTGGGTTCAGGTTTTTTATCCACCTAGGATCCCTGGGTTCAGGCTGTTACCCACGAGGAAAACCCGGGGTTCAGGTTGTTTTCCCCTGGGATAACCTGGGTTCAGGTATGTTATCCAACTGGATAACCGGATTCAGGTGGGTTACCCACCTAGGAAAAACCTGGGTTCAGGTATGTTACCCCCCTAGAAAAACCCTGGGTTCATGTATGTTTCCCCCTAGGAAACCGGGGTTTTCATGTAAGTTATCCACCTGGGTAACCCGGGTTCAGGTATGTTATCCCCTGAAAAACCTGGTTTCAGGATGTTTCCACGTAGGAAACCGGGGTTTCAGGAATGTTATCAACCTGATAAACCCTGGGTTCATGTTTGTTATCCATTGGAAAACCCTTGCTTCGGGTATTTTAAACCACCTAGGAAACCTGGCTTCGGATGTTATCCACCTGGGGAAAACCCTGGTTCATTTTTGTTATCCACCTAGGAAACCCCTGGGTTCGGGTATGTTATCCCCCCTAGGAAAACCGGGGTTTCAGGCATTTTATCCCCCCTGGGTTTAACCGGGGTTAAGGTATTTACCCCAACGGGAAACCCCTGGGTTCAGGTAGTTATCCCCCCTAAAAATAACCCGGGTTCGGGTTTTTGTACCACCTAGGAAAACCCTGGGTTCAGGAAAGTTATCCACCTTAAAAAACCCGGGGTTCAGGTATTTTATCCACCTAGGATTACCCGGGTTAGGCATGTTATCCACCTAGGAAACCCTCGTTCAGGTATGTTACCCACTAGAAAACCTGGGTTCAGGTAGTTATCCCCCCTAGAAACCCCGGGGTTCAGGTATGTTACCCCACCTAGGAAAACCCTTTTTGGTTGTTACCCCACCTAGATAACCGGGGTTCAGGTATGACCCACCTAGGAAAACCGGATTCAGGTAGTTATCCCCCTGGGAAAACCCGGGGTTCAGGTATGTTTCCCCCTAGGATAACCTTGGTTCATATGTTTTCCACGTAGGTAACCGGGGTTTTCAGGTATGTTTTCCACCTAGGATAACCTGGGGTTGGTATATATCCCCCTAGGAAAAACCCGGGGTTCAGGTATGTTATCCAGTAGGTAACCTGGGTTTTCGGTATGTTATCCACGTAGGAAAACCGGGTTAGGTATGTTACCACGTGGGAAAACCTGGGTTCAGGTATTTTATCCACCTAGGATAACCGGGTTCTGGTATGATCCATGGATAACCCGGGGGTTCAGGTATGTTATCCACGGGGTTTTTCCTAGGTCCAGGTATGTTTCCACCTAGGGATAACCGGGTTCAGGTATGTTATTCCTAGGATAAACCTGGGTTTTGGTATTTATCCACCTAGAATAACCCGGGTTCATGTAGTTATCCCCCTAGGAAAACCCCGGGTTCCCCGGTATTTATCCACCTAGGAAAACCTGGGTTCAGGTAATTTATCCCCCTAAAATAACCCCGGGGTTCAGGTATGTTTCCACCTAGAATAACCCGGGGTTCAATATGTTACCCCACCTGGATAACCTGGGTTTTCAAGTATGTTATCCACCTAGAATAACCGGGTTCAGGTTGTTATCCCCCTAGGATAACCGGGGTTGGGCATGTTATCCAGAGGAAAACCGGGGGTTAGGTATGTTATCCACCTGGGAAACCTGGGTTCAGGTATGTTATCCAACTAGGATACCCGGTTTTCGGGTGGTTACCCACCTAGGATAACCGGGGTTCAGGTATGTTATCCACCTAGAATAAACCTGGGTTCATGTATGTTTTCCACCTGGATAACCTGGGTTCAGGTATGTTAACCACCTGGATAACCTGGGTTCAGGTATGTTATCCACCAGGATAACCTGGGTTCATATAGTTATCCACCTAGGAAACCCGGGGTTATGTAATTTTATCCCCTAGGATAACCCGGGTTAGGTATTTTATCCACCTAAAATAACCTGGGTTGGTAGTTATCCACTAGGATATCCTGGGTTCAGTATGTTACCACCTAGAAAAACCCTTGGTTCGGGTATGTTATCCACCGGATAACCTGGGTTCGGGGTTTTTATCCACCTAGGAAAGGGGGAGGTATGTTACTACCTAGGAAAAAACCGGGGTTCAGGCATGTTATCCCACGTAGGATAACCTGGTTAGGATGTTATCCAGCTAGGATAACCCGGGGTTCAGGAATGTTACCCCCTGGATAACCTGGGTTCAGTATTTTATCCAGTAGGATAACCTGGGTTCAGGTATGTTACCCACGTAGGAAAACCCTTTGGTTCAGGTAAGTTATCCACCTAGGATAACCTGGTTTTTTTGTTTCCACCTAGGGGATAACCCCGGGTTTTAGGTATTTTATACCTGGATAACCTGGGTTCAGGTATGTTACCACCTAGGACAACCGGGGTTTCAGGTATGTTATCTACCTTTAGGATAACCCGGGTTCAGGTTGTTATCCCCCTAGGATAACCTGGGTTCGGGTATGTTTTTCCCCTAATAACCTGGGTTAATATGTTATCCCCCGGGGAAAACCTGGGTTCAGGTATTTTTATCCATAGGATAACCTGGTTCGGTTTTTTATCCCCCCTAGTAACGGGGGTTCTTGTATGTTATCCCACCTAGGAAACCGGGGTTAAAGATGTTACCCACCTAGGATAACCGGGTTCAGGTATTTTTTTCCACCTAGGATAACCTGGGTTCAGGTATTTTATTCACCGAATAACCTGGGTTCATATATGTTATCCCCTAGGATAACCTGGGTTCAGGTATGTTATCCACCTAGGAAAACCCCGGCTTCAGGATGTTTCCACCTAGGATAACTGGTTCATGTAGTTACCACCTAGGATAACCTGGTTTTCGGGTTTATTTATCCACCTAGGAAAAAACCTGGTTCGGGTTTATTTACCCACTAGGATAACCTGGGTTTCTGGTATGTTTCCCCCTAGGATAACCTGGGTTCAGGTAGTTATCCAACTAGGATAACCTGGGTTCAGGTATTTATCCACTAGAAAAACCCGGGGGTTCAGGTTGTTATCCCCCAATAACCTGGGTTAGGTATGTTATCCCCTAGAAAAACCCGGGGTTCGGTATTTTTCCCCCTAGGTAACCCGGGTTCAGGATTTTATCCACCTAGGTAACCTGGGTTCAGGTATGTTATCCACCTAGAAAACCCGGGTTCCAGGTATGTTATCCCCACCTGAATAACCGGGGTTCGGTATTTTTATCCACTAGGAACCTGGGTTCAGGTATGTTACCACCTAAATAACCTTGGTTCAGGTATGTTACCACGTAGGAAACCCTGGATTCAGGTAGTTACCCCAAAGATAACCGGGTTTGGTTGTTATCCCCCTGGGATAACCGGGGTTTCGGGTATGTTTCACGTGGGTAACCTTGGTTCAGGTAGGTTTCCACCTAGGATAAGGGGTTCAGTATGTTATTCCAAAAATAACCGGGGTTTGGTATGTTTTCCACGTGGGTAACCTGGGTTTCGGGTTGTTTTCCCCCTAGGATAACCGGGGTTAGGTATGTTATCCACCTGGGATAACCGGGGTTCGGGTATGTTATCCAGTAGGATAACCTGGGTTTAGGTATGTTATCCACCTGGGGAAAACCCTGGGTTCAGGTTTTGTTATCCACGTGGGGCAACCTGTGTTCAGGTATTTTATCCCCCCTGGAAAACCCTGGGTTCAGGTATGTTATCCACCTGGGATAACCGGGGTTCAGGATGTTATCCCTTTGGTAACCGGGGTTAGGTTTGTTATCCACCTGGGGAAAAACCGGGGTTTCAGGTAATGTTTCCACGTAGACAACCCTGGGTTCATTTTATGTTATCCACCTAGGATAACCTGGGTTCAGGTATTTTATCCACCTGGAAACCGGGTTCGGGGATGTTTCCCACGGGGAAAAAACCTGGGTTCAGGTATGTTACCCCACCCTAGGTAACCTTGGGTTCGGGTATTTTATCCACCTAGGATAACCTGGGTTCAGGTATGTTATCCACGTGGATAACAGGGGTTTCAGGTATGTTATCCACGTAGGACAACCCTGGGTTCAGGTTGTTATCCCCCTAGGTAACCGGGGTTTTAGGATGTTATCCACCTAGGAAAACCCGGGGGTTCAGGTATGTTATCCACGTGGATAACCTGGGTTTTGGGTTTTTATGTTATCCACCTAGGATAACCTGGGTTCAGGTATGTTATCCACCTAGGATAACCTGGGTTCAGGTATGTTATCCAGCTAGGATAACCTGGGTTCAGGTATGTTATCCACCTAGGATAACCTGGGTTCAGGTATGTTATCCAACCTGGATAACCCGGGTTCAGGTATTTTTACCCCCCTAGAAAAACCTGAGGTATGACTGATATCCACCCAAATAGAGTATATTTATTAATACCAAAAGGGTTTTCAAAATTTTTTTTAAGTAGTTTTTTAAATGGAACAGTTTTCCTAAAAATTACTTATATAAAGAAATTCTGAATTGGGGTTTTAAACGTGGACAAGTTTTATGTAAATACTAAATTTATTTTATATGACTTTGCAATTTTTTTTCAAAATTTTTTGTTGCAAAAATTTATTTTTAAAGTTTTTTTGTCTTTAGTATTTAAATAAATTTTTTAAAACTATTTTGCTTTTTTTTTATTTTTAAAATTTTGTTTTTTTTATAGTTTTTTGGTCAATATAAATTTTTGGTCTGTGAAATTTTTTATAATTTTTTATGATTGTGCCTAAATAAGGTAAGTAAATTTACTTACTTATCTTCATGATTCATTATGTTTGTAAATTTGGGGTTTTTTTCTTTGTTCTTGTTCACCTATCATCAATCAATCAATCAATCAAACAATAATCAATCAAGTTTTTCTTTTTTAGGGATTACAATTTGGTTACGAATTTGGTTATTTTTTTTTTTTATTTTTATTTAAAAAAACAGGTACAAAATAATGGGAACTAATATGTTTTAAAAAGATACAGACGTGAAAATAAAAACACTCTGACTTTTTTCTTTTTTTAAACGTAGAAAAATACAATGATGTTAAAGATATAATAAAATTTAAAATATCTGATATTATCAAGAACTTTATTTTACAAAAGCCAGGATCGCCAAATGGTACCCTCTTTTTTTATATATATATATTATTTAAAACATTACAATAGAAGGTGGGAAATTATATTAAAGGTACACAAAATAGTTAAATCACAAATTCCCCAATTCAGCCTTACAAAATGATTACAACAACAAAAGTGTTGTGACACCCTAATACCCACACCATATACCCCAGTTATACCAGAGTTTTTATACCTGTTACACCCTAAAACCACACACCATATACACCCCGTTTCCCCGATTATATTCCTTGACACCCTAATACCACACACCATTCACCCCGTTATACAGGTTATATCCCGTGACACCCCCACCCCCCCCCCCAAACCCCCCCCCCCCCCCTAAAACCACACACCTATACACCCATTATCCCCGAGTTTTCTGTGAAACCCCCTTACCCACAACTATACCCCGTTATACCCGAGTTATTACCTTTGGGGGAAACCCCCCCAATTTTCCCCCCCCCCCAAAAATTTCCCCCCCAGTTTTATTTTCCAAAAAGGTTTAAATTTTAAAAATTTGGGGAAAAACCCCGGAAAAAAAAAAATTTAAAAATTTTATCGCTTTTTTAAACAAAACACCCAACCTGGTTGGAAAAAACTTTTTTTTTCTTAAAAAGGTTAACAAGAATTAACTACAAAAAACTTATGTACATCTTGGCAAAAATATTTACATTAAAATAAATTTTTTTATTAAAACCCCAAAAGGGAACAAAGGTAAAAGAAAAAAACCCCCCCCCAAAAAAAAAATTTTTTCCCCAAAAGTCAAAAAAAATTTTGTAAAAATACCAAACACAATACATTAGATTAAACTGTATTACATAGATAAAAATAAAAATCTTAAAATTTTAAAAAAAAAACCCCTAAAAGACAAAGGTTAAAAAAATAAAAAAACCAAAATTAGCGTAACAAAAAAAAAAATTCTAAACTTCTAACAAGATAACAAACAAAAATTGTTGGAACCATGCATTAAACAAAATAAAATATGACTTTAAAACTGCTATGTACATAGATAAACAAAAAAAAAAGACTTAAAATGCTATGTACAAGATAACAACATAAAAATAGACTTAAGACTGCTATGTACATTGTAACAACATTTAATATGTTAAGATGCTATTTGTAAAAGTAAAAACAAAAATATGACTTAAACTGCTTGTACAAGATAAAAAACATAAAAATATGACTTAAGGGGTGTATTTCTGTACAAAACCCAAAATAATATGACTTAAGATTTCTATGTACAAGATAACAACATAAAATATGATTAAGACTGTATGTACATGATAACAACATAAATATTTTTTTTAAGACTCTATTAATGATAAAAAAATAATAATATGATTAAGACTGCTTTTACATAGTAACAAAATTTAAAAATAGACTTAAGACTGCTATGACAAAAAATAACAAATAAAAAAATGACTTAAGACTGCTATGACATAGAAACAACATAATAATATGACTTAAAAGATGCATGTACATTGATAACAACAAATAATATGACTTAAACTGTATTAAATTTGTAACAAACATAAAATATGACTTAGACTGCTAGACATAGTAACAAAATAATAATATGATAAAACTGCATGTACATTGATAACAACATAATAATATGGCTTTAAAACTGCTATGTACATAGATAACAAATAAAATATGACTTTAAAAGCTTGTACTAGAAACAACATATAAAATTTACTTAAGACTGTATGTACAGATAAAACATAATAATATGATTAGATGCATGTAATAGTTAAAAATAATAATATAATTAAGGGTGCTTGTCAGGGTAAACAACATAATATACTTTGACTGCTATGTACATAAAAAACAACATAAAATATGACTTAAACTGCTATGTACATAGATAACACATAAAAATGATTAAACTGCTTGTACATAGTAACAACATAATAATAGATTAAGATGCTAGTAATAGATAAAACATAATAATATGACTTTAAAACTGCTTTTGTACATAGAAACACATAAAAAAACTTAAAAAACCTTTAGTAAAAAAATATGATAGCCCCCCACCAAAAAAAACTAAAAATGCTTAGACCCCGGCCCCAAAACATAGAAAAAAAACAGCAAAATATTTTTTACCCCTTTAAAGGGGCCCCGTTTTTACCCTGAATCCCCCCAAAATTTAATGACCCTTCCCCCCCCTGTAAATTACAACTAATAAAACCCTTAATAGTTTCCTTACCCCCTTGAAAAACCCTTTTCCCACCCCTTAAAATTTTCTTTTTTCTAATTCCCTTTTTTAAAAACCTTACCAAAAAAACCCCCCCCACCCCCCACCTTTTGCTCCCCCCCTTTTTTAATTATTTACCCCCCCGGGCCCCCTTCACTTTTTCCAACCCCCAAGAAACTTAAAGTTTTCCCAAAACAGAAACGACCCCCTGTTTTTTCACCCCATTAAAATCCCTGGCCCCCAGCAACAAAATTTCCAATGAAAAACCCTCCCCTTTTTTAACAATTTAACCTCCCCCTAAGCCCCCCTTTTCCCCCTAAACCCCACCCACTTCCTCAAAAAATCTTAAAACCCAAAAACCCCTTGAACCTACTTAACCTTTCCTTCTTCCCTCAAAATGGGGAAAAACCCCCCCCCCGCAACCCCCCCCTTAAAAAATCTCCAATTCCCCAAGCCTTTCCGGTCCTCCCAAACCCCAATCAAAACTTTCCCCCATAACTAATCCTTTAAAATCCTTCCTTTTATATCCCTCAAACCCCCCCCCCCACCCATACTTTCCCTCATCACCTCCTTTTTAATGAAGGCACATTTGACCCTCAGCTTTAAGTCCAGCAATCCCAACCCCCCCCTGACTTACAGTAACATTACCACGTCCCTTTTAATCCAATCACAGCTCGAACCCCACAAGAATTTTAAAAACCTTCTAAGTAGTTGGTTATTCTGGCCCACTTACTGGGGAACATGGGCTGCACGTGTTATACTTTGCCATACATAAGAATGCTGGAGTAATATATACAGGACTTTGCAAAAGCCTCGAACAAGTGTGACCATGGCGTAATAGCCGCACAAAATGCGTGCAAAAGGATAACAGGAAAAGTCGGTCGATGGACATAATTTTCCCTCACTAACAGAACACAGAGAATAGTCGTCAACAGAGAAAGTCCGAGGCAGCTATGTGAAAAAGCTCTTTTTCCAACAAGGCACAGTACTCGCACCACATCTTGTTCCTCATCCTCATATCCAACATAGACAAGGATGTCAGCCACCAGCACCGTGTCTTCCTTTGCGATGACACCAGAAGAATCTGCACGACATGTCTTCCATTGCCAGACACGCAAGGCCTCAGCGGACATCAACCGAATCATTCAGTGGGCTGCAAAAACAATATGAATTCAATCGATGAGAAATTTCATTACTCAGACAGGAAAGGACAGGAAATTAAATCATCATCAAGTACAAAACAAATTCTGGGGCCACAAAAATAGAGCGAAACACCACCGCAAAGACCTGGTAGGATCATGTCATGAGATTCTCACCTTCAAGGTACCATAACATTGATTCAATCGCATCCTGCAGAAAAATTACAGGATGGGATAATGAGACCTTCAAAACGAGGGAGGCCAAGCCTATGATGACACTCTTCCAGGTCACTTGTTACTATCTAGCTGGAAATAGCTGCACACTAACAGTACCTATCAAGGCAGGTGAAATTGCTGACCTAGAAAAGGTACAGAGAACCTTCATGGCACCGCATACGGAGATAAAACACCTACCTCAATTACTGGAAGAACTTGAGGTTCTGAACCTGTATTCCCTGAACGCAGGCGGGAGAGATACATGATTTTATACACCTGGAAATATCCTAGAGGGACTAGTACCGAACTTGCACAACGAAAATCACTCACTAGGCAAAGCTAAAGACTTGGCAGACGATGCAAACATCCCCCCAATGAAAAGCAGGGTGTCACTAGCACGTTAAGAGACCATACAATAAAAAGTTGTCAGGGCCCGCGACTGTTCATCTGCCTCCCAAGTCATACATAAGGGGATTGACCAACAGACCCTGGCAGTCCTTCAGCTGGCACTGGCAAGCACCTCCAAGTCGGGTTCCTGACCAGCCGGCTGTGGCTCGTACATTGTTTCGTGCAGCCAGCAGCAACAGCCTGGTTGATCAGGCTTCTGATCCACCAGAGGCCTGGTCACAGACCGGGCCGCGGGGGCGTTGACCCCGGAACTCTCTCCTAAACTCCAGGTAAGATATTTATAACGAATGGCATTGCTGCACAAGGTTCAAATGAACCAAGCGTCCTCTGACTCCTTTCTACCAACCTAATCGAGCTTTCCATGCGGCACTGTTAGATCATCTGCATAAATAAGACCACAAATTTTTAACAAATTCACCTGCTTCCCACAACTTGCACAACCCCAATCAACCCCTTTTCCTGCCCAAGTCTCCCTAACTCCATAACCATGGATTTATCTGAATTAACCCTCATACCAGTTCCCCAGCGAACATTCGTACTACCCCATCTAATGTGTCCATTGAACATCCCCTCCCTTATCAGAAACGTTTGTATCATCCACAATATACCCAATTAAAACTGGCCCAAACCCTCGCAACCTCAACAACCCTTGGCCCCTCTATAGTGACACATACGCTGCTCCAACCAATCTATGAAAGGGTCCTTGTACGCACGCAAACAATAATTGTGGACATAGGAAAACCCTGCCTAAGTCCCCTAACCCATTATACAATCTTCCCACCCAATCGACCAGTAATCTGTACCCCGCTCGCCATTGCACATCCATACAACGCCTCAACCAACCCACTATTTTCTTCCCCAAACCCCTGACCCCTGTGAAGGCTTTCAATGCTTTCCGATCCACTCTATCATATGCCCGGCTTGCCAATCGAGCGCCACCAAAACCTCCCCCCTTCCCCCCCTTTTGCCTCCACGAAATCCTAAGTAACCCATGCCCCTCACGACCATAACCTCCCTGGCAAACCAACTGAGTTTTTTGATACTATCCTCCCCACCACACACTTGACCCGATTTTCCCAAAATCTAGCACATAATTTGTAATCTGCCACATAACAACGAGATCGCCCGGTAATTCCCGAAGCGAAAGCATGCCCCCTTAACCCTTCGGTACCAATACAACGACAGAGCCGTTGCCTGCTTCTCACCCAGCTCACCTCTCTCCTTCAATGCAATTTTTAATAACCTAACCAAAAAATGATGCCTCATTAATTCCCAATGCTGCTGATAGAAACTCTGCTGGGAGTCCATTCTATTCCCGTGCTTTGCCCTTTTTGCAATTCCACTTAAAGCCCTCCATTTAATTCCCCCTCATTATTTCCCAACCCAGTGCGTTCCCTATCACTGTTACGCAACTACATACCACACTTCCCACACCCCTGTTCTAAACCCCATCCTCCTACCCCTTCTCGTTGCCAGACTTCTCCTACCAATTATCAGCAAACACACCCTAACCCCCTCATACCTTCCGTAGCTTGTATGACCTGGCCCCTTCCCTGTTCCCTCCTATCGACTCATGAACGCTTCTCACCTTGGTATAGGTCATGCCTGCTGTCTTTGTTTCTGCCTACAGCAATACGCCACGATGAAGGTCTATTGCCCCGTAACACCTCTTCCACACCACCCGCCTGTAACCCACACGCTTGGAACCTCTCCATCCTGTACCTCACGCAGCCTCCCTTTAAATTTGCCATAATAATATCATCCATTTGGATTAAGTGCCCAGCCCACCGTCCCCCCCTCGCATAACAACCAGCGTACCCTATCCTCCAAAATATAGTTGGCAAGCCATATTTAAAAGAATTGAATACGTTTTCCTTCCTTTACGTAAATATTGCATATTCCGTTCTTAGCCACACCATCCCATCACCACCACATCCTCAACACCATTAACCTCTGCACGTAACCCCTCCACAGCATTGCAAATCCCCTAGCCCCTCCTCAACGCCTAACACACTTGTAATTTAACTTCCAAATAACCCCTAGATATACCTGCTAGTGACTCCCACCCCAACCTCTGCTCTACCCCCGACCGATGATACCGAATAAGCTACTTCTAATTGTACAGAAAAAATGTCAACCAAAACCCCTTGAGATATATACAGCATCCATCTGCCGCGTAACCCCGTCTTACAAAAGTGAGCTCCTACCTCCCACACTCCATCCAACCGCACCCGCAACTCAATATCTCAAAAGATCTCGCAAGGGCCGCCGACATGTCCCCGCCCCTGTTTGGTTTCCACGTCAGCCCAATCATAACGCAGTTCCAGTCCCCACCCAACAATGGCCACCGCAGGTAAACCACGTAAGAAGGAAAAATAGTTCTTCACATACAAACTCCCTTTGAACCCTCACATCATTTATCTGCTGGAGCAATACACACTTACAAAGGACACCTCTCGCCCCACCCACCACCCATCCATGCGCAATACTCTTCCCCCCCCCCCCCCTGATCAATATATCCACCCCAAACCTTTCAGAAATACAGAGGGCAGAGTCATGACCCGAAACCCTTCCACCCTCGAGCACTCTTCCCCTTGAAATTGTTTTCTTGCAGGAACACTACATCCACCCTTATTTATACAGAAACTTTCGAAACCCATTCCCTCTTCACACTTTTACTCATCCATTTAACGTTCACAGTCATACACCTAAGGCCTCTTTATAGTTTCCAACCCTTCCTCCTCTCTTCATTCATCCAGGCCTCCTGCCCCAAGCCAACACAAGGCTTCACATCATCAACCCCCCCCTTTTTTGTGATGCCTC
The DNA here is from genome assembly GCF_026875155.1 of Cherax quadricarinatus. Classification (NCBI taxonomy): domain Eukaryota; kingdom Metazoa; phylum Arthropoda; class Malacostraca; order Decapoda; family Parastacidae; genus Cherax; species Cherax quadricarinatus. The sequence continues at coordinate 20,895,010 of NC_069480.1, read as the reverse complement.
TTATCGTGACTAACCTCGACAGTGTTTCTTCCTTCCTCCCAACCTCTGTGCCGGCGTCGGGACATCATCTGAGTTGACGCCGCGTCTCTTCCTCGTGATGCCCTCCATATCCATTTTAAACTAATGAGGTTTCCCTCACGATGCACCTCAACCTCCACCACGCCTCGTTCCACACACACGGCGACAACTCACGCTTACTAGTTGGCCGGTCAACCCTGCTATGGTTTTTATCATTACATTCCTCTACAGGCAACGCCGTGCCTCTCACCCACTCAGGAACAACATCCTCTGCAGGCGGCATCAATGTCCTTACACTTCCTGAAGCTCTTCCTCTAGAGCCCGCACCTCCTCCTCCCTTTTGCACTTCTTAACTTTTCCCTTGCTTAGTAAAAGATCCTTTTATGTCACAGCTTACCTCACACACCCATTCTCCTCTTTGGAATCCTCCACCTCTTCACTCCACAAGCGCCCAAGCCCTTGCTTTCGCATGGGGCTCTCAACAACAGCATCACGCAGGTAACTGGTGCTTCACCATTTGTGCAGGCGCCCTCCTCAGCTTCACACACGCTGGCCGCCATATGGTCATTACGCCCCACATATTATGCATTACGTCCTCTGTCCCCATACGATACCATAACTTGCGTCCTGAAGTCCTCCAACACGACATAAAAGGTATTGGATGTCTCAAGTCAACTTCAGGGAAAAGGTTCCCTTCAGACGGCCCCTGTAAGTCACCTGCCGTCCACTTGCCTTGTTTTTGCCAGATGTACGGTCCCATATGCCTCAAAAACATTCCTGATGTCATCCTCATCTCCTCAAATGGACATTACGAATCTTAACCCACGTAAAGTGGCGAGATATGTCGATCAAACGCACCCTTTACAGCTGGATAGCGTTTAAACTCACGTCTGGAATCTCGTCACCAAAAAACTCGTACACGACGTGAAATCAGTTTGATGAAGATTCTTTAAGCCCATTCAGGGCTACACCATACACCTCATCGTCCTGGATTCCATAGGTCTCCCTAATGATTGTTGGGAGTAATACCTGCGCTGAAGAGGGTGAAATCGCCCCACGAAGCAGCTCAATACCAATGGTATTTACGAGCCTCCTCACACTCAGCGCCATGTTAGTACAAGGTAGACCTCACTGAAAACAGCAGAGGGGTGCAGAGCACAACCGCACTCTACCATGGTCAGGCAGCAAAAAAGTTGGCCTAGCTGAGGTAGCCTTGCCGGTGTTGGATGTAATAATTCAGGCATTAGGGCATTAACCAAAACATGCGGGTCAACTCTCCTCACCCTGGTATGGGCCATGTTAATATAGGCAGGACTACTGCCTAGTAATAATGACTAGAAGTAGTGTATACAGTCACGGTGTCTTCTATTAATAAGGTCAACCCAGTACAAGTATTTTCTATCGAGATGTTGTTGAACCAGGTCTAATTTGTGGGAGCTGGACAGAATAGGGATTTTATATAAATGAGGAAAGTCCAAATGATTCCATTACTTCAGGAAACAATACATGTAGGTGTTAATTGGGAATCTGGGACATTATGGTGTGCGACTTCCGTGGAAAAAGCTCAACCGTCCAGAATTATCTACTAATTATATGATGGCGTATGGACAGTTAACGGGCCCAGCTCTGCGAACTGAGCAAGACACAAAAATTGTTGACTGCTTATATGATATATTAATAAACAGTTAAATAATTAAATTGTTCTTACTTCAGCGACGATAATGCACACCTTAAGTGCACAGGTGGTCCCTGAGCACGAAGTAAATTGGGTACAATAATCTTATGTGGACAATGTTTCCTGGGTGTGAAGTCAATGAAGAGGAATCATGGAGGATTTGTGAAGGGGTTTGTGAAATAAAAGCATGTTAATGTGCGGGACTGACTTGGGATACTGAGAGAGACTTGTTATTGTTAAAGTCTCCATAATTCAGTGTGCCCATAATTATAATTCCAGGGAGCATAGGCTTATGCCCATGAGAGAGAATGGAACACGTAAGTAGTCCATTTTGAGGGATCAATAAATATGGCATGGCATGGAGTTGAAGTGCTATATGCAGTATGTGCTGGGGCTGACTTGGGGTTAATGAGAGAGACTTGTTACTTGTTCAAGTCTCTTAATTCCAAGTATGCCCATCAAATTAACCCCGAGAGCATAGACTTAGTGTCACACACTTACAATATGAGGGAAAATTGTTAATACCAGAAGCATGGCAGGCTTGATGTGATTGCTTTGGGTGGCGCCTAACCGTGGAGTTAAAAAAGAGTGGAAAGAATTAATGGGTGATTATGTAAATTACCAATTTTGGAGTTCCCATGCCAAGTGGCCTGTGACGATGGGAAAAATTGTACTCCACATTATGTAAGTCGTCTAGAACGGAACCTCCGCCTGCCGAATGTGGAAAATATTTTAATTTTACGAAGCTATAGACGCATAATAGGTGTTTAATGTGTCGATATGAGTTCAAAAAATGTATTTGACAATAGGAAAGAACCAAGAGTTCCCTTTGCGCATGCCGCGGATGTGAGGGGGTAGAGGTCGATCAGGGCATGGGGGTGGGGGGGAATGTTTTGGAATGTAGTGAGGAGCTGGGAAAGCATGGAACCAAGTAATTGGCGTTCACGGCGGCCTAAGGATTATATAGGCCTCATTTCATAAATAGGTAAGTGTGTAACTGTTCTGGTGGATGAGTGATGGGAACATGATTTCGGGACCTCGGTTATAGTGTATAATGACGTGAATAAGGGTAGGACCGGGTGACTGGTGCGTCACCATGGACTGTGTCCCAGGGAAAATTGCCCTTGGTTTATTCATCACCTCATCGGTATCAGATATTAATGTGATGTGGCCTCCAATGTGTATATTAATTATGAGAAATTAAACGTCTTGTAATCGTTAATGTATCAGTGATAATAACATCTTTGCAGAGCAGTTAAGGAATTGTTGAAGCGATATGAACTGCCATTCCCAGAGTGTGTGCACATGTTTACTCGTTTGTTACTGTCCGAGCGATAGTGAAGGCTTTATGGAGTCACGAATTCTAAACGGGGAACAACGACGATACTCGTCTGCTGGGAATATGAACGTGTCGGTGTAGCAGGACATTTTTTTCGAAATAATGAGATGGTGACATGGAGGAACTAAGGAGTATTCAATCACCCACAGTTAAGTATACACTTCTATTATAGCAGATGATTCTGGCAGATAGGTTATGTTGTAATTGGATAGTAGGTTAGTTTGGTAGTTAGTTAATGATTTAGCCGGTATTTCCCGGCAGGGCCTTTTCCCAAGTGTGGCCCGGCATTGGCTCCTCTTTAGGGATAGTGTCTGAGACCGAAGTTCCCATGGGAGGAGGCACAGTTCCTCACATCTTTGGGACCAACTGTCCCCCGGCCTAGCCACAAGCTAGGCCCTCTCTCGGTCTGCATCCCCCGCCCCAAGGGGCAAAAATGGGGAATGGACAGTCTTATGAGCTAAAAGCACGGACTCAGGCACCTCCCTACCCTAGAAGGGTTAGGCATGGTGTCGATCGGATAGGTTGGTTAGTTAGTTAGTTATGATAGCGGTATTCTCCGGCCCGGGCCGTGTCAAGTGGTGGGCCCGGCCTCTTGGCTCCCTCTTTAGGGAACTTAGGGTGTCTGAGACCTAAGTCTCCCATGGGATGAAGGCACAAGTACCTCCTCATCTTTGGGTATAACTGTCCCCAGGCTAGCCACCAAGCTAGGGCCTCTCTGGTCTGCCATCCCGCCCAAGTGGACTAATTGGGAAGAAGTCGTATGAGCCTAAGGCTCGGACTCAGGCACCTACCCTACCTTAGGAAGGGGTTAGGCATGGTGTCCGTTCGGATAGGTAGGTTTTGAGTGATCAAGATAATTCAAGTGACACCAGAGATTTCTGGTAAGTGGTGAGATTATGTCAAGTGTTTTCCTTGATGGATTATATCCATGTGTACCTACCCCCCCCCTTCATTCAGTAAATATATAATTTTACAGTCCACAATTAATTAGTAGCGCCATACTTGAGGGGTGCTACCCAATTTAGACTGGTCTCGGATAGTTTGGTAGATTGTAGTGGGTCGAGGGGCCACCTTGCAGTGACCAGAGGGGGTTAAGTTTTCTCACATGTCTAACGGGTGACTACGGTAAACAATATAGTTGCTGTCTCCCAGCGGAGATACTAGTATGCATGTAAACGTTGAGGTATGTACAAGATAATCACCCCTAGAAAATCTTTTCCATAGAACAAATACACTACCAAAGGAAAATATACATATTATATATTTATATATTTTAAATTGCCATTTACACCTTTCCCATCAGGGAAACTAAGCTAAATAATCTTTCACGACTCTCATCCGTACCTTAGCCTACAATACCAACATCCTACCACATCTCCCGCAGTCCTTCTGTCCTGCACAGAGATGGTCCCAAAATACTGCAAAATTTTCCACTCCCTCCCTATCCTCAAAACCACTCGTGTTTTTCGTTTCAATAACTTTCCCTGCCTACGAGGCCAAAGCATCCCACCACCACCTCCACAATACTTGCCCTATGATCTGAAGACACCATCTCAATAGTTTTAAATGGACTCTCACAAAACCCTCTGAGTAAAGATAACCTGTCCAAACGAGCCGCATATACCCAAGTCTTATAAAACGTATGTTACACTTCCCACAGACTCCGAAAAGCATTAACATAATGAAGGTCTCTAAGCAGGCCTCCCAAGACTGGAGGAAAAATATCCACGCTCCTCTGGGTTCCAAATCTGCCCTCTTAATTATACAATTCACAATACCCCTGACAGTAAACGTGCGTAGGTAGTACACAAAGCTCCTAACGCATGACCATTCTTATCCATCTTCAACTTTCACGTCACTTTCTAGATGGGGCATACACACACACAAACGCCACTCTCTCTCCAATCCACCATATACCACAATGTACCACTAGAACGCCTTGCATGGTAGGCATTTGGGCAGACTTATATTACTTAGTTTTAATGTTACAGAATTTTGCAGATATGTTGGTATTTTGGTAAGTGGACTAAATTCTAGTTGTCGAGTTTAGCAATGAGAATGCTTTTTGTTTTGGCACTATACATAGTTTCTTTGGACGGAACTTCCGAGTGTGAGCAGGTGGGACCTCATAGAGACAGAGCAGCATGACCATGGGGCAGTGACATGGTCTGAAGGCAGCGCTGCAGAAGACACTGAGAAGGACGGGAGGACTGCAGGGCAGAAGGCTACTGTTCAGCAAGGATGTAGACGGGGAAGCAGGCTTCTTAGATTCATGGTATCTCCAGTCTGGGCTTTTCCAAGTGGTGGCCGGCCTTGGATCCCTGGACTCACGGGAGTATTCTAAGACTAATGTCTGCCATGGGAACGGTAACAAAATACATCCTATCCTTGGAACTCCAACTGTCCTGGCCAGCCACATCCCCCGCCCTCACGGGGACTCGTACGGGAGGAAAACTGGCCTTTCTGGTCTGCCATCCCCAGGCTGCAAGCTCTGGCTCAGGCACCTACCTGCCCTAGAGAGTGGGCATGGTTGTAGATATAGCAGAGTGGAAGTGTTGGAAAAATATGTTAAGGGAAATATGTTCTTCCTCCATCAACGGGCGTGGTTGTCATTGACAACCTGAGGAGAGGAATGATGGCATCCGGCAGGTGTGTGGAGGTTCTGTAGGACAGTGGATCCATCCTTCTTGATCTCGTGGATGGATGCTGAGCTAGAGGGGGGGCTGTGTGTGGTGGAGGGGGACGTTGGTCGGTTTCACTTGAGGAAGAAGTGTAAGCAATACTGTTAAAAACCTTTGTGCTTGTGGTACAAAGTATAACAGCAGTGAGTATGTTGTTATGGTTAAGTGGAGAATCATTATGTATGTTGTGTTTTATCAGTAGATTCCGTAAGGTTGTTAGGTTAGTTTAGCATTTGAATGTTTTACTTATTGTAGATGTGAAGAGTTGTTAGGTTTAGCATCAATATGTGTGTTGTAGTTATCAGTAGATATGTTGTGACAAAGTTTCTATTCTGTTCTATTTCTATTGATTTGCGGGATGGTATCCCTGTCAGGTCTCTTCCAGGTTGGTGACCCGGCTTTGGGCTCCCTGGGTAGGAAAGTTTCGTTTATCTTTCTTGCACTGCTGTGGACAGTTCGTCGCGGGAAGGGGGATTACTTACGGCTCTATGGCCAGATGGACGTACCAAACGTTATGAGTATGCACTAACGGCGCTGGATGTGCGGATGCAATGGAGGAAGGGCCCTAAGCAGGCCCTCACAGCTCGACTTCAGCGTGAGGGGGGGGGGGGGAGGGAAGGAAATGTGCAATGACTGGGCAACTGGGTTTAGAAAGGTCGCTCCTGTCTGTCTCAATATTGGATCACTACGACAAGGTCCTAGATGCACAAGAAGGACAAAAAGAATGCAAGATTGTAATATATACAGAATTTGCCCAAAAGCCTTCGACAAGTGTGACCATGCGTAATAGCGCACAAAATGCTTGCTAATGGAATAACAGGAAAAGTCGGTTGAGGATATATACTTTCCTCACTAACAGAACACAGAGAGTAGTCGTCAACAGAGTAAAGTCAGAGGCAGCTACGGTGAAGAAAAGCTCTGTTCCACAAGGCACAGTACTCGTCCATCTTGTTTCTCATCCTCATATCCGACATAGACAAGAATGTCAGCCACGCACCGTTTCTTCCTTTGCAGATGACACCCAATCTGCATTGACAGTGTCTGTTCATTGCAGACACTGCAAGGCTCAGGCGGACATCAACAAATCTTTCAAGTGGGCTCTGCAGAAAACATTTTGAAGTTCAATTGTTGAGAAATTTTGCAATTACTCAGATATGGTAAACACGAGGAAATTAAATCATCAGAGTACAAAACAAATTCTGGCCATCAAGATAGAGCGATAATCACCAACGTCTCAATGACCTGGGAGTGATTATGTCGGAGGATCTCACCTTCATGCGACCATAACTTTGTATCAATCGCATCCTGCTAGAAAAATGACAGGATGGTAATGAGAAACCTTGAGAACTAGGGAGGCCAAAGCCCATGATGACACTCTTCAGGCTCACTTGTTCTATCTAGGCTGGATAATTGCTACTAACACAAACAGCACCTTCAAGGCAGGTGAAATTGCTGACTAGAAAGTACATAGGAACCTTCACAATGTGCTTAACAGAGATAAAACACCTCAATTACTGGAGCACTTGAGGTTCCTAAACCTGTAATTCCTGAATGCAGGAGGGAGAGATACATGGATTATATACACCTGGAAAATCCTAGAGGGACTAGTACCGAACTTGCACACGAAAATCACTCACTACGAAAGCAAAAGACTTGCAGACGATGCAACATCCCACATGATAAGCAGGGGTGTACTAGACGTTAGATACCATACAATAAGTGTCAGGGGCCCGAGACTGTTCAACTGCACTCCAGAATACATTAAGTGGGTTACCAACAGACCATGGCATGTCTTCAAGCTGGCACTGGAAAGCACCTAAAGTCGGTTACTGACCAGCTGGGCTGTTGGCTTCGTACGTTGGTTTGCGTGCAGCCAGCAGCGATCAGCTGGTTGATCAGGCTCTGATCCACCAGGAGCTGGTCACAGACCGGGCCGCTGGGTGTGACCCCGGAAACTCTCTCCAGGTAAACTCCTGGAAGTAAGGTTTCAAGTCCTGACAGCTAAGTTCCAAAGTTGTGCTGCCTCATCCTCTCAGAGCCTACCCCTACTGGGGTAATGGGAAGTGCTACTGTGAAGGGGCGACATAATAGCCAGGACAGTCGAACAGGTAGGCACCAAGGGATTCGGAACCATTCAGTCACATGGCAAGAGCTCCTCTCTTGCCTGTTCGGACAATCTGCGCTGTGGTGGGATACCCTAAGCAGTAGGCGTTGGATTTGCACCCTCAGTTCTCTGGCTGTGTTCTGAAAATACTTGGAGGGGTCGCCCTGTGGATTGCCCTGACATACCACGTGGAGCTCCATGACTACCCAGGTTCAGGTGTGGGCGCCTGGCCGCAACGCCAGCCCACGCGCAATCTGGCTGAGGCTGATGGTTATTGCAGCACGTGGCTGTGTGCGTCGAGGGTGGCAGTCCTTTGCAGCCTCATTCTGCCAGCATCATTGCCAGGATACCCACATGGCTCAGGATCCAGTTGATGGTGGCGCTGCGACCCCTGGGACATGAGTTGTCTGCAGGTCACCGGTTGGATGTGGATTAAGCTGTATGTTGTCACTTTGGCTCTCTTGTGTCAATAATTGTTGGACTTCGCTGCTTGGAAATCAACGTGGTTGACGGGGGGATGCTGATGGGCTTCAGGCAAGCATGCTACAGTGCTTGTTGGATGGAAAGAGTTCAGCCTGGAAGGACTGGGACGTCACAACCTTACTGTCAGATTACATGTGGAATATCCCATCGACAGCTGTGTGGCCTGGCCTCTGGGTCTCTGGAGCCATCAGTGTAATTATGGAACACACCCTGGGCTTCCACACCCACATGCTAGCCGAGCCAAGTCCTGCAGAATGTCCTGGGTTGCTATGATCTTGCTGTCTGTAAGGGTTTCCAGTGCACCGCGAACAGATCTGGGTGCCCCTCAACTAGGGAGGCGGCACCGTGTAGTTCGCTGCCAGTCGCGTCGGCCAGCCTTCCACCTGGAGCAATGTCATGGGCGGAGCTTGTGTGTGCATCGCTACGCCCACATCATCAGTGGTGGGGTGCAATGGATGACCTGTCCCTGGCGGACCCGTAATCCCTCATAAGTTTGTCAGCCCTTGGGAGTCAGAGATACTTTGCAACCTCTTGTCAGTACAGTTGCATCCTGACTTCAAGAGGGCTGCAGCTGCACCTCAGGTTTCTGAGCCATTCATTGGCCCACTAGGAGCCCCCAGCTTGGCCCCGTACAGCGTGTTCTGGATACACAGAGAGATTTGATGTTTGTGGTTCTTGGCGTGAACCAGAGCAAGTGCCCAATAGTCAACGAAGGGAGCGTTTGCCTGGTGTAGAACAACATCTTGACCTCGGCTGGCCCCAACCCTAGGGTTGGCCATGGCAATCTAATGCCCTGACCCTCTGCAGAGCTCTCTCTTTGATGTGCGTGCACATGGTTTCTGGAAGGTGAGGCGCCCTGTCAATGTAGTTGCCAAGAGTACCTATAACTGTGAACCCAGTCCAAGTCGATGCCTGCGGGACCCACAAGCCTCTGACTGGGTACCATGTGTGAAGGTTCATGCTTTGGATTTTCCCTGCAGATATCTTAATGCCCCAAGTGATCCAAGTGGAAGCCAAGCAGAGAATCGAGGTCCTCCTAGGCACCTGCAAAAGCCAGCAATTCCTAGGTACGACAAGTGCCAGGTCATCGGCATAGCTCAGGGAGGAAGGTGCATGTGGAGAAAGGCAGGCCACACCAGCTGATGCAATCGTACATTGAACAGGGTGGGAACCTAAGCACCGCTCTGTGGAGTTGCCACTGTACCAGGGTCTTGAAGGGAAGAGGCGGCATGCCCTGGAAGCATTACCGGGCCCACTGTCCTATAGATAGGAAACAAATCCATGAAAGCAGCCTGCCTTTAATCCCCTGCCAGGCAAAGAGTGAGGGTTGGCGGTGCACTGGCTAGTCAAAAGCTTTCTCGAGGTACAAGGAAGACAACAATGTGGCTGGGCGTTCAGACCCAATGCCGGCCTGTAGAGTGGGTAAGGCTTTTGAACAGTGCCCACTCCTCTGGTGAAGCCATAGGGTGTTTATGAGAGTGGGCTAGCTTCACAACAGACGCTCAAACACCATCCTTTCAGACACTTCGAGAATGCAACTGGTGAGGGAGATGGGTCTTTCACTGCAGGAATCCCAGGCCTCTAGGAATCGGTATGATGTCAGCCTCCTTCCATACGACAGGGAGTTTGACAGCTCGCCAAGAGTCCGGTGATGAAACCCAGACAGCAGCATGTCCAGAATGGCCAGACCGAGTGATCATGCATAGGTGATACCATCGTGCCCGGTGCAAGTGTCCCAATGAGATTAAAGGCTGCCTGGAGCTCTGGTCGGTGAAGTCTTCTTCGGTGTCGTCCTTTTCCTGGGATTGCAAACTTGGATCACCATCATCCTTCTAGGGAAGGAGGGTGGCTTGGAGATCCAGAGATCCTGAGGCAGTTGAGCCATGGCCACTCTGGAGGTGAAAAAGGTCCACCAGCATTCTCCCTCTGTTGCAGGTCTGGGTGCAAGTGCCCACACTGCAACCAACTGCCAGTGGCCAATAGTAGTTGGTCACATCTCAGTTAAGGTGGAGTAGTAGCTGAGGGAGGATCACCACTCGAACATTTTAGCCCTGCAGGACCCTGTGTGAGACATGCGTGCATGGCCGAAACATCCCTGAGCAGTCGCATGGATTCAACCGTGGGATTACGCCTGTGCATATCTAGTGTGCGAGGTTGATGCAGTGGTTCTGATCCTGATGTCCCTCACTGTATAACCACCAGTTTCACGTTTTATAACCTCCACCTGAAATCCTTAGGTATGGCTGCCTCAGCTCACAATGTGAAAAGGCACTGCAAGTTTTGAGCTGCCTCATCTGAGTCTTCCGGAAGAGGAGGACTTGCCCAACAGTGCTCGATTGACCGGAAGTCCCTGTCAGTCGGCCTTTTTTAGGATTCCATCTGGGGGGTAGGTGTGGGGAGCGCGGCACTGCTGGTCATCAGCATGGTGACCACTGCAAAGTGATCCACTGGTGAGCAGTTAGGGGTGAACCCTTTTTCCAATCTTGCACTCGAGAGCAAACCAACTAGAGATGAGTGTGACGTCCAAGGGGGCCCACTGTAGTGTTGGGTTGGCTCACCATTGTTGAGGAGGTATTGGAGTGTAGGGGCACTGACAGCCCCAGCCAAACAAGACCCTCCGGTGGGGCGAGTGCTGCCACCTATGAAAATGTCAAAGGGTGTACCAGAGTTCTGTAATGTTGGTTTGTAAACCCACGAAGAGGTCCATCGGCAGGTGTAGAGTGACTGCATGAACCTAACGCCCTCCCTAAGTGGATGGGGGTCAGTGGTGATTGAATGATGGATAGTGTCCTGACGTAGATTGCATGGGCCCCTGCCCAGTCCCTTCCAGGGCACATGAAGGTAAGTTCAACGAATCGGGATATGTGGCTGCATTTGATGTGACGAATTGGTAAGTGTCTCCTGGAACAGGAAGACATCAACTTCTATCCTGAATCTGCAGCTTCAATCACTAAGTGACGATTTCTGTGAAGTCCGCAAATGTTCCCTGGAGGATCTTCAAGGGCCCGCAGAGGTGGCCTCTGATGTCATCTCTGCGTGGGGGATCATCGTCCATTGTTGGTGACTCCAGCGGCCTCCTCCATCACAGATGCTGGAAGGACTCGGATGATGGCTTAAAGTTCCATTGAGTCATGTTCCTGTCAGTTGGACCTCACCCAGCATCCTGGCAGTGAGTGTCTGCAGGCCCCCTGTTCCGCGACGGCAGCAGGCGACAAGGAGCCGCTGAGATGACCGGATGTTTTTCTTAAGTCGATCGGGAAATGATTAGACATTACCTCTGTGCATTGAGCTGGACGACCGTCGAGTGGGGCAGGGTCAATGGTATGCTCCTGGGTGGCTGTTGGACACTGCGGCCAGCATAAGCTGGGTGCACCCTAGGCCCAGCCTGAGTGGCCATGGGCTTCCAGGGTCCAGGCGGGGAACCTCTGCCTGGACTCTGGCCGGTTCACAGTATGGGCCTGCCCTTGGGGAAGAGGGTGCTGGTGGGATGGCAAAGAATGTTGGTGCCAGTGGAACCTGTGGGCAGTTGTTCCTGGCCTGTGGCTGTTTTTCCCATTGATTCTGTTCTTCCTGGACACCTTGCATCTGATCCTGCAGTGACTGTGCTGCTGCAAGCCAAGCCTGCCCCTGATGCCACTGTGGGGGACCAGTGACGGGAACTCGCTGGTATTGCCCTCCTGTGCTATCTCGGGGATCCGTGATTGGAGCCCATACCAACTGTTGCTGGGTGGTTAACAAGCTGGATGGCGTAGGGATGTTGGGTCGTCAGATGACGAACCTGCTGCCAGTGCTGCACCATCCACAGGCAGCTCCAGTTCCTAGGCCTTACCCCTCTATGGCCAGCCACTGGGTCTGATGCCCAAGCCCAACATTGTTTGTCTGTCTTGACCTCGAGGAAAGCTTTGAGCTAGCACAGTGCACCTGCCATCCTCTCTACTCTTGGCACCACAGGGGAGGTCAAAGGCAGGCTGCTTTCATGGGCTTCGTTCCTTTCTCCAGGCAGGCGGGCCCAGGTACACTTCCAGGGGCATGCCGCTTCTCTCAAGGACCCTGGACAATGGCACTCCACAGAGCGGGGTGCTTAGTCCCACCCTGTTCAATGTTACTGAGCACGAGTTGGTGTGCTAGCTTTCTCCATTTGCACCCTTCCTCCTGAGCTATCCAATGACCTGGCACTTGTCGTGCCTAAGGAAGCACTGGCTTTTGCCAGGGTGCCTTGGAGGACCTCGATTTGCTCGGTTTCCACTTGCCATCACTTGGGGCATAAGATACTGCGGCAAAATTCCAAAAGCCTGATCCTTCAAAACCAGGGTACCCAGTCAGAGGCTGCAGGTCCGGGCATCATCCTTGAAGTGGGTTACAGTTATAGGTACCTTTGGCATCTACATGAAGGCGCCCTCTCCTTCCAGAAACTTGTGCACCACATTAAAGAGAGGGCTCTGCAGACGGGTCAGGGCATGGTGTGCCATGGCCAACCCTAGGGGTGGGCAGCCTCGAGTAGTCATGAAGTTGTTTCTAAATCCAGGCAATACGCTCTCTCATTGACTATGGGGCACTTGCTTCTGCGTTAACAAACCAGACCCACACAAACACTCAAATCCCTCTGTGTGATCAGTACACAGCTGTACGGTGCATGCTGGGGGCTCTAGGTGGGCAATGAAGTGGTCTCTGAACTTGAGGTGCACTGCAGCCTTGTAGACAGGATGCAACCTGGTAGTGCCATGGAGGATCGCCAAAGTATCTCCGACTCCCAGGGGTGACACTGATGGGGATTTAGGGTCCGCTATGGGACAGTCATTCACTGATCCTGGCCACTGATGGTGTGGTCGGTAGCAGATAGATGCCCAACTTGTAAGCTCCTGCCATGACGTTGCTCAGGCTGGAAGGATGCGACAGACTGGAGCGAACTAACACAGTGCCGTCAAACTTGGGCACCAGAGCTGTTGGCGGTGTGTGGATCCAACCAACCAACAGCAAGAGGCATTGCATCCAGGAAATTCTGCTAGTGACTTGGCCTCGAGCTAGCATTTTAAGGGTGTGATGGCCGGGGTGTGTTTCAATATTACACTGATAGCTCCAGAGACCCAGTGGCAGGCCGCACAGCTGCTGGGGATTCCACTGTAATTGGACAGCAGGTTGGCGCCTCCCAGACCATTGCCAACCATCCTCCAGCTGACCTCTTTGACATCAACAAGCTCTGCAGGCTGCTCTTGCAGGCCAATCAGCATTTTTTTTTTTCTCACCGTTCATCCTCGTTGATTCCAGCAGCGTATCCAAGCAATTAACACTGGAGCCAAAGGACAACTACACTTAATCACATCCATTCCGGGGTGACCTGCAGATCTCATGGCAAGGGGCACAGGGCACACCATCCAATGGTTCCCGAGCCATGTGGTATCCATGCAATGATGCTGCAGTTGAGGCTGCTAGGACTTGCTACCCTCGAGGCACAGCCACGTGCTGACAATAAACCTCAGCATCAGCCAGATTGCGCTGTGGGCTGCCAGTGAGGCAGGCGCCACTCCCTGTACCCTGGGTAATTCTTGGAGCCTCCACTGGTTGTCAGAGCAACCCACAGGGATCCATTCAAGTATTTGGACCAACAGTCCAGAGATCTTGGGTGCATGTCCACCGCCTCGCTTTGGGTTATCCACTACTGTGCGAGAGTGTTGAACGGGCACGAATGGTTGCACTACCTGTTAGATGCCCGGCTACGATGCCCTTTCGCCCCATAGGACACTCCCGATGACCCAGTGGGACATGCCGAGAGGATGAGGCAGCACATCTTGTGTGCTCAGCCGTCAGGGACTTGGAAACCTTACTTCCAGTCATTCACTTCATCCGCCCCCCCCCTCCTGCTGAAAGTCGCTGTGAGGGCCTGTTTTGGGCCTCCATTGCTCAAGCACACAGCAGCGTTAGTGCTCACTAACGTTTTGGTACATCATCTGGCCATAGAGCCGGTGATGGTACCTACCCTTTCCACGCTGAAGAACTGCCACACATGTGCTAGAAAAGATAAACAACACTTCTTTACCCGCGGTGCCACAAATGCTCGGGTCACAAAATGGAAAAGACTGGGCCGGGATGCCATATCGGCAAATAAATAGAATATGATTAGAATTGTTTCTGCTATATTCGGCACGACATTATATATATATATATTTTATTTATATATATATATTTATATATATATAATTTATATATATTTATATATTTATATATATATATATATACCAAACTGCGACAGGCCGGACTCAATCCTATGAACCTTGTACTGCCTCCAGAGACAGCACAATCGCTACGCATCTCCTACCAACTACGCCAATGATCCTACAAAACGGATGAGGCTGAAATTAATCCTTGGATACCACTGCCACAGTGTCCTCGGGCCAAGGCAAACACATAAACTACGTGCTGTATGCTTGGTGCTTGTAGGATCAGTGGCTAGTGGCGTAAGGTTGATGCATACATTGTGCTGTTTTCGGGAGAGCAGAAAAAGGTTCGTAGGATTGAGTCCCTGTCCATGCCGCAGTTTGGTAAATATTTAAAAATATCTTGTTTCGTGACTATCATTGACATATTTATATATATATATACATAGTATATTACTATTATAAATATATATATATATATATATATAAAATATATATATATATTATATATATATTTATATATATATATATATATAATATTAATATATATATATCTATATATTTTATGCAATAAGATTCACTGTAAACAGGGTGATTTTCGGAATATGCAAAACAACCACTCTGAAAAAAATAGAGAAATTCCAAGCGCTTTCGTGACTACTCACATTATTCTAGGAACTTGATATTGTGAGTAGTCACGAATGCGCTTGGAATTTCTCTGTTTTTCAGAGTGGGTTGTTTTGCATATATATTATTATATATTTATATACATTGGGTGGTGCGTGGCTCCCTTACTGCTGGGCATCTGGATGTTGTGAGGCTCCTCCTGATAATGTTTTTAACCTCATGTCTTGCAGGTCTTTCCTCGGATTTACGGCCACAAGACCATGTACCAGTATCGGTCTGGTGCATCACTGCCCACAAATACACCTGTGTTTAGGGGAGTATGGGCGCCGGCAATGTCGAGAGGAACATCAAGCGGATGGTTATGTGGGTCGAGCGTGTGACCAAGGCTGGAGTTGGAAACAGCCAATGAAGTCCCCCAGCATGAGGGGCTCTCACTGCCAGGAGGTGGGCTTATCCTTTCCCTGAAACTATGAAGCCATTGTTGAGGCTATTTTTCTACTATCAGGCCATAAAGTGCGACTGTTTGTAGTTGTTGCGGGGAGCAGGTCTGGTTTCGAGGGCGGGCTCTGAGGGGATGTTGACCTCGAGAAGCCCCCCCCCTCCAGATAAATTGTATATATCAAACAATATTTCACACATAACCTAGAACTTTTTTTTAATATATTTATAAAAAATTTCTGTACATGAATAATATTAAACACAGTAAACTCAAAACCATCAACAGGTATACATAAAATACATAGTTAGGTAGGACATATACCCATGCAAATCATACACATATACTATATATACATCATATACATCACTACACCCCCCCCCCCCCCCCCCCCCCCCCCCCCCCCCCCCCCCCCCCCCCCCCCCCCCCCCCCCCCACACACACACACACCACAACATATATATTATTTATCTTATATATATATATATATATATATATATATATTATATATATATATATATATATTCAAATTTTCAAATTCAAATTCAAAGTTTATTCTCTTTAGGATTACAATGCTGAGTTTACAGAAAAATTTGGTTATTGTGTTTTAATGTAGTAAAAATAGTGATTACAGAGAGTACCACTAGAACGTTAGCATGGCTAGGCATTTCGGGCATACTTAGGTTTATTCTTTAATTGTAAAATATACAAATTATGAGGTAAGTTTGGTATTATGGCATAAGTGGATAAAATACTAGTTTGAGTGTTTAGAATGTGAATGCTTTTGTTTGGCACAGTACATGTTTCAGTATTGGAGTATCACAGGATTCATTATTTTAAGTACTTTGATTAATATTTCCGTTTATGTAAAATGTATGTGAGTGAGTGTAAGTGTGAACCACCAGGCGGATTTCGTGTAGTTATTTGACGGGGTTGTATCAGGGAGACAAAGATGTTTTTCTAATGGTAGTTTTGAAGGTGATGAATGTGTCTGCAGTTCTAGAGTTATCAGGTAGGGTATTCCAGCATTTTAGGGCCTTTGACAAACATTGAATTTTTGTAAAGGTTTAGTCGGACACGGGAGAAAAGT
>NC_069480.1:20845417-20877905 GCF_026875155.1 Cherax quadricarinatus | reverse complement strand
ATGCTTAAACCCAGGTTATCCTAGGTGGATAACATACCTGAACCCAGGTTATCCTAGGTGGATAACATACCTGAACCCAGGTTATCCTAGGTGGATAACTTACCTGAACCCATGTTATCCTAGGTGGATAATATACCTGAACCCAGGTTATCCTAAGTGCATAACATAAGAACATAAGAACATAAGAAAGGAGGAACACTGCAGGAGGCCCGTTGGTCCATACTAGGCAGGTCCTTTACAATTCATCCCACTAACAAAACATTTGCCCTACCCAATTTTCAATGCTACCCGAGAAATAAGCTCTGATGTGAAAGTCCCACTCAAATCCAACCCCTCCCACTCGTGTACTTATCCAACCTAAATTTGAAACTACCCAAAATCCTAGGTAAACTGTTCCACTCATCAACTACCCTATTTCCAAACCAATACTTTCCAATGCCCTTTCTGAATCTAAACTTATCTAATTTAAATCCATTGCTGTGGGTTCTCTCTTGGAGAGACATCCTCAAGACCTTGTTAATATCCCCTTTATTAATACCTATCTTCCACTGATACACTTCGATCAGGTCTCCCCTCATTCTTTGTCTAACAAGTGAATGTAACTTAAGAGTCTTCAATCTTTCTTCATAAGGAAGATTTCTAATGCTATGTATTAATTTAGTCATTCTACGCTGAATGTTTTCTAACGAATTTATGTCCATTCTGTAATATGGAGACCAGAACTGAGCTGCATAATCTAGGTGAGGCCTTACTGATGATGTATAAAGCTGCAGTATGACCTCTGGACTTCTGTTGCTTACACTTCTTGATATAAATCCCAGTAATCTATTTGCCTTATTACGTACGCTTAGGCATTGCTGTCTTGGTTTAAGGTTGCTGCTCACCATAACCCCCAAGTCCTTTTCGCAATCTGTATGGCTAAGTTCTACATCATTTAACTTATAAGTGCTAGGGTTATGGGCACTCCCAAGCTTCAGATTTTTGCATTTATCTTCACTGAACTGCATCTGCCACTTTTCTGACCAAGAATAGAGTTTGTTTAAATCCTCCTGAAGTTCCATAACATCTACGTTTGAATCAATTATCCTACCTATCTTTGTGTCATCGGCGAATTTGCTCATATCACTAGTAATTCCCTTCAAGTTCATTGATATCTATTATAAACAACAACGGGCCCAAGACTGATCCCTGTGGAACGCCACTTGTTACAGATCCCCACTCGGATTTAACCCCATTTATGGACACTCTCTGCTTCCTGTCAGTGAGCCGTGACTCGATCCACGAGAGCACTTTTCCCCCAATGCCATGAGCTGCCACTTTCTTAACAGTCTTGTTGCAGAACTCTATCAAAAGCCTTATAAAAATCTAAGTAAAATAATATCAAATTCCTTTATCGGGTCAAAAGCCTCAAAAGCTTTACTGAAGAAAGTTAATAAATTAGTTAGACAAGACCGGCCTCTTGTGAATCCATGCTGAGTATCATTAATCAAGCTATGCTTGTCAAGATGGCTTCTTATAATCTCAGTAATAATTGACTCTAGTAATTTGCCTACAATTGAGGTCAGGCTTATTGGGCGGTAATTTGACGGTAACGACTTGTCCCCTGTTTTAAAAATAGGAATTACATTAGCCATCTTCCACATATCAGACACTACACCTGTTTGAAGAGATAAATTAAAAATATTAGTTAATGGTTCACAGAGTTCCATTTTGCATTCCTTAAGAGCCCTTGAAAAAACCTCATCAGGACCCGGCGACTTATTTTGCTTCAGTCTGTCTATCTGCTTCACAACCATTTCACTAGTGACTGTGATGTTACATAATTTATCTTCTTCTAGCCCGGTGGCCTGGTGGCTAAAGCTCCCGCTTCACACACGGAGGGCCCGGGTTCGATTCCCGGCGGGTGGAAACATTTCGACACGTTTCCTTACACCTGTTGTCCTGTTCACCTAGCAGCAAATAGGTACCTGGGTGTTAGTCGACTGGTGTGGGTCGCATCCTGGGGGACAAGATTAAGGACCCCAATGGAAATAAGTTAGACAGTCCTCGATGACGCACTGACTTTCTTGGGTTATCCTGGGTGGCTAACCCTCCGGGGTTAAAAATCCGAACGAAATCTTATCTTACTGGAATATTGTTAGTGTCTTCCTGTGTAGAAACTGAGAGAAAATAATTATTAAAAATCGAGCACATTTCATTCTCTTTGTCAGTAAGGTGCCCATAGTTATTTTTAAGGGGACCTATCTTATCTCTAACTTTTGTTCTATATACCTGGAAAAAACTTTTTGGGTTAGTTTTAGAATCCTTAGCAACTTTAATTTCATAGTCCCTTTAAGCTTTTCTTATCCCCTTTTTAATGTCCCTCTTAATGTCAATATACAGATTCATAAGATGACCCTCACCTCTTTTGATACGCCTATAAATTCCTTTCTTATGCCCTAGTAGATATTTGAGCCTGTTATTCATCCATTTTGGGTTATTTCTATTTGATCTAATTTTGTTGAGAAATGGCATTACCAGCTAAGTTTAAACAGTGAACACTTAACTTAAAGACAACTCGTCGCCTGCACAGCCGCCCCTGCAGACGAGGTCTAGAAGCTGTCAAAACCATTATCACAACGGGCTGTCAAGAAATATAATTTGTAAGATTATAAATTACCCCTAGGGGGTGTTACGTCAGCATTTCATTCACTGATGGCTGACAAACTTACTTGTGTGGACTCAGAAGTCCGCCCCTTACTGCCGACTATAGGTGATTACAAACTCCTTGCGACTCAAGAACTGTGCAGTCCCCCGTACCACAAGAAATTCGTAACATACCTTGCTCTTGTAACGTGAGCTATGGTGTTCTTCACACCTTCGACAGGTATAGGTGACTTGATAGAAGCTGAAGTGTCCTTGGATGTCCACGTCTTCCATTGTCTAGGAAACGCACACTGGTACACTATGTTCCACAAGATTTGTCTTTATTGTTCACAATCTTGTCACAAGAGAAGCTGATCACACTTCTCTTAATTGTTTATTGTGTTTTATGAGACACTTTGTTCACACTAACGCAAGATCCAGTGTTCTTTCGGCCCCTGGTTATCTGCATCAGTGTCACTCTCAGTTGTGTCAAGTAATCTGAAGACGCCACAGAGCCCCATGCCGTCACGTGCCCTTGCACAAAAAAACCTGACCTAGTACTTTTTGACATCCTTGCACTTCCTCGATGAAGCAAAGCAGAAAGTTTGAATCTGCTGTCTTAAGCATAGACAACAATGTCCACTATCTTTTACTATGGTAACGAAGTTGTGAGGCAGGATTTCCTTAATTGTCTGCTAAGTAAGAGATGTACGTGTCTCTTATTAAAATACACTCTGTCAACACTGGACTGCATAGGGAGCAATGGTCGTTGATCACAGGTCTCATACTCGACCGGCATCTGTGATCAATTACTCACTTGTAGGCAGTAAACAAGACACTTGCCCTTCTGGAGAGGTCTGGGCCCCTCAGGCTGACAGGGGCTGAAGGGCTGAAGGGGGCTGAGACCCCTGCTGGAGAAATTTCTCCACAAATGTTCTTTTTTTTTTACATTCTCTGCTCGTCTGTTGGTGTGAGCAGACGTACGCCTGCTGCCCTCTCTCGCGATTAGGAAAGACTTCTGTTTTTTTTCCAATATGCGCAGAGTGTAAAGGAGGAGGTAAGTACTGTTGGATATCCTGCTGGTTAGTGGAGAGCAATTTCACCGCAAGACTGCTCTGTGCTGTTAGCCATTATCATCCGGGATACGTATGTATTCAGGATGAGAATTGTATGGTGTAAGCCTTAATGTGCATACAGGGTGTTTTGCTTAAGTTGTTAAAAACCGACGTCTATGAGCGTGGCTATGCAGAAATTTACCTGGATGTTCGAGTGGCTGACGTAATTCTCTGGTGTGTGTCGCCTTCATGAAGTCTCCACCGCACTTATACATGGTTAAGACGTGCGAATGTACCGTTTGAGGCTGATGAAACGGCATACGCAGTTTTTTAAGATACGTACCGTTCACAGGGCACAGCCGGCATGTGAGGTGGAAGGTGCATACGTGCGGGATACCAAGTGGGTACGTTTTCACTGAAAATGACGATATGGTCACCCCATTACCATTCTATGTTATATTGGAGGCCTTCAGACTCAGCTCATGGATGGCTATCATGACTGGCATGCAGAAAGCAGGCATGTGGTGGTTATGATCACATTGCTGCATATTGTTGATACATCTAGACTCGACTCCATGGTGTTTGAATGTACTGCCGCAGGGGAACCTGGCAAGTTGGACGTTCTCTAGAGATCAGAAGGACGTGAGGCCTGTCGTCTGTGGAGTGAGGAGGTGGAGGAGCAGTTGCAGTGGCGGGTGTGACCGGACGGCCCCTGTGGCTGGGGGCCTGTGGGACCATTTTGCTGATGGTGTGCGATACGGCATCGCGTTAGGCGGCAGGAGCCTCTATATTGACGAGCGTCTGGAGAATGTGCTCACCTCCTGTTTTCCCCAGGTCGATGGGGGAGGGCGAGTTGGTTATGGGGCTGGATGTGAGGAATGCTGCAGACCTGTTGTGACAACAAACATGAGCCCATTGACTTGGTGTGTCTACGGGCACTGTCCCAGAGGGTGGTGAAGGTCAGACTGTGGTGGGGGGGGGGAGGTGGAAGTTCACGTGAGGTGTCGCAGAGGTGAGGATGGGAACAGGTGGAGTCGCGCAAGAGTGAGGCTGTGACATCGGCTTCGGATGATGTCTGACCTCCAGCACAGAGGACTGGGCATGGTGGTGGTGGTGGAGGAGGAGGGTGTTAGGTCCCTCGGGGACTTTGGACCGGAGTGGACGGCGGAGGGGTTAGGGCTGCCAGTAGGGACATGCATAAGGAGAGTCCAAAAAGACATGGTGGTGTTGTGAGAAGGTGACAAAGCACTGGGAATGAAACCACCGCTGGCCTAAGGTGTATGCAGTCAACATTAATGGTTTGTGCCAGGCGGTTGAAGCCGTGCATGGTATTGCAGTTTTTTGTGTGGAGTAGAGTGGATGTTGTATTGTGCAAGAGCACAATATCAAGGTGGGCGTGTATGGCGGTGAGTGGTTATATGGGTTTCTGTGATGCAGAAGGAGTTATCGCTTGAAGGGAGGGAGTGGGAGTCCTACTCGGGAGCCGAGCCCATGTGTGTTAGTAGAGTGATAGGGCGGCGAGGGGTGTTTTATCAGAGTGGATGATGGTGGATATGGAGTCGAGCGAGTGGCGTTTAGTGTGTGTGTACGCACCCGCAGTGCATGTGATGCACGTCTCGAAAGGATTTTTTGTCCGGGATGAGGCTCGGGGTTTATTTTTTCCATACTTTATCCACCTGTATGCTATTTGATTTGGGAGGGATTGGAATTGTGTTATTCGCAGGGCAGACGGCGAGCTGCGGTGGGCACGGCATTTTTCCACGAACCTAGGTGATCTTCTGAGAGATCTGGTCTACGTGACGTATTTGGGGGTGGGACTTGGTGTGGAGCCACGTTTGTTAGACGAGGATATGCGGCGAGGCTAGATCGGGTGTACATCACAAAGCGGGTTCGAGTGGAGTCCTTGTGTACGGTGGAGGTGGAATATTCAGATCACAGGACGGTCGTGGTAGACCTGGGGTGGGATGGGCTGGCCAGGAGGTGGAAGAGTTATTGGAAACTAAACACAAGGATTTTGAGTGATGAGGAGGGGCAGGAGGATTTGAGACGTTGTGGGCTGAGCTCAGTGAGGAACGGCGGGGCATAGAGGATTTACTGGGGTGGTGGGACGGAGTAGCTAAGGCACGAATATGTAAGTTTTATGTGAGGGAGGGGAAACGCATGATGCAACAATCGTATGGGCTCCTTCAGTACCTAGAGGGTAGGTTGAGGGATTGCTATGGGAGAGGTGGACACGGGGGAGTATATCCTGTAGAGGAGATAGAAACATTGAAGGGAAGGATTAGTGAGCTGCAAAATGAATGGGTTAATGCGCGGCGTGTGCAGGGGGGGGTTCGAGGAGGTGTTATGGGGCGATCGACCATCGGCGTGTGTTTTACGAGGTCAGCAGCGACGTCGGACGGCCACAGAGGTTGGTAGGTTAATCGTTCACTCTGAAGTGGGGGATTATCGTGAGGGGCAAGTGTTGAGGACGACTGTGGGAATGAGTGGTTATGCGGATGCATGGTATGAGCAGTATTTGGGATGTAGTGCAGTGGGAGGTGCAGCATTGCATAGTGTCTGTGAGCTAGTGTCATGTTCATTGGGGCGTAGTGATTGAGTAGCGCTGGGTGGGAAGATAGATGAGGGCGAGGTTTGGCAGGCATTAGTGAGTATGTGTACGGGAAAGGCTCCCGGGATTGATGGATTACCCTGTGAATTTTACTGCAGATTGAAGTTAATGTGTGGAGTCCTGGTGGAGTTGATGAATTATTGAAGGGGTAGGGGTATGGGGAGATGCAAGCCACGCCAGTGGCTGTCTGTCCCCAAAGGTAGAGGCTCCAGGAATACCCTCAAGGATTATTGGGCGATATCCTTTACTTTGTGCGGATACAAATGTTTGCGAAAATACTGGGAAATTCGCTGAAATGTGTCGTGGGCGTGTCGTATTCTGGAGGGCAATATGTGGTTGCCGGGCAGATCTATGGTCGAGGCTACGACGTCTTAGGGTTTGTACAGGCTTGGGGGGAAAAGGTGTGGGCTACTTGCTTTGGATGGCAGGAGCTTATGATCGTGTGGAATGGGAGGCGTGCGGCAGATCCTTCTAGCAGGATTTGGGGAAGAGGTTGTGGAAATGGGTAGAGACATTTATCGAGGGGCGGAGTGCATGGTGCAAAGTATGGTCGCCATAGGGAAGCAGTGTGTATGGGCGGGTCTCAGGCAAGGATGTCCACAATTCAAAATCTGTTGCCTAGTTCAAGACCAGCTTGTTTTCAGATTCATTTTGAGGCACTTATCTGGGAGGCGTGGGGCAGGCGGAGGTGTGGTGATCGAGCGGGATTGTAGGAAACGTCGACGACTACGACAGTACTTCTACGGGAGGTGGATAGTTTGGAGAGAGTGGGATGAGGTTCATTCGTACGTTTGGGGAGGGCTACAGACTTTACTTTTTTTTTTTTTTATTATATTTAAAAATTACAATAGGGGGTTGAGGGTTAGTAATTTTCCTCCCCCTAGTGGAGTAATCTTGCTTCTTAAGTTGGGAATGAACTGGCAGGGGGATTGGGTGCTGGTGTGGAGTGGAGGGGGTGGATAGCTTAAAGGATATGTGGAATCGTGTTTATGGAGAAATCAGTGCGTCGAGACAGGTGAAACTCAGAGCGTATTGTGGACCGAGTGCTAGCATAGTTTGGGGAGTTTGCCGCCCATATCATTTGACATTGTTGCAGGAGGGCCATCGTGGTAAACACGTTACTATCAGAAAGGTTAGCATGTGGCGGCGTTTACCCCTTACGGGGCAAGGAATACGAGAAGTTTAAAGCAGTGTTATGGTTTATATGCGGCCCCCCCCCCCCCCCCCCCCCCCCCCCACCCCCCCCGCGGTTTCTGGTCGGAATTGGCTGAGGAGGGAAGGTGGTAATTGCTGCGTACGTCAAGGGGGGTTAGGGTTATTGGATCTACGGCGTTGGGTAAATTGTGTTTCTCCGATGGGAATTGTACGGGTCGGGTGTTGGGGGGGTAATTAAGTCTTCTGTAGAGGTGTGCAGAGGTGGTATGTGGTGCAGAGTTGCAGGAATGTGAGGAGGTCCTAGCGTACCTCTGTCCTACGGTGAGCCTCGCAGATTTTGCATAGGGTTTTGCGGAGTATATTGGGAGCGGCGTGGTGTGGCGTGTGGAGTGGAATATACCATGTATGGATGGGGAGATATTTGTGTCGTGTTCGTAAGGTTGAAGCTTCAGACTCGGATGTGGGAAGTTTATGTTCCGATTTCCTGCATGGCATTTTGCCATCAGAGCGGTCCTGCGGCGAGCGGTAAGCTGAGAGGGATTGGTGTGGAGTGTGTGGTGGCAAGGATACGGCATTCATGCGGTGTATTTTAGATGTTAGGGGAATGTTGCGGATTGGATGAGTAGATGTCCAGGCTAGTGAGGAGGGGGGGCATACGGTGTTGAAGGGCGCTAGTTTTGTATGTGCGGAGGGGTGACCAGAGAGTACACAAGTGCATTGGATATTTAACGGTAGCATTCGTGTACGTGTCGTGGGGTATGCGGGGGAATGGGTATTGGTTGGCGAGAAAGGTACTAGCAGCTACTTTTATATGGACGGTTTGCTGGAACAGCGAATATAGTTGGATCGCGGTGGGAGGGTGCCTTCCCATCGGTTATTCGTAGTTTAACTATGGGATCTACTCTGCTTTGTCAGTGGGGGGTGGGGGGTGGCGGGACTGTCATGGCTGGGGCATAGAGGATGAGAATGTCATCCGGAGTTTTCAATGGGCTACGCCGCTCGGGTGTTGGGTGATGTGTGTGTTTGTGGTGTGTGTGTGTGTGTGTGTGTGCGTGTGTGTCTGTGGTGTTTGTGGTGTATGGCTTAGATGGAAAACAGGGAAGGTTCAGTGTGTTAGTAGGTGTCAGGAGGTACGTGTTGATGATTGCTTATGGATTTAGTGTGTGATCAGTTGATAGTGCAGAATTTTGTTTTTATCTTTGTGATGCGTGTCCAAGGATGACTGTATTACCCCGTGTGATATATAACGCCTTGCTTTGCTTGTCTACTTACCATCACACCTCTGTCAGAGGGTTGAGGTGGTGATGGTTATATTATTGTTTAGAGTATTGGCAGCCATGTATGGCAGTAGAATGCTTAGGTGTGGTTAGTTGTGATTGAGATTACTGTTGCGATGTACAGCTTATATGACTCATGGTAAGCCTGGGGAGACTGAGCGGACAGGGAACTGTATGCTGCCCGCAGAGACAGTGGTGGTTGCCTAATGACGGAGTAAGAGGGGTTGTGTAATAGATGTTTGCTTAGGGACAGCATTGACGGTTGGCCTTTTAAGGGCTCATCTCTTGATGGAGGTTAGTGAGTTAGGATTAAATACACATATACGGATTACGGGTTATTTTCAATCTGTCATACTGTGTGTGGAAATTATTAATTTCCGAGCCATAGTGCCCCCCCTAATAAGTGTTTAATGTGTGATTTGGGTCAAAAACGTATTTGTATTTTGGATGGAACCAAAACTGGGTCCCACTGCCACGCCTGTGCAGATGTGCGGCGACTCGAGGTGGGAACTGGGGCACGAGCGTGGCGGGAGTGTTTTGGAATGTAGTGAGGATTGCGTGAAACATGGGATCAGAAATTGCGATTCACGGCGGCCTAAGGATTATTATAGGCTCACTCCTAATAGGAAAGTGTCGTAATTGTTCCTGTTGAAGAGAGGAGGGACGAGATTAACATGACACGTGATAAAGTGGTAAAATAAGTGTGGCGATATATAGTAGGACTGTGAGTGACGGGTCGCGCTGGAATGGTCCAGGAGAAATTACCGCGTGAGTTAATCCTCACTCATCGGTCTCAGATCTTAATGGAGTGACCTCTAATGTGTATAATAAATTATGAGACATTAAATCGTCTTGTGGAATGGTAATGTAATCAGTGATAATAACATTAAGTTAAGAGAATGCGGGAAGTGAAATAAATCGCCTGCTCTGAGTGATCGCGTGGTTCTCGTCCCGAGGATAGCGAAATTTTATGGAATCACGACTTCTAAACTCGGGACAAACCAACGCGATACTCGTCCTGCTGGAATTAAGAACCGTGTCGGTGTAGCAGGACATCGAAACCAGGGAAGGCGAATGGGAGGAATACAGGAGCATCAATCACCCGCCCCCAGTTAAGTATAACGTTTCTAGTTATAGAACAGACTGATACTGCAGTTAGGTGGCTGATGTTTTAGTTGCGATAGGATTATTAGGGTGATCCAGCCACATCAGTGACCACAGAGAATTATCTGTAAGGGGTGGGATTATGTACAACGTGGTTTTTTCTTGATGGGTATATCCATGTGTAACCTACCCCCCCTCCTTCATTCAGTAAAACGATATAAGCAATGATACAGTCCACAATTAATTAGTAGCGCGCCGTACTGAGGGATGCTACCCAATTTATACTGGTCTCGGATAGTTATGGTAAGATTGTAGGTCGAGGGGCCACCTGCAATGACCAGAGTGGTTAAGTTTACTCACATGTTTTCATGGGGTGACTACGGTAAACAATTATCCTTGTTGTCTACCAGGAGATTACTCGTATGCATGTAATGTTGGGTATTGTAAGTTATCACTCCTATATAAATTTTCCATATCGAAGTGCTGAGTCCTTCCCTGACCGGTTGCTGTTCAGTGAAAAATTAATGAATTAAATTACTAAGAATTAGTGCTAATGAAGAAAGTGTGTATAGGGTTCACAATTATCGGCGTGTGTGTGGATGATAATTAGCCATCAATAGACGTAGGCACTGAGTGGCTTGGATTTATACAATTGCAAGAATACTCACACAAAGGTGTCTACTTAAGTGTATAATTGGTGCATTATTAATTCCCTAACATGGCTGGGTCTGAGGCAAGTTAGGGCGGCTGGCAAGTCCATGGATTGCAATAGCAAAAGAAAGCGTCACTGCAAGTCGGAGGGTCTGTTACTATATCATACAAGTGGTATAGACTAATGAGACAGAACGGTTAAACCCTGATCAATTAAAGCTACACCTAGACTGCCTTATAAGTAGATATGAGTCAATAAATTGTGGTATAAGGGATGTGGAACGATCTTCTGGTGAAATTGTGCAGATCGATGCTGAAAGGGAGCGGCTGCTGGTCAATATTATGACAGTGGAGGACAAATTCGTGTCTGCAAAACTAAGGCTTTAGAAAAGGTAAAGGGTGTAGACATGTTGTTGGTCAACTAGTAAGAAAAATCAGAGTGTCTACCAAAAACTTCCAGGATTTATGCATGCCTGTGTTTAATCCGGGAGAAAACTGGGGAGGTGTTTGGTCTATCTTTATAGCCAGTTGTACATGTTAGGAGTGATCTTGCAAGTGTTACCAATTATGCTATTAAAGGGACAAGTAAGCGGGAGCATGCACATGTATTCTCTATACAAGCATTCCCAAATGTAGATTGACTCCTATAGTGAGGCAGTTGTTCTTGTGGAGGTCACTTACGTAAACTTGGAGCAAAGTATTGCTGGATCTAGTAGCCTAATTTGGCAAGTTTGAAGACTCCAGATCACAACCGCAACAGCGACAGCAATTTAGTCAACTAGAAAGCACTCTTAAGACCTTGAGTAATAAATATGATCTGGAGGGAGCAGAGTGGTTGTTGAGTGCCTTGATTCAGAATAAATTGAACCACTAGAACAGTAGAGTGATATCTAACAGATAATTATTAAAAAAAACACAAGGGTTACTTGGGGTTGAAGAAATAGAGTGGGCCTGCAGGAGCTAAATTGTCCAACTGCAGACCAGCCAACCCATTACCTCTAGGAATACCACGTCTACAGACCCCAGTGCACCTGTCAAGTTCCACAAAAGGAAACTTTATCCCAATATCAGGCACATATCAAGTGACAGGGGGCAGTAATAGTGGTTCTCCACATCAAAGCAAGAGGAGGAAGTAATACAATAAGGTAGCCCAGTTAATAAGAGGTCAGCCAAAGAAAGGAGAGATTGTATCTTCTGCAACGGTACTCATTTCTCTAAGAACTGTAATGCCTATAATTCATGGGATGTTAAAGTGGAAAGATGGTAGAGCTTTGCTAGATGTATCCAGGTGTCTGGAAATCATAATGTAGGATTGCCGTGCCTAATTGCTCCATTGTTATCAGTGTAACAAGGGAAGACACCACATAGCTATGTGTAAGGGCGGATCTAATCGGAATAATTGTAACATAGTACTGATAGTGATTAATCCGGAACAACAGTAGCCAACAGTAATGATTGCACGACTAATGTCGGTAATGTTGCCTAGTGAGGTAGCTTTACCTGATGTTGGATGTGGTGGATTAATGATAAACCCCCCCCCCCCCGCGTAAAATCCTTAACTGTAACTGCATTACTGGAATCAGGATCACAACGTACCTTCTTAACGTAATTGCCTTTAATGGGATGAAGGTACGAATGGTGACCTGCTATACTCAAGTTATCTGGCTTTCTCTCGAATAGAAGGCCAGTCAACGACACTGTTTATGTAACTGTCAGGCTGTGGCAATGACAGAAAACGTATTTAATGCCATAATTGTGGATAGGCTCCCCGAGAAAATATCTACAATGCTTGGATGGTACATACTGGAAAGGCTTTCAAGTAAGTACAATTTGACACTTCTGGTGTTATTTGATTCTGTGGGGCCAATAGATATTTTTATAGGTAGTGACCTTATGCCACCTTGTAAAGGGTATGAACAAGAATGTGGAGTCCCCCTTCTAAGACGCAGGAGGTCACGTGATGTATGGCAGGACTTACTCATACTGATAATGATTGACTGGAGGAAGCCATAAATACAGTCTACGGTGTGTCGTACTCATTAAATATTCACCCAGTATAAATATACTTCAATTATGAGGATCGAGTGGAACCTGTGTATAAATTATGGGAATTGGACAGCATAGGGATCATGTATATGAAGAAAGTCAGCATTGATGCCTTTATCCAGAACAATACCAGAAGGATGTTAAATTTGAATTGACAATACTGGTGTGACTTCCGTGGAAGCTGAACCATCCAGACCTACAACTAATTACGGGGAGATATGGCGTTATGGTACAATTAAAGGATCAGCTCACGAAACTGAGCTAGGACACCTGAAACTGTTGACGGCTTACGATGATAATATTAATGTGCAGTTAAATAATAAAATTCATAGAGGACGGTACCTCCTGAGCGAGCCCAGATTTATGCGTCACTTTTTGCCACATCCAGGAGTGAGAAGGATTCTAAAACCATCCTCTGAGGATTGTGTTTAATTGTAGTGCAGGAGTACAAAAATGCTACAAGTTTGAATTGACTGTTGATGACAGTCCGTCGTTGATGGAAAAATCTGCGGGGAGACATATTATTAAACTTCCGGGTTATAGAATTATGCCTTATGGCGACATAAGTAAGCTTTCAGAGATGTGGTGCTGCAGGAGGCTGACCGATGGCATAGGTTCTTATGGCCGAGAATCCTAATGACCCACTTAGTCCCCTGAAGACTTTTCGCTTTCTGGAGTGTATTTATTGTGTTGTGCTACCTCCAGTCGTTCCTACTCCAGGGCAACGATAAATGCACACCTTAAGCGTACGGGTGGTCAACTGAGTGGAGTAATGGGGTAACAATTTTATGTGACAATTTCCTGGGGTGAACGTCTACTGAAGAGGAACTAATGTGCATATATGAAGGGGCTAATGACAATAAATGCAAGGTGCAAATATGCCCCTGATGGGAATGAACAGTAATTGTCCAGTTTAAGGGCTGAAATAAAATAAAGACAACTCTGGAGTGAAGTGTTGGGCCGCCCAAATATGTAATGTGCTGGGACTTGACATTGGGACACAGAGAGAGACTTGTTATCATAAGTCGAATAAACGACAGTATCCCCAATTAAATTAACCAAGAGAGTATTACTTGCGGAAGTTTCATGCTTCGATCCACTAGGCTTAATGTCCCACTTACCATAGAGGAAAATTGTTGAGTTAGACCAAGAAGTGGAGCTATAAGTGTGCTTGGATGAAACCCTACATGAAGGAATTTGGTGGAAAGGTGGAAGAACTATTAGGTGATATGTAAATTTCAATGTTTG
Organism: Cherax quadricarinatus; assembly: GCF_026875155.1. Lineage (NCBI taxonomy): Eukaryota > Metazoa > Arthropoda > Malacostraca > Decapoda > Parastacidae > Cherax > Cherax quadricarinatus. The sequence continues at coordinate 20,864,133 of NC_069480.1, read as the reverse complement.
AGTTCCACGTATTTGTGGCCAGTCAGAAGGGAGAAAATGTACTACACATTGTTTGCGATGCTATGTTTTTGAAAATAGCATATGGAGCAGTAGCTTACTTCAATGTAATAGTGTCCTATTTCTCTTGTTATGTCTAAGGCGAAGTGGCTCCAATCAAATCACGTACCTTACCTCAGTTGGCAATTACGGCCATTTATGTAGGTGTCAAATTAGCCAATTATATAAGAACTAAATTGCGAGAGATAAGAATATCAGCGGACACCGTATTTGGTCTGATAACGAGGTTTCCTTACAATGGAGTTCGTAATGATAACAGTAGATTGTGTATGTACAAAACAGAGTCGCTGAATCAATCAAATGCAGGAGAAATATAACAGTTGGGTCTGCATATGTAACCTTTAATCACTTTCCTGGTGCATGAGAATCAGCTGACTTTTGTCTCGAGCTTGACTTATGAAAAATTTGTGGTGGGCTTTATCGTGCGTTTAAAGGGCAGTTGGCTGGTGGACAAAATTAACTGGGCCTGTGCAAAGGCACATATCGCTCCTGTCGTAATTACGGTGACACTGCTCCAGTCAGTAGTCCTCTCTTCGCCACTGACATTAATAGGTATTCTTCCTTACCCAAGCTGATTAGCGTGTAATCGGTTTAGGGTTTAAATTTATAAGTACAGATGACTATCTATATAATTTCCCCTCCCTGAAATACTGGCTACAGAGGGTACAAGATGAAACCTACGGATGAGATTAAATTAATAAATGACGAAAAATTGTGTAAAGGCTCAATAATAGAAAAGCGGGGCTGTTATTTAGGAGGGATGATGTAATTAGGGGCAGGGAGCAGGTTACAAAATGCTGGAATTGGGGAATTATGCTAAGCACCTATCTTGCTGCCCATAAACTCATCAACTGACACCTTATTGTCTTTAATGCACATAATAACGTGATGCCACGGTGCGGGTACATGATACCGTTAAACTGTATTTGGGAACCTCTATGATTTCCACAAGGGACGGCAAAGTGTAAAAGGGTTATCAAGTCGTGTGTTAATATGTCGCCGGTGGATGCCAGAACTAATGTACCCAGGTCCTCCACCATGTGGCCAAGGAATGGTGCCAGTTGGTAAAAACCATTGATGTGACGGGAGGGGGTGGGGGGGGGTGGGGACTATAGTGGGCAATCATTTTTAACAGCGTACTTCAGATGGTGTTCCACATGAAGCGGGTGTATGTATGTCTATTTACTTGTACAGCTACTAGGCTGTTCATCTAGAGTGTGCCCTGCAGGACTTGGTCTGTCAGACAGTTTCATACAGCCTGTCGGACATTTGCAGCTAGGAGATCCTGTAAGATTGATTATCTCAGATAATTTCAATAATTTTGTAGCGGTGCTCAACACTTGATGGAATTAAATAAGAGTGATGATGTACAGTCTTTGTTGACCCAGCGAGAGTGTGTCGGGAAATTTATTACTCCCAGAGCCCATTGGAGGGAGGACTTTATGAAGAATGATAGGGCACAGGAAAGATAGTCTTGTAAGGTGCTACACAGGAATGAGATTAATTGAGGATTCCGTGCAGTGTGGTTGGGAGGCAGCAGAATCGTGGTAAAAAAATACGCCTCTGTCATACATGAGCTGACACTCCTGACGCGGAGATCTGATCCCTCATCACGTAATATGCGACGAAGGTTAGAAGCTGCCCACCTATCTATGAGATAATCCGGGGGAAGTATGAGGATTACAATACGGACCTTGTTGAGTGATAAGTTCAAGATGGTAATAAAGGGTAATTACTCATTGGTCCAATGTGGGCGTAAAGATTATCTTCTTTCACTACTAGTGAACACTTTTATGCGGTGCCCGCCAGAGGCATTAAAACCGCACTGAACATTCAACAGGTGGACTTTGTGTTGATGATACTGAACAAACATCGCAACATTGTGGCCTCTGCGGACAAGCGTAGTACATTATTACCAGATGCACAAGTTGTTGTCAGAACGTCAAAGTGTTTGCGTGGTTCAGGAAAGTTTGCGATACCATTATTAATAATCCCTTAAGAATTAAATTGGTGTTCATCCAGTGCAGATGAAATCTAAGGATAAGTGACAGGAGTGATATTGAAGACACTGATACGAGTAAGTGCAAGAAGATATTGTAGTAAGACCCCACTAGCGAACAGCAGCGCAATCTAGCAGAGGGCGGATTCGTCTCCTGGGGGTAGACGCATTTAGTCGATCTAACAAAGACTTCCGCCCAGCTTGTCAGTGTGGAATATTATGTAATTCGAAAGGCTCTTAGTGCCTAATAAGTGTTCTAATGTGTGATTTGGGTCAAAATGTATTGTATTTGAATGGAGGAACCAACCAAACTCGGGTTCACTGCCCTGCGCAGATGTGGCGGCGATGAGTAGATACTGGGCACGAGGTGGCGGAGTGTTTGAATGTAGTGAGGGAAGCCTGTGAAACATGGATCAGAATTGGCGTCACGGCGCTAAGATTAATATAGCCTCACTTCCTAAATTGGAGGAAGTGTCGTTAATTGTTCCTGGTGAAGAGTGAGGGAACGAGATTTACGTGACCACCGTGAGAAAGTGGTAAAATAAGTGGATAATAGTAGGACCGTGAGTGACGGGTGCGCCGCCATGGAATGTGTCCAGGGGAAATTACCCGTGAGTTAATCCTCACTCATCGGTCTCAGATCTTAATGGAGTGACCTCTAATGTGTATAATAATTATGAGACGTTAAATCGTCTTGTGAATGGTAATGTAATCAGTGATAATAACATTAAGTTAAGAGAATGCGGGAAGTGAAATAAATCGCCCTGCTCCGAGTGAACGCGTGGTTTCTCGTCCTGAGGATAGCGAAATTTTATGGAATCACGACTTCTAAACCGAGACAAACCAACGGATACCTCGTCCTGCTGGAATAAGAACCGTGTCGGTGTAGCAGGACATCGAAAAGGGATGGCGAATGGAGGAAATAAGGAGCATCAATCACCTGCAGTTAAGTAACCGTTCTAGTTATAGCAGACTGATACTGGCCAGTTAGGTATGTTTTAATTGGATAGGTTTTTTTTTTTAGGTTATGGGTGATCCAGCCACATCAAGTGACCACCAGAGAATATCTGGTAAGTGGTGGGATTATGTACAAGTGTTTTTTCCTTGATGGGTATATCCATGTGTAACCTACCCCCCCTCCCTTCATTCAGTTAAACTATATAATCTATACAGTCCACAATTAATTAGTAGCGCCGTACTTGAGGGTGCTACCCAATTTATACTGGTCTCGGATAGATATGGATAAGATTGTGAGGGTCGAGGGGCCACCTGCAGTGACCAGAGGTGGTTAAGTTTTCTCACATGTCTACATGGGTGACTACGGTAAACAATATCGTTGTTGTCTCCCAAGGAGATTACTCGTATGCATGTAATGTTGAGGTACGTACAAGTAATCACTCCTATAAAATTTTCCATACTGTGTACCTTGTGTGTAGTGAGAGGAGGCATGTATCAACTTCTTGTTTAATGTCACTTTGTTTTATGTAAAAATTTATATACGTTTGGTTTTGTTACATTTTAAGTGTATATTAATTTAGGTCACAACCCTGGTACTGTTTTTGTTGATGCTAGTTTTTCATGTATGGTTACAGTTACATATACAGAGTTTATACATGCAAGTTTTGTAGCTTTTTTTGTTACGTATACTCAGGTGTGGGTAGTAAATCGTTTAGTTACAAGGATGGTGTATTTCTTATTATAGCTTCATGTTTAGTGATTTCAGTCAATCATGTATGATTACATGTATATTGTATACCTGTGCTCTAAATAAAACACAAAATTAGGGGATGAATAGCTATGGAATGTTTAGGTACATAAAATGCTAATATTACAATGTACAGTAAGAGGCCAAAGCATTAGTTTATATATAAAAACTTTTGTATATACAGTTTCATACAAGATATGAATACAATGTCAGTTTTGGCTAGTGGCATTTTATTTTATATGTTCAGGTGTAGGTTGTCATCGTTAGTTATAAGGATGTTTTCTTATAATGTTTCATGTATTGTGATTACGTCAATGTGTGATATGCATGTATACTGTATATTTTAAATAAAAAAAAAAAAAATTTCTTTATATGGGATAAAGGTTGTTTGAGCAGCATGTATAGTGTCCAGAAACTGTCATATTTTGTCAGTGTGTTGTGTAGGACTGACGATCCTACTGTACTTATTTTATATATTTTTATTTTATATTAACCTGTAAAGTTTTTAAATAAAATATTAAAAAAAAAAAGTACGAATTTCTAAAGGTATAATGTCCTCTAAATGTCTTATCTTTATTTCACAAAAAAATCAAGTTTAATGTACTTGGAGTGTTGCAAAAAAATCTGCCTTTTACTCCCACATAACTCCCAAAGTATATTTGGAATATTTCCAAAATTATAGCTTCAGAAAATAGACATGATTATTCTACAGTTTCTGTGAAAGGTTCAAGGCCTGAGCTTGCTACCATCTGCAGCTCATAAGGCTGCCATCCCCACGAGCCCCTTCGAGGCGGGGTAGATGGCAGACCAGAGGCCTAGCTTCTCCCTACGAGCCCCGTGAGGGCGGGGAATGTGGCTAGGCCTGGGGACACTTGGTCCCAAAGATAAGGAGGTACTGTACCTCCTCCCATGGGAGACTTAAGTCTCGAGACACTCCCCAGATAGGGAGCCAAGGCCGGGTCACCACTACTTGGAAAAGACCCGGGCCGGGAGAATACCGGCGAATAAAAAAAAAAAAAAAAAAAGTTTCTGTGAATATTATTCCATTTAATTAAGTAATAAAGGCGGAAAAAAAGCGAAATAAGTGAATAAGTTACTTCCGAGATATTGGCCGGGAGCGCCGGCTGGCCCACCGTCTCGAAAAAAAAAAAATCGCGAAAATCTCGTTTGTTTGGGAGTATTTCTTAGTAAACTGATGTTCTAGTGCAGTTATCCTCTTCAACACACCGTTTTCTATCATTGATGACAAAGTCATAGTACAAGAAATTGAGGGATAACAATTTTATATCGAATATTACAGGTGGATTCTCGCCATATTATGGTTTATTTTATTCAGTCTAGAGAATATAACATGTTTGTATGTTATTTATAGTGTTTATTATATCATATTAGATCAATTATGATAGATAAAGCGTAGAGTTGATATATAAGCTGATATAAGCGTATAATGAAGTGATTTCTCCTGGCACTCTCTGGAGGGGGAGTGCTGCCGAGCGTTCCCAGATGGTGCCTGATTATCTGACACTCTACAGATAAGCTCCACCTTCTGTTTTATGATGCCAAATAGTCAGTTATTATATTAGAAAGAATAATACAAGAAAAAGCTATAAAAAACAAGGAAAATATTCCAAAAAATATATGGGCTGTGAGAAGACTCGCTACCCACATCGCCGTCACCATACCTGATATAAATGACTATAATTTCTTGCAGAAACGTCGTAGAACATTGATTCTGGTACCATTGTGTTACCAAAGAGTTGAGATATTTTTCTGATTGAATAACTCAATTTCCATAATTTTCGATTTTTTTTTTTGGAAATCACGGGAATGTATGACTGAACGTAAATGGACTGTGTAATAGTGTGAAGAGGGAATGGTTTCGAATGTTTCTGTGTAAATATAGGGTGGAAGAAGTGTTATTATTATTATTAAAGATTCGCCGGTATTCTCCCGGCCCGGGCCTTTTCCAAGTGGTGGCCTGGCCTTGGCTCCCTCTTTAGGGAGTGTCTGAGACCTAAGTCTCCCATGGGAGGAGGCACAAGTACCTCCTCATCTTTGGGACCAACTGTCCCCAGGCCTAGCCACAAGCTAGGCCTCTCTGGTCTGCCATCCCCGCCCCAAGGGGGCAAATTGGAATGACAGTCTTATGAGCTAAAGGCTCGGACTCAGGCACCTACCCTACCCTAGAAGGGCTAAGCATGGTGTCGATCTGGAAGTAGTGTTCCTGCAAGAACACAATTTCAAGTAGGGAAGAGAGGTGGAGGTGGCGAGGTTTCAGGTCATGACTGCCATCTGCACGTCTGAAAGGTGGTGTGGGTATATTGATCAGTGAGGCGAGCCCGTTTGTGTTGATACGAAGTGAGGGGGGAGGGGGGGAGGGTTGTTGCTGTGGATGGGTGGTGGATGGGGCAGAGGGTAACCTTTGTAAGTGTGTGTGCGCCAGCTGAGAACGATGTGAAAGTAAAGCAGGAATTTGCATATGATGACCTAGTTTTCTTCTTACTTGGTTTACCTGCGGTGGCCATCGTTGGTGGGGACTGGAATTGTGTTATCAGGAGGGCTGATGTGGAGCCAAAAGGGATGAGGCACATGTTGGTGGCCTTACGAGACCTCTTGAGGGATATTCAGTTGAGGGATGCAGTTGGAGGGGGAGTGTGGGAGATAGACCACACTTTCGCAAGGAGGGGTTATGCAGCTAGGTTAGATAGGTTGTACATTTCTCAATGGGTCTTGATAAAGTTTTTCCGCACAATTGAGGTAGCTTATTCGGATCATACGGGGGTCGTGGCAGAGGTGGGATGAGAGTCACTAGTGGTTATCTCTAGGGGTTATTGGAAGTTAAATACGAGTGTGTTAGGAGATGAGGAGGGGTTGGAGGGATTTACAACATTATGGGAGAGTTTAAGTGTGGAGGTACATGGAGTGGAGGATGTGGTAACATGGTGGGATGGTGTGGCTAAAGAACGAATTAGGCAATATTATGTGAGAGAAGGGAAACGAATTAATTCTTTAAAATATGGGCTGGCAACTCTTTGGAGGAAGGTTAAGGGGTTGTTATGCGAGGGGGGCAGTGGCTGGTATTTATCCTATGGATGACATACTGGCACTTGAGGGGAGGCTGTGGGAGCTACAAGATGAGAGATTCCAAGCGGTGAGGGTAATGGCAGGCGTGGAAGAGGTGTTATGGGGGCATAGGTTAGGCCTTTGTTATGTGTATTGCGTAGGCAAAATTCAATCGACAGCAGCAACTGCTAATCCATGTTGGAGGTTCGTGAGTCGGTCGGTGGTAAAGGGTGGGTTCAGGTTATATGCGCATAGAAGGAATGGGGGTGTTTGGCTGTTTGCAGACATGTGGTATTGAAAGTATTGGCAAAGGGATAGGGTTGGAGCTGGGGGTTTTAAATCAGGTGTTGTGAGTAAGTGATATGTCAGTTGGCGGGAAACAGTGATAGGAAGGTTGGGAAGGGAATTAAAATGAGAGGACAGCATGGAAGGCTTTAAGTGAAATGGTAAGGCCAAACTCCAGGAATCGTTGGGATCCTGGCAGAAGTTATATCTACTGCATTGGGAGTATGAGAGGTTTTTTGGTTAGGTTATTAAATTTATTGAAGGAGAGGGGAGAGTTGGGAGAGAAGCTGGCATTGGCTGTAGTAGTATTGATACCGAAGGGTAAGGGGCAACATACACTTAGGGACTACCTGGCAATATCCTTGTTATGAACAGATTATAAGCTGTTTGCCAATTTTTTTGGGAATCTGTTGAGAATTTTGGCCTTACCAGCTAAGATATAATTATAACTATATATAATGAACACTTAGCTGATAAATGACAGCAAATCGTCTACACAGCCGCCCCTGCAGACGAGGTCTAGAAGCTGTCGAAACCATCACAACTGTGGGCTGTTCAAGAGTTACTATTTGTAAGTCTAAATTACCCCTAGGGGGTGTTATGTCAGCATATTTCATTCGATGATGGCTGACGAAATACCTACTTGTTTGGACTCAAAAGTCCACACCTTACTGCCGATTATAGGTTGATTACAAACTCCTTGTGACTCAAGAATTGCGCAATCCCCCGATCTACCAAGAACTCGTAACTCCCTTGCGCTTTGTAATGGTGAGCTTTGGGTTCTTCAACACCTTCGACGTATGGTGACTTGATAGAAGCTGAATGTCCTTGATTTCCACGTCATTCCATTGTCTAGGAAACGCACACTGGTACACTATGTTCCACAAAGATTGTCTTTATTTGTTCACAATGTAATCACAATAGAAGCTGTCACACTTCTATTAGTGTTTGTGTTTGAGACACTTTGTACAACTATGAACAGATCAGTTTCCTGGCGTTCAGTGTTACTCTCCATAGAGGCAAGATAGTCTGCCAGACGCTACAGCGCTCCATGCCGTCACTTGCCCCAGCCAAAAAAAAAACGGTGCGCGACCTAGTACTTGCCTCCATGTCACCTCTCTCGATGAAGCAAAGCAGAATGTTTTGTTTCTTGCCTGACTTATTCATTAGACAAACAATGTACACTATCTTTACATATGTTAATAAAAATCGGCGAGCAGGATTTTCCTTAATTGTCATGCTAGTAAGAGATTGTACTGTTCTTATAAAAATACACGTTTGCAACACCGCTGCAAGGAGCGAGGTCATTCTGACTACATGGCATAGCATCTGTGATCAATTACTCACTCTAGCAGTAAACAAGACGCTCGCACTTTCTGAATTGGCCCTCAGGGCTGAAAGGGCTGAAGGGGGGCTGATCCCCTCCTGGAGAAAATTTCTCCACATGGGGGCGGCGGATGGTTCGCTGGCAGCGTGACTTATTCATCACTTAACATAATTTGATATTTCACTCGCCACCACTGCTGCTTGTCTTTTCTGAACAGCTTAGTCTGTGTGTTTCTGGAGATCACTAATTTTGTTTTCAACTCTGTGTAATTCTAACGGCACTAGTTTATTTATTGTTCCGCTATTCACTACACCTTTGCTCAAAATATCAACTGTCCTGATGTTACATTTGCATCAGGATATATGGTCACAATTTTTCCAAGTGGCCATTGGGGTACCTCGGACCTCATTGTCGAATAATCAATATGTCACAGGTCTTAAGGACTTATGATTTTCAGGAACACCAGCTCCATAGAATGTGTTCTCTCAAGAGGTGAGATAGACTTCTTCTCGCAAATATTTCTCCAACGTTCTACTTTATTAAGGTGTTTGAATTTACGTCTGAGTTGCTCAGGTTCGAAATAAGTAGGATCTCCTCTATGATTTCTTTATCATTCATGGGAGGAACAGGTTCGAGGCCTTCTGCCATGGAGTAAATGAGTTGGGATTAACACTTCTAATTGTCCAGATCATCGCGTAAACATAAAGTTAGAGGTCTCTTGTTGACTCTATTTTTTTTTCAGTCACAACTTTAGGAATTCTTCTAAGTCTATTCTCTGACGATGGAAGAGTCTTCCTTAAACAAACGTTTTACATGCCGATCAGTCTTACATAAATCCGCCGTGCCCTTGGGATTAGGACGGAATGTATTCCAACGACTTCTGGTTGATTCAGCATCTGTTGTACTTCTGGTTTGATCAAAGATCTTGCTTATATAGCAAGCACTGCAACAAGTCGTTGCATTATTCTGAAATCATCGGTCTGGGACATGCCCTTCTGGCTGCAAACCTCTGAATATTTGATAAAAGTTTCATGCAGGACATGTCAGTGGCTACTTTAGATTGTACTGCTCTAGTTGTAGCACAACGTGAACAAAACAGATGTATACCTTGATGGGGAACTTTGTCAACTGTTTTGGTTTTAAAAATTATAGGTCCAGTATAAATCTACACCTGTCACCTCAAAATGGAGTGATACGGACAAACTCGTTCAGAGGGATATGGTGGTGGGACTGGTACTAACAAACTTCGCTATCCGTAGTGACGACAAGTAATACAGATCCTATATTTGTGTTTTTCACACTTTGTCGACCTTGATGTATCCAGTTGGATTGTCGTATATGAAAAGTGTGTCAGCTACCCCACCATGTACACGTTACTGTGGGCGTTTTGCACAATCTGTTTTGGTTAGCCAATGATTCTTGGGGATCAATATTGGATGTATGGCTTCTTTAGGTAGTGGAAGAATTATTGAATTCTTCCTCGACATCTTATAAATCTTTTCTGAGTCGAGTAAAGTCTAAAGCATTAATCATGACAGGTTCTTTGGGGATTTATCTTGTGTTTCTAGAAATTTATATTCTGTAGAGGATAACGTCTTTCTGTATAGTGTACCCAGTAGTTATTGGGTTCAAGACATTCATAAATAGTTTAATTCCTTTAATGAATTTAAAGACAAGAGCTGTAAACTCTTAAGAGTTTACCCAAAGATGAGTAATTAGATCCATCAATGCTATTTCTAGTTGTGTTGCACTATTTACACAACTTATTTCTGCGTTTGTGTTCAAGCAGACTGTTTCTTCTGGCATAATGTGAGCTTTTGACTGAGGCCTGTTATTTTTCATTAGAGAGCCAGATTCGAGTCGTGGAGCATAATTTATTATCCACAATTTCTTGAGTGGGAAGGACACACGTGACAACATGTCAGCTGGATTCTTTGGGTAGAGGAGTGAAGAAAGAGATAATCCTCTCTGCATCTCTTTTTTTTCTGCTACTCTGTTCTGTTACTAGACCAAATAATCTTATTATTTCTTAAACCACTGGGGAGAAACGAATCATTAAATCTCTCCAGATCACGGTTTTCTCAATAGTGAGATGATCAAGTACTTGGTTGAGATAGACAGTAATTTTGTACCTATATAGAGTGCTGTCCGTTCCAATTGTGGTACTGTTCTGACCTTCAAGGGTGCTACGCCTGGCCTTTGAAGTAATTATGTGTACTTCCTTTCAGTATTACTCATGTAAGCTACAGCGCCATAACCTCGGGTTGAGCATCACAGATAAACATGTAATGAGTAATTGTTTCCCTCTTGACCTATTTGTCTCGGGAAATTTATTTGATGAAGTTGTTTTAAACTCCTTGGATAATTCATCCCATGCTTGACTCATTTCTAGAGGCAGTTCTCCTCCCATTCCAATTTTGGAGTTTTCCATGCATCTTGCATAAGCATTTTATTTGACCTGTTTATGGTAATTGGTGAGACGTATCCTGGAGGATCAAAAACATTGTTGATCCTCTGCCAGTAAACTACATTTAGTGAGTGTACTGGCATGAGTTATTGTTTATCCTTTTGAGACTCAAGTATCTTCCTGTGTGTTCCATATTAAGTCCAGCTATTTGTTTGCAATCAGGTAATTTCAGTTTCAGGGGAAATTTCTTTTGTAAGTTCCCTTAATTGCTTGAATTTGTTTTTCCACTTCCTGAGAGCATATTTGTTCTTTCATCTCCATGTTAGCTTCTTGTTAAGGATTTCAAAAAATCTCCTCCTTTATTCACAGTACTTGTAGTTGTTCCACCTAGAATTTTTCTTAAGACTTCTTTGAAGGGGGAACTTTCAGATTTCTCAAAATGAGGTATTTAGAGTAGCTTCTAGTAAGAATGGAGAGGATGTTGCACCAAATAATACTGATTTAAAACGATAAGTTTTCACAGGACTTTTGCGGATCATGTGGATTTTCAGGCCACAAGAATCGAGTATAATCTCTCATCTATTTCTTGTAGTCCGACTCTTAAGAAAGCCTTGGAAATATCAGCGGGTAGGCATATGGGTTTGTGCGAAATTTCATAAGCACGTCTCCAAGCTTCTTAGTTAAGTGTGGGTCGGTCATCAGACAGTCATTAAGACTTGCTACATTTTATTTGCACGTGCGCTGCAATTATCTTACAACACGTAGTGAGTGGTTTTCAGAATTTTTTTTGGGACCTCTTTATGCGGGAGATTAATGAGCGTTTGTCTTCACATTATCTTCGGACTATTTCCTCAATGAATTTATTGCTCAACTGTTCTTGTTATGTATTTATCATAGACAGTCAGTAGCTCTGGATTCTTCTGAGCTCATGTATTTGTGACTTTCATCTGTCCCGCAAGCCATGCGATATACTTAATTGCTAGGCAGTGTGGTGGATTTAATTTCATGGTTAACCTAAACCCAATAATGTCCATCGTTATATTTGAAGTGTCCAAATATTGGTTGTAAGTCCGAGATCTTGTGGGCTTGGTTTTAATTTACATCAATACTATCGCATTAAATCCCACAACTTATCAACTGGTTCATTCATTTCTTCAGAAATGATAATTTTTGCTGTGGTAATGATCAGGGGTTTATTCTCGTAACTAGTACATTGTCAATGAATCAATATCAGCTTTCCTTTCCCACTTTGAGAGGGGAATGGGACACATATAATGTGGCCTCCTGCTGTTTTCAGCAAGTGAACATCATGTTACTTACTATATTTTGCACAAAACAGTGATAAAATCACTGCCAAATGATTAAAATCATTGGACTAATTGTGTCCGTCTGTATGTCAGGACAGGCTAACTTGACCATTATCTGTTTAAGTGCCTGCAATGTTTCTTTTAATCCTGGATCTGCAACAGACTAGGGCAACTCATCTACTACCACAGCTTCTACTGTCTTTTTCCTGTTTCCTAGACCAACAGTGATTTTGGCTAGGTCATATGACTGTTTTACCAGAATTATGAAAAAACCAGCTTATCTAACTGTATTTTGGCATAGGGTTGTTTTTTCTGTTTCTGCAAACTGATCTTCTTATGAAGGGTACCTTTGTGGCTTGATCAAATAGTGTTAGACATTGTTTTGTGTAATTTATTAGATAACTCAACTCGAGCTATGGGGAGAGCAGTTGCATTTTTAAACTTATCTCTCACATTTAATGCTGTTGCTTGTTGACTTCCTGATTCTGGGAAGTCTGCTGCTGTTCAGCGAAAGTATTTGGGCTTAATGCATTTTAAAACACTTCTTCAGTGAGATTTTCCCCTTGTGTTCACTAAACACTTGATGATCTTTTCAGTGATGAAAAATACCACAAACATGTTGTTTACGTGCCTACATTGTAATGTGTAATGGACTACAATACTGTGTCCAATGGGTTCCATCACAAAGTACACATTTTGGAGTACGTTATGTATGACAGTATGTTTCTGTCTATTGTATTCACTGCTTTGATAAAAAGCCTATATGGGATTTCCCATTATGTGGTTTAGTGGGAGTCAAAGTTTTACTCTTTTTATACTGAGTTGAAGGTTTATTATCCACTGGATTTGTGGATTTTTCATCTTGTTCTCGTTGCTTGCATGTATGAAACTATTTTGTAACCATTGCTAATTTCTTCACAAGTGAAATAGCGTTTATTGAACTTATATTTAATCGTTCAATAGTTGTGGTTCAAAACTTATCTTGTACAATACACTGATAAACAATCACATAGTCTTAGGTTCATATGTAGCACCTAGAGATATGCGACTATTGTCTAATGTGATTCTAATGCCTGTAATTCTGAATAAACAATGTTTGGGTGGCTTCAAGCTTGATTTTTAAGACTGCTTGTCTAACTCTAGCCTTGTCAGCATCGAAGTAATTGTTGCTAAGACACGTAAGGCTTTATTGATAAATACTTTAACCACGAATTTGGACTTAAATCAGTTTCATAGGGTTCTCCCTCAAAGACATTTAAGGTAATTGAACCTTAGCAATCTCATCTATGTCAGTTCGTGAAATTTACATGGATTGAAATCCACTAATGAATTCTTCATAATATGACCTGGAAAAATAGGTAATGACAATGTAGGTGCATGGTCATGGGACACTTGTTGTTGTTACAGGTGTAACAGGTGGTGCACTAGTATTTAATAGGTCTCTGTGACAGGTTTTACGGCAGATAGCCTGTACTCCTGTCCACCATAATTGTTGATCACTAGAATTATCCAAAACATTTTTAATGTCATCCTCAGATGGATCTGATTCAGGAAATTTATTTCTAATGTGTATAGTCTGAATTAATTATTTCCAGACGTTGTGTAAATATTCAAACCTTGAATCAAGATCATCAAAATCTATATTTGTATCTTGATTAAATCTAGACAGACTGAAATTAGATTTTTAATTGTGTAATCTTATTCTGTAAAGACTGAACTGAGTTTTCAAATCAGCCATCTTTAATGGGTATACTGAAAATTCTAGCACCACAGTTAGAGTGTTTAATAAAAACACTTGTACTGGCTTTAGACAGCTGAGTTTTTGTTATGCTTAAGTCAGCAATATCGAGGTCAGACACTACGGACCACTAAGCTTAACCTCAGGGTCAATGACCATGAAGGGTACAGGGTGACATGATGTTGGTGTTTTGGCTTAAGAGTTGCTGTGTCCAGCCTGCCCATGATGATTTAATCGTAAATAAACGTTGTGTATACCACTTCATTCTCTATACACTATAAATGTCACTGTATAACTGAATCAAACGTGAATATTAACACATATTTAAAATTTCACAGTAATATATTTTTGAGAGCTTACACTTTATATCTAAGTTCCTTTATATAACCGGTTAGATCTATAAGGAACACAAACTTACCACAATCTTGTCTCTTTATTTCTGTCTATAAAACAATATAAACACTATGTGTATATATTACACTCAGACAAACAACATGTCACTTGGTGTGGTAGAAACAGCGATTTTCTCCAGATTGGCGCAGTTGATGGAGGGTGAGGAATACCATCCCCGTCTTCTTGTTGGGTGAGTCACCAGCTCCCGTTTTCGGTTGGAAAGTGAACGCTGGGTGAGCGCCCGTTTTCTTTTGGCTGCCATTCTCTTGTGATTGACGTTCTGAGGGACTCATTTACATGATTTTATTGTAAAAACACTAGTTTTACAGCTCTTTATTCGGAAGGACTTGGCTCATAGGTTATTTGTACACTGTTGTACAACATATTTGGACCACAGTGTGGTCTTTATCGGTTCGAACACGACCAAATTCTGTTGAGAATTTTGGCCTTACCAAGCTAAGTATAATTTATAACTATATATAAATGAACCCACTTAGCTGATTAAAATGACAGAACAATCGTCTCACAGCCGCCCCTGCAGACGTGTTCTAGAGATGTCGAAACCATCACAAACGGGGCGTCAAGAGATTACAATTGTAAGTATAAATTACCCTAGGGGGTCGTTATGTCGGCATATTATTCGATGAGGGCTGCCGAAAATACCTACTTGTTTGGACTCAAAAGTCCACCCTTACTGCCAATATAGGGTGATTACTAACACTTGTGACTCAAGAATTGCGCAATCCCGATCTACAAAGAAATTCGGAACATACCCTTGCTCTTTGTAACGTGAGCTATGGTGTTTCACCACCTTCGACTGATATCGGTGACTTGATAGAAGCTGAAAGTGTCCTTGAATGTCCACTTCTTCATGTCTAGGAAAGCACACTGGTACCTATGTTCACAAGATTTGTTCTTTATTGTTCACAAATGTATCACAATAGATGATGATCACACTATCTTTTGAGTGTTTGTGTTAGCGGACACTTTGTTCACCCTAACGCACAGATCAGTATCCTGGCATCAGTGTTTCTCTCCATAGAGTTCAAGATAGGTCTGCCAGACGCTACAGCGCTCCATGCCGTCACTGCCCCTGGCAAACAAAAAAAAAAACGCTGACCTAGTACTTGCATCGTGTACCTCCTCGATGAAGAACAGAATGTTTGTTTCGTGCTGTCTTAATCATAGACAACAATGTACACTATCTTTTACTATGGTAATAAAGTGGGAGCAGGATTTTCCTTAATTGTCCTTGCTAAGTAAGCGATGTACTGTCTCTTATAAAAATACACGTTGCAACACCGCTGCAAAGAGCAGAGGTCATTTGACTACGTGGCATAGCATCTGTGATCAATTACTCACTCTAGCAGTAAACAAGACGCTCGCCCCTTCTGAGTGGCCCCTCAGGGCTGAAAGGGCTGAAGGGGGCTGATACCCCCCTCCTGGAGAAAATTTCTCCACAGAATCAGTTTAAATGCATTGTGGTTGCGTTATTATCCGAGAACTCGTTTTGGGTTGCCAGGGACGGTTCTATGGTGGAGGGACATGGGTTCCTAAGGGATTTCGTGGAAGCAAAAGGGGGGAGGAGGGCTTGGTGGCTTTAGACTGGCAGGGAGCATATGACAGAGTGGAACAAGAAGCATTGAGAGCCATCCTTAGGGGACGGGGTTTGGGAAGAAATAGTGGGATGGGGTTAGTATGCTTTGTATCGCGGCAGGGGGTTGGGTTTGCTGGACTTAAAGAGGAGGGTTCAAAATGTCTTTTGTCTTTATTAAAAGGAGGTAGCGTGAAGGAAAAATGTGGGTGGGGGGGGTTCTGGTTGGCTCCTTGAAGATTGAAATGAATGTGAAAATGTTTTGAGGGCTTGTGGCGTGGGTCGAGATCCAGGGAAGGTCAAAATGGTGCGATGTGTTGTTTTTTTGCTGGGGAGGGTTCTGGCGCTGTAGAGGGGAATTTTTCCCCATGTATACAATAGAAGTATAGAATAGGTTAAGTAGGATGAGTTCGACATGGGCACGTGGAATAATGTATCGTTTTTGCTCGGGATTTTGCCGTCGGGTATCGTTTCTCGAGGGATAGACGTGTGTTTGAGTGGTGTGTTTGTGTGGAATTGTGAAGGTGAGGAAGTTGGCATTTCATGTTGAAATATTTTGTGAGGGGATGGGTTTCGTCAGGGGTTGTTGAGTAGGGTACTCTGTAAGATTGCGGGGGTTTAAAAAAGGGATTCTTGGTCTGAGAGCTTAAAGTCTTGATATCGGGGGATTGGATGAGAGTATCAATAGGTGCTGTGGGGTACGGACATTTTGGTAGATTATATATACAAGTGGTGGGGGAATGCGGGATATCTAAAGGGGTTAGGGAGGTAGGAGGCACATTTTAGCGGTTCGTTTTATAAAACGTTGTGTCGTAAAGGGAAATTTATGG
Organism: Cherax quadricarinatus; assembly: GCF_026875155.1. Taxonomy (NCBI): domain Eukaryota; kingdom Metazoa; phylum Arthropoda; class Malacostraca; order Decapoda; family Parastacidae; genus Cherax; species Cherax quadricarinatus. Next base: position 20,847,428 of record NC_069480.1, on the reverse strand, counting down.
AAGAGGAGGGAGCTGGCTTTTTTTCGAGGGATATAGAGATCTTATGTTAAGGGTTATATTAGAATTGTAAAATAGGTGGGAGGGCCAGGTTAGGGATGGTAAATGCTACTGTAGGTTGGGATGTCAAGGGTAGATTTTTATTATTATTAAAGATTCGTCGGTATTCTCCCAGCCCGGGCTTTTCCAAGTGGTGCCAGCCTGGACTCCCTCTTTAAGGAGTGACTGAGGACCTAAGTCCTCCATGGGAGAGGCACAAGTACCTCCTCATCTTGGGGACCAACTGTCCCCAGGCCTAGCCACCAAGCTAGGCCTCTTGGTTTGCCATCAGCCCAAGGGGGCTAATGGGGAAATGACAGTCTTTTGAGCTAAGGCTCGGGCCTCATGCACCTCCCTACCCTAGATGGGCTGGGCATGGTGTCGATGTCAAGGGTAGAAATGGGTCACCTCCTGGAGGTTCGACAGTTGAAAGAATGAGTTGCTATTGTAGTTGGCGAAGAGAGTTGGAATAACGTAACGTGCGAAATGTGTTGAACCTGTGTGAATGAATCGTGGAATGGCACATACAGAGTTGGGCTGTCTGGCCTGGTAATTGTCAATGTGTAAGACTTGTTCATGTTTCCTTATGTTTTATAATTGTTATAAATGTTACTGAGTCTTTGGTGTTACTGTTCTCACCAATTCTTTTATAATTACCACTTATGTTTATTCATAATTATGGCAAGTTAGGATGTACTCCACAAGTTGGTGATAAAGGCCATATTATTTCGGGGTGAGGGCGGGCAATTAATGTATATTAAGTTTAAGTCATTAACGTTAATGCCAACTTTATTGGTAATTGTTACATGTGTTTTGATATATATATCACATTGTGTTAGTCTTATTAAAGGTATTGTGATTTTGTGTCCTGTATTTATCCATGGTTGTAAATATCTTTCCTCAAGTGACATGTGTCATGATATTCCTAAATTGAGGATAATTAATGTCATGATTATTCAGATTGGTGATGGGGTTAGTTTTTTAGTGTGTGTGGTGTGTGGGGGGAGGGATGATGGGTCACCTGTATTGTGTGAGTGGGGGGAGGGATGATGGGGTCACCTGTGTTGTGTGAGTGGGGAGAGGGATGATGGGTCACCTGTGTTGTGTGAGTGGGGGAAGGGATGATGGGTCACCTGTGTTGCAGCACAGGTTTCTTAATATGCATATTTAAGGTCTTGTGTAATTTGTTGCGAGTTGTATTTTGGGTGATTGTTATTAAGCTTGGTGCTTTTTTTTGTGTTGGGTTGTAAATTTTGGAGTTTGTTATAGCATTCTGTGGCCTTTATTTTTATACCCTTTTTTCCTTCTTGAACTGTGATATGTTTTAAAAACTTGTATATTGTATGTGTCAGATGTTGCCTGGATTGTTATGTGTTTATATATAGTGGGTTTTTGATGTTGTCTTTGTTCAAGTCATTTTTAATTTTAAGGGGAAAAAGGGAATGTAGAATGTATTCACTGGTGGTGGGGGAGGGGGGTGTAAGCAATAATGGTAGATTCCATTATATCTATGAACTTTGTGTACTTGTGTACTTGTGTACTTGTGAAACAAGTACGTAGAAGCAGTCTGTAGGTTGTGTTAAGTTTATTTTTAAATGTCCTTATTGTATGTGCTTATCAGTAGTTATGTAGTGAATGTTTATTGTCATCACCAGTGTCAATGTTACCCATTTTTTATATGTACATATACATATTTTTATGTGAAAGTTTTAAATAAAATATATTAAAAAAAAAGTTTTAGTTCTGTTATGTATGATGTATTCCCATTCTATTCTATCTTTATTTATTTTTCTTTACTTGCACCTGCGTGGCAGGTCTTCAGCCACCGGCCCTATGGCCAGATGATGTACCAAACGTTAGTTCGACAACATGCCTAACCCTCCTAGGGTAGGGTAGGTGCCTGAGCCCCAGCCTTTAGTCATAAGACTGTCATTCCCTTTGCCCCCTTGGGGCGGGGATGGCAGACCAGGAGGGC
>NC_069480.1:20815064-20844917 GCF_026875155.1 Cherax quadricarinatus | reverse complement strand
GAGCAGGGAGATGGCAGGGTTGGGCGCTCCCCACATTATCTGTAATTATACATACTACCAGCCTACGTGAGTATTACTTTACCCTATCCACGTATCGAACTCCCACATGATAAGATCAGTGGATGCTGGGGTAGATCAGTGGATGCTGGGGTAGATCAGTGGATGCTGGGGTAGATCAGTGGATGCTGGGGTAGATCAGTGGATGCTGGGGTAGATCAGTGGATGCTGGGGTAGATCACTGTATACTGGGGTAGATTTTTTTTTTTATATTTTATTTAAAACCAATACAGTTTAACATAAAAATAAAGAAACAGTATGGAACCTAATCAAATTAACTGACAAACGGATTATACCTACATGCTCGCAAGATGTTACAACAACAACTTACATCAAGAACATAACTAAAAACAAAATAACATGTCACAGGTTCATGAATTTCCATACAAAACCTTGCATATATATAAATTGTACATATAAATGACATCTGACAAAGGTTCCATACACTTGAACATAAAATATACAAAGAAGTTATATCAGTTAAATCCCATCCTTCACATTAATCTAAAAACCAAAACCTAACATCATAATCTTACTAGAAAATCTACATACTTATCCCTAACATTACAGCCGAACATATCCCAACATACAAATAAACAGACAAAGAATACAGCTTAGAACACAATAACTGAAGCTCTATACTGTTACAATAAACCCATATACAAATTTCAGACACAAATGGACTACGTCACTAAACTGTCTAGATATGTCTGTATACCATTCAGACTAAAACTTAACATCAAGAACTTGCATGAACACCAAACCGGTATCAGGGTACAGACCATAATTATAAACTTTAAAAAGAATCAATCATGCATATATAAATTATTACATAACGTCTGACCCATGACAAAGGCTCAATACAATAGAAAGGAATATTTATATATATACACATACACACCCACACACCCACACCCACATCCACACACACACACCCACACATACACACAAAAATTTGCAACAAAATCACATTAATCAGATGCACTGTATGCACAATGCCAAACAGTATATAAGTATATCTCATCGTGCAAAAACCCAGCACGTAACATAAATACAAACTAAAACACACTTCATTATTACTCAAGAATCATGTTATTACAAGACAGATACACATCATAATTATACATAAAAAATCTACTATATTATACCTACATTCTGAAAAGTGTTATATCTACCATAACGAGACCTTGATCTCTACATCCACACTTGGATGCCATAAAGTCCCAATGAAAACCAGGAAACCATTCCAAACCCACATTCACAACACTCACACGACCCCCCCCCCCAGGGAGGCGAGCCCGCTGTTGCCCCCTGACTCCCTCCAACCTATGAAAACCCCTTCACTCACTCATTTCCAATCACAGATTTATGAGAATCCCTAACGTTAGCATTCTATACCCTCTGAGAAAGCCTGATCCCACCTCCTCCCATACAAATCTCTGTTACGACACCTCGTACGGTAGAACGTTACCGCAAGAACCTTCCTTCTCTCCTCACTATCCCCTCTCCCCCTCATCACCCACGACATATATATATAATCTACCATGATATAATCTAAAGCTCTTATGACACCCTCATCTAACCCACCCATATCTAGACTTAGAGCACGCAAAACCGACACCCCACGGTCCCCCACCCTCTGTACCAACCTACTTAACCAGCACCTGACCTCCTCTAGCCCTTCACAAAAGTAAACTACATGGAACGCAGTCTCATCCCCTCCACAGATACCACACCCCCCACCCTCTACAACCTGTCTGTTTCGTAATATCTCACCAGACGGAAGGATCCCATGCGAAAACGAAACATCACCTCACGCGCCCGAGGTTTTAACTTCAATTTACTAAATCTAAACCAAATACTCTTCCACGCATACATGGGGAACAAACCCTCAACTGGGACAACGCACCTACCTACAAGTAACCTACACAAAACCCTTATACGAACCTTTCTCAGTTCCCTAACCAACATCACAGCCCTCAAAACTATTTCACATTCCCTCAACTCCATTCCTCGATACCACATACCCAGCCTGTCGTGTATCCTTCCCAAACGCCCCGCGTTCACACCCTCACGCAACACTTCCCATTTAATAAACACACATTTAGCCCTCCGTCTCAAATCCAACAACCCCAACCCACCCTGACTTACAGGTAACATTACAACCTCCCTCCTTAACCAATCACAACGTGAACCCCATAAAAATTTGTACACCCGTCTTAGTATCCCCGCAATCGCTGTCCCTGTAATTGGGAACACAGCTGCAACATACCAAACCTTACTATACAATAGAATGTTCACGACTATCACTCGCTGTATCAGAGTTAGGTGCTGGGGTCTCAGAACACCTATCCGCCCCACGATCCTTTCCAATAACCTATCTGAATTTTCCTCTCGCGCCACAACCATGTCCTCCCTATAAATAATACCACAAATCTTTAAAGACACCGCCCATTCTTTAACAACATTACATCTCCCCCCCCACACCCCCCACCCAAGAACCCAACCCCATGCACCTTGACTTCGCACTATTTACCTGCATACCCGTGGCACTTCCAAATAATTGCACCACCTCGTCCAACAACTCCCATTGACATCCCTGCACGAATGAGAACAGTGGTTGTCGTCAACATATCCAATTAACCCACGGCCAGGCCACTCCCACCCCCCACACTTCCCTCACATGGCGTACATAATCTACGGTCAACCATTCTATAAAAGGGGTCCTGGAAACACGCAAACAATATTTGGGACATGGGGCATCCCTGTCTAAGGCCTCTTCCCATTGCAATTTCCCTCCCCATACACCCATTAATCTGTATCCTCATTTTCGCCCTCTTGTACAACGTATTTACCCACTCGACTATTTCCTCCCCAAAACCCTGTCTCCTAAGTATAACCTGCAAAGCTCCCCTTTCCACTCTATCATATGCTCCCTGCCAGTCTAGAGCCAACAAAGCCGCCCCTCCACCCCCACCCTTAGCTTCCACAAAACTTCTCAGTATCCCATGTCCTTCAATCATCGACCTTCCCGGCAACCCGAACTGTGATTTTGACACCACCCTTCCACTACACATTTGAACCTATTACCTAAAATTTTGCAAACACCTTATAGTCTGCACACATCAGTGATATGGCTCGGTACTCCCGAAGGGTGGGCTGCCCCTTGACCTTCGGGACCAACACTACAACTGCAGTTTCCTGCTTCTCCCCCAACTTACCCTTCTCCTTCATACTATTAAATAACCTAACTATAAATTCCTTTATCAACGCCCAATGTTGTAAATAAAATTCTACTGGGAGACCATCAATACCGGGAGCTTTCCCCTTCCTCATTCCCCTTAATGCATTCTCTATTTCCTCTGCCGTAATCGTCCACCTAAAGCCTTTCGATCACTATTTCCTAAAATTAACGTCCATACGTACACACCTTGTCCAATGCCCCGTCACCCACCCCCCCACTGTTCCAGTACTTCTCGTACCAAGCCTCTGCATACGCACACATCCCCTTCGTGGTTCGTATCTCCTGCCCTACTCTATAATTCCCAACCATCTCCGTTACCTCTAAACATGGTATAGCCGTCAGCGCCTGCCTTTGCTTTTGTTGCCGCAAAACACACGCTGACGGCTTGTCGCCCCAAAGCACTTCTCCACCCCTGCCTGCACCCTTACAGCTTGAAACCTTTCATTTTGCAACACCCTCAACCTCCCCTTTATTTCAGCTATTTCATCCATAGGAAAATTATCCCACCCACCCCCCTCCCATAGCAACCTCTTAACCTATCCTCTAAATAGTTAGCCAGTCCATATTTTAAATTATTAATACGTTTTCCTTCTCTCACATAAAAACTTTCTAATCCTTTCCTTTGCGACACTATCCCACCATGTCACAATGTCATCCACTCCCTGTTCTTCCACACTAAGCTCCCTCCATAGGACTGAAAACCCCTCCAACCCCTCCTCATCACCTAACACACTTATATTTAATTTCCAATAACTTCTATATATTTCTGCAAGCGTCCCCCACCCAACCTCCACCACCACTGCCCTATGATCTGACATTGTAGCCTCAAGAGTACTGAAAGATTTCACGTCCACACCCTGAGAAAGGTACACTCTATCTAGTCTCGCAGCATAACCACTCCTAACAAACGTATATTCAGTCTCCCACACCGCTCCTCCAAAGGCATCACGTAACCTAACATCCCTTAATAAATCCCTAAGAGCCACAGACATATATCCAGCCCCTCTTGGGTCCACATCAGCCACCCTGATTACACTGTTCCAGTCCCCACCAACTATTGCCACCTCTGGCAGTGCACTTAAGAAAAACACAAGCTCCTCACACACAAAATCATTCTTTACCTGTATGTTATTTTCTGCCGGCGCATACACACTCACAAAAGACACACGCTTACCCATCCACCACCCATCCACACGCAACACCCTCCCTCCCCCTCCTCCCTCGCTTCTCTGCAAAACAAACGGGCTCGTCTCCCTTATTAAAATTCCCACACCACCTTTTAGACGGGGAGATGGCAGGGTAACTACTCGATAAACCTGCCACCTCCAACACCCCTACCCTCTTTGAAATTGTGCTCCTGCAGGAAACACAACATCCACTCTAGATTTATTCAGAAAATTACGAAACCAATCTCTCTTCATACCGCTACATAACCCATTAACATTTACAGACATACACCTAAGGCCTATTAAAGTTTCCACCCTGCTTCCTCTCATCACTCTTTACAACTCCAGAGCTTGAATTTACGTTTGACACCTTCAGAGTGCTCTCTTTCCCTTCCCCCTTCTTCCGGTGCCTCCTATCATGGCTACCACCACCTACACCACTACCTACACACTTCACCTCAGTCTGTTTCCCAGGCCTTTGTGCAGGCGTAAGGACGTCATCAGAATCTGATGTAGCCGCCCTCTTTCTCGTGACAGTCATGTTACACATATCTTGGTCAGATGTTACCTCTCGATGAACCTCCACCTCCACCTGAGAATGGTTTAATGAGTCAATGGACGACTCCAAACCACCATCACGTCCCAAATTATCATGTCTCAGACTTTCTGGAAGCGACGATTCTCCGATGACACCACGCTCAGATGTAACGTCCCTCTCTGGTGGTGACAACGTCTTCAACACCTCCACCAATTCCTCCTCAATCTCAAGAATCTTCTCTTGTACTTGCTGTTCCTCCTTATCCACAGGAGACGACACCTGATCAGCAGTTGGGGGGCTGGACTCCAACTCACCACCAGTCCTGTGTGCCCGATCCACTATCTCGCTCCACAAAACACCACGCCCTCCATCCGATGTTTGTCCTCACCTGCCACCTTTGAAGCAGGGGCTGCGACGTCCACCACAGGTCCAGGCACATGTCTTCGCTTGTCACAGGTCGCCGCTATGTGATCATACTCACTCACCATAGGCGGCATGTACGTCGTTGTCCTGGGTACATTACCATTACCTGCGTCCTGAAATCTTGTAGGTACACATAGGATGGTATTTGGTGTCTCAAAGTCATTTGAGGTTGAAAGAACCTCTGGAAAACCAGCATAGGCTCCTGCCGCCCACGTACCATGTTGAGCATAATGCACCGTCCCATTCTTCTCAAAAACTTTCCTTATATCTGCCTCGTCCGCCTCAAAGGGAACGTTGCGTAACTTGATCCACGTATAATACCGTGAAACATCTATCATTCTTACAGTGACAGCTGGTGTGACGTTAAGACTCACGTCCTGAAACCTGGTGATTAACGATTCATAAACCGTTGCTGATAGCAGTTTGACGAAAATTCGTTGTCCTCCGTTCAATGCTACACCATACAAGTCACTATCTTGTACTCCATAAGTCTCCCGTATGATCTTTGGCAATAAGGAACTGGTCGTTATCGTTCCTTTAAGTAGCTCGATGCCTACAGTATTTATCCTTCGTCTCAGACTAACCGCCATCTTGACGATCACAGTGCACCTAAGTTGTTAGCCGAGGTGTGGACAGCACCACTTCACACCACTGCAGCCAGGTAACTGACAAGGGCGCTCGCCTACACACAGCAGAGGGGTGCAGAGCACTACCGCACACTACCGTGGTCAGGCAGCGAATGTTACTGGGGTAGATTAGTGGATGCTGGGGTAGATCAGTGGATGCTGGGGTACATCAGTTGATGCTGGGGTACATCAGTGGATGCTGGGGTACATCAGTGGATGCTGGGGTACATCAGTGGATGCTGGGGTACATCATTGGATGCTGGGGTAGATCAGTGGATGCTGGAGTAGATCAGTGGATGCTGGGGTAGATCAGTGGACGCTGGAGTAGATCAGTGGATGCTGGAGTAGATCAGTGGATGCTGGGGTAGATCAGTGGACGCGGCGTAGATCAGTGGATGCTGGGGTAGATCAGTTGACGCTGGAGTAGATCAGTGGATGCTGGAGTACATCAGTGGATGCTGGAGTAGATCAGTGGATGCTGGAGTACATCAGTGGATGCACGAAACAAATACAAACTAAAACACACTTAATATCACAAAGAACTTATTACTCAAGAATCAAAATAATACATAAAAAAACCTACTATATTATACGTACATTCCTAAAAAGTGTTATATAGATCATAACGAGACCTTGAGCTCTACATCCACACTTGGCAAGATAACCACAAGGTGGATGCCATAATGCCTCAATGAAAACCAGGAAACCATACCAAACCCACATTCACAACACTCTCACGAGCCCCCCAAGGAGGCGAGCTCGCTGTGACCCCCTGACTCCCTCGCAACCTATGAAAACCCCTTCACTCACTCATTATCATTCACAGATTTACAAGAATTCCTAACGGTAGCATTCTATACCCCTCTGAGAAAACCTGATCGCACCTCCTCCCCTACAAATTTCTGTTACGACACATCGTACGATAGAACGTTACCGCAAGAACCTTCCTTCGTTCTTCACTATCCCCTCTCCCCCTCATCACCCACGACATATATATATAATAAAATGGGTACCTGGGTGTTAGTCGACTGGTGTGGGTGGCATCCTGGGTGTTAGTGGACTGGTGTTGGTCGAATCCTGGGCGTTAGTCGACTGGTGTGGGTGGCATCCTGGGTGTTAGTGGACTGGTGTGGGTGTCGTCCTGGGTGTTAGTGGACTGGTGTGGGTCGCATCCTGGGCGTTAGTGGACTGGTGTGGGTGGCATGCTGGGTGTTAATGGACTGGTGTGGGTTGCATCCTGGGCGTTAGTCGACTGGTGTGGGTGGCATCCTGGGTGTTAGTGGACTGTTGTGGGTGGCATCCTGGGTGTTAGTGGACTGGCGTGGGTGGCATCCTGGGTGTTAGTGGACTGGTGTGGGTGGCATCCTGGGTGTTAGTGGACTGGTGTAGGTGGCATCCTGGGTGTTAGTGGATTGGTGTGGGTGGCATCCTGGGTGTTAGTGGACTGGTGTGGTGGCATCCTGGGACACTCACCTAATCTGCCCGACATGCTCAGCATAACAAGGGGTTTTCTATATAGTAGTATGTCATTCATTGTTCGCATCTCTATTTGGCCGTGTGGACAGGCTGCGCAGACGCTCATGATTGAGTTGGCTTGTGCGCAGTTTACCTGTTTGAGCTGCTACCCCTGGCATTAGCTGGTGAAAACTTTGTTTTCCAACATGGCGCTGCATAGCAGCAGGCGCATCGACACGTCTGCGTTGAGTTGACCCGTGGGGCTGTCACGTAAGCCACGATGGATTTGTTACTACCGGCGATTATCCGTGATACCTACGGTATCGCAAATGAAGAGATATGTGGTGTAGCACTTAATGGAACGACACGGATCTTCGTTAAAATGACGTCAGCAAATGTCTATGAAGCGGTGGTTGATAAGTATCAAGAGACCATTATAGCCGTCAATTCAGCTGTATCAGTACGTCTTCATGATGTATCTCGACATTACACATGGGTAAAAAAACAGGAATGTGCCTTTTGAGGCGACTGATTTTGTTATAAAAGATGAACTACATAATTATGGTACAGTTCATATGGCCTCTGCAGGTCGGTGGGCAGCTGGACCTTATGCTGGAAGTTTGGAGGGAACATATTCAGTCAAAATGACCTAACGCCATCCTATACCATCCTAGCATTTCGAACTCAAGTATATGTAACATATGCGGGCAACGTCATACGTGTCAGCTGTGTGGGTCGTATGACCACATAGTGGCGCAGTGTGGTAAGCGTCGTGGGAATCTCCAACTATCTCAATAGCGACAATCGGAAGAGGTCGAGGAAGGTGAGGGACGAGAACAGTCTTAAGCTAACCTGTCTCGACAACGGTCATCTTGGAGTGATAAGGTAGAAAAAGCACAGGAGAATGCTTTGGAGGATGCAATACAGCGAGGAGAATCACCGTCACTGGACATAAATAAAATATTTGAAGAGACTCTGCCCCACTATGGGGAAGAGGATGTAGCGGCGTCTTTAGTGAAGGGACTGGATGTTTTTTTTAGAGGAGTCTATCGTCAACCATGTGGAAGATCCAGGTGCAATTTTGGGATCGGTTGAGCATCATGGTGATGCGACGGGTGAAAGCATTGAGTCTAGTGTGTCGCATGGTGTGATGGTGAATGTAGCAGAAGTGGAGGTGCATCACGATAGTACTAAAGAAATCCCAATGCAGGTGGAGGGTAGGACGCGAAAGCGAACTGCGACCCCATCGGGCTCAGACGACCGTGCTTAAATCCTGTTTCCCAAAAGGGCCCGGGAAAAAGTCTTGGGCGGATGTACAGAGGAAAGGGAACAGTGAATCCACGAAACAAGAGTTTAAACTAGGTGGTTCCCCAAAAAAGAGGGGAGGGATAGAGGTGTTGTAAAATGTATAAGTGAAAAGTCTATACCTAGAACGAAAGGGAAAAACCCATTAATTGACTTTAAAAGGGTTTTTACAAAAAATATTAACGGTTTGAGATCTGAGCGAAGCGAAAGTGGTTTAATGAATTTTTGGTGCGTCTAGATGTGGACGTGGTATTTCTCCAAGAACACAATTACAGAATTGGATACAAGTTAAAATGGATGTTACGATGCGTATATGGAATATGCGATGAGGTTAAAAGAGGGGCGTCGCCTTCTGGTAAAGGAAGTTAGTAGTTAGTTTAATATGTTTATTATGCACCCCATACCCATCCTGTGGGCGGTAGTCAAAAAATTACTGAGGTACATAATTGGTCCAGGACTGGACTCCAAAGTTTTGACAGCTGAGCAAGTTACAACGGTAATGAACTAGATCTGGTCATAATCATGACCAATTTCAAAGGTAATGAGCTCCAGGTAGAGCTGGTCACACTCATGAATAATTGCATAGGTAATGAATCATAAACACATTAATCATGAGAATTTACAAAGGTAATGAGCTCCAGGTAGAGCTGGTCAAAATCATGACAAGTTTCAAAGGTAATGAATAATAAACACGTTATCACATGATTACAATCATAGACAAATTACAGAGTAATGAGCAGTTAACAAACATAGCAGGGAATTCATCCATTGCCCAAACAACAGATGTTGCTAGGTGCCTGTCTCTCCTCGTAGACAGCCATTGCAAACAGCAGCAAGTTGCCCCGGGATCTGCTGCTTGCCACGAGCACCATCGACCCTCCCCAAGAGGTCCAAGAAGCCAGTGACTCCGTTAGCAGCCGATGGAGAGCTCCCCTAGGGACATGTCAGCGTCCTGGTGACGCCAAGTAGATTGAAGATCCCAGGCCCTCGTGTGCACGGATGTTGAAGCTTGAGGAACTGAGTACACACTGCCTGTGGCACACCTGACTGCTGCCTCGCGGTCGAACTCCACGATGCTGTCCCTGTAGTGGAAGTTCCTGTGAGCCCGGCACTCCCTGCAGTGCCATCGCTGACATCGTGGGTTAGGGGAGAAGTAACCCTCTACAGATGGGGTGGCGCTGGGAGTTGGGTGGTGAGGTGGGGGAGATGCGCAGGGGTGAGGCGTTATGAGAGGGTCACTAATTACTACACACGCCCTCCCCCTCACCCCCCCCAGCGGAGAGGGGGGGAGGCGCTGACTGGTCCTGACTCGACAACACCAAATCCTCTGAAACTGCACAACACTTCAACTATTTACGCTGAAACGATGCACTGGGATGTCCGTTCGCTGCTCTGGTATCTTCTCAAAGCATTCACACTGAGTTCTGTTAAGTAGGGACCTGGTCAGCCTCTTTGACCAGGAGCTATCCTTGAAAATCCCCGCAGCTAGCCCACTACACAACCTGCCGTGTCGGCCATGTTGAGCCCTGTGCTGGTAAAGGAAAATAGCCCGTTTGTAGTACTGCATAGTGAAAGGGGGAGGGGAGAGTGATTAGTGTGGATGTTTATGGGGTAGAGTACACATAAGTTTTTGTGTGTGTATATGGGCCGGCCGAGGGAGATGTACGACTTAAAACTCATTTTGTACAAGATGTATTAGTATATTATCTAAAGTAGTTTTCCAAATGTAGCGATAATAGGGGCAGCTGAATTGTGTAATACGACGAAAAGATGTGGAGCCTCAAGGAGCGGGTTGTTGCTTGGGGGTTTCCCGGGAGATTTATTGACGAGTGGGTGGTTTTAAAGGATTGTGTGTGGGGGTGGCATGGTGGAGAATACTTTCATTAGACGAGATTATGCGGCGAGATTGGGTAGAATGTACTGTCTTGTGTGATTACAGTGCGGAAGTGAATGTGATAATTGTGTTTTTTTTGGGGGTCATAGAGGAGTTGTAATGGATGTAGATATTGAGGGTGTGCCTAGGAGGGGGCCATCATTTTGGAAATTGAATGTAAGTTATTGAAGAGAGAGGAAAGTCGTTTGTCTTTTGGGCATAAATTTGGGGAAAGCCTTGTGGTTGAAGCACCTGGAGATGTTTGGCTTTGGTTAATTGGTGGAAACGATAGCCAAAAAGCAAATTAAAGGAATATTATATTAGTCAAGGGGGGAGAATTTTAATCATTACAGTATGGTTTCCAACGATATTTAAAAGGGCAGTTGTGCGACTGCTATGTACAAGCAAATACTAATTATCCTTATTAGAAATTGAAAGAATTAAGGAGCAACTAAGAAATTTACAAAACGAAAGGTTGATGGGGAAAGGCTTAAGGGTGGAAAACGAAGAGGTTTTGTGGGGAGATCGGCCTCGGCGTGTGTGTTGAGGAATCAACACAGACTCGCAAGGCAAGGAGTTAATAGGTTGAATGTTTCCCGGGAGGTATGCAGGGGGATAGAGTGAATCAGGAGTTGACGACGACGGAGGGTATGAGTGGGTATATAGATGCTTGGGTTAAATTGAAAACGCAAAGTGTTGGAATAAGTGAAATTGCATTGCAGTCAATCGGTAGGTTTGTGCATTGTGAGCTGATGGAGCATGATCGTTTGATGTTGAGAGGGCCGATAACGGAGTGTGAGACTTGGGAGGCTTTATCTGGGGCGCAATTGGGTAAGGCGCCAGGAATTGATGGGTTGCCCAGCGACTTTTATCTTCAAAATTGGAACGTTTTAAAGGGGTTTCTGGTATGTTTATTCAATATAATGAAGCGGGATAGAGTTTTAGGGGAACAACAAAAATTGGCTGTGGTCGTCCTAGTTCCTAAAGGTGAGCCATTAACGGTTAAAGATTATCATGCAATCTCGTTATTATGTGGGGACTACAAAATTTTTGGAAGGATCTTGGCTAACAGAATAAAAAAAGTCCTGGGCAAAGTGATTGACAAGGGACAATATGGGGTGCCGGGCAGGTCTATGTATGAAGGTCACGGTATGATTAGAAGTTTTATTGAAGAAAGAGTAAGATTGGGAGGGAGGGGGGGTATTGGCTATAGATTGGGAGGCGGCATATGATAGTGTGGAACAGGAGACGTTATGGAAGATCATGAGATGGCAGGGGTTTGGGGCGGAAATTATATCATGGGCCAAATTAATGTATCAGGAGGCAACCTTGCGTGTGCAGGTGAATGGGAGGTTGGGAGATCGAATTCAGATGGGAAGGGGTTTGCGTCAAGGTTGTCCCCTTTCACAAATTTTTTTGCTTGTTTTCAAGATCCCTTTTATAGAGGGATAAGGGTTTTATTGGAAGCAAATGGGATGGGTAATGTAAGGGGTGGGGGAGCGGGCATTGTTGGATATGTCGACGATACGATGATTTTGGTGAGAGAAAACATGGATTTGCTTTGGGTAGAAAAGTTAGTAAAAGTTTTTGAAAAGGCTTCTGGCATGACGATTAATACGGGGAAAACGAAGTATATGAATCTTGGAAAAGGGTCACGTGAGGAAGGAATGGTTGCTGAAAGGTGGGAAAGGGTGAACCAAATAAAGATATGTGGGATCGTTTATGTAAGTGATATCAAGTTAGCACAACAAATAAATTCCGTGCGTATCGTTGATAGTGTTCTGAAGCGCCTCGGTGGTTTAAGAGCTGCTAGTTTAAGTTTGCAACAAACGGTGATTACAACGAATGTGCTATTATATAGTAAACTGTGGCATGATGCAGTAATATTTCCGATACTTCGTTGTGAGTTAAAAAGGTTACAAAAAAGTGTTTTCAGATTCATTTGGGGAACAGTGAGCGAATGGTTAAGTAGAGCGGTTGTCACACTCCCGGTTGGCCGTGGAGGGCTGGGTCTTATAGATGTCGAAAAGAGGATAATAAGTATGTATTTAAAACGTAGTTATGAGCGGGATGGGGGGACGGCGAAAGAAGACGGTCTTCATAGGATACATCAGGATATGCGACGGTGGTGGGGGGTAGGGAGTTCATGATAGGTGAGGCAATCTTACGAGTCTTCATAAACGTGAGGGATCCATCACATATTAAATTGAGAAATCTTGATAGGTAGATAGTAAGGCTGTGGTAGCGGCGCTAAAGGAGTTTATCCGATGTATGATTGGCATAATATTTGGGGGCGTTTAAACAAATTGCGTTTAAAACCTAAAGTCAGAGAAGTTATGTATAGATTTTTACATGGAATCTTGCCGTCAGGAATGGTTTTATTCTATAAGAGAATACGAGAGGATGGGGAATGCAAGGATTGTGGGGGATTGGTTACTATTTATCATACGGTGTATTTTTGCGATTGTATTGAACTTATAAGGGTTTGGATGGGTAAGGTTTTAAGGTTAGTGGGGGGAGGGAGTTTGCAGGTCTTGAGGGTTTTAAGTTTAGATATAACTTGGGTGAATAAAAGGGTTGAGAATGCGATTGGGTATATGATTACAGATTATATGTATATGATGTGGACTATGAGGGAGGCGGACGTGCGTGCAAGAATTAATGAGTTGGCAGCAACTCTTTATAGGACACAGTGTAGGAATAAAGGGGTGTATGGAGGGAGATCGGAGAGAGATTTTAGTGAGGGTTATCGAAATTTCACATTAAGGGATTTATGGGATTTGCAAAGTGGGTAAGGGGATACAATGGGCTATTTTCCTAGAATGGGTGTGAGCATGGACAGCTGTTTATATGGATGTATAATTGAGATTTCATATCTAGGGGCAATTGGGTTATTGCCCCGAGGGTTTCAGGTACTACACAGTTATCATTTGGAAGTGTGTTGCACTACGATTGCATATTATTATTTTTCATGTATAAATCATTTCAAGGACTTTATGATTGAAAATTTTCAATGAGATTCAAATATGTTATAGGTGTCTTTAATGATTTTGATTCAATTGTAAATGGTAAAAAGATCTTTATTTTCAGTTTAATTAGAGTTTTTTCTTATGTAAAGCACAACTTAAATGGTGTAAATTAGAAAATAGGTAGTTTTGATATTTTTAGGTTGTTTTTTTCCTTTTAATGTATATATCGATGGAGGCAATATGATGAATATTGCTAAGATTTTTTTTTTTATTTTTTTTTATATTTTATTTAAAACATTACAATACAAGGTGGAAATTATATTAAAAGGTACACAAAATGAGTTAAATCACAAATTCGCAATTCAGCCTTACAAAAATGATTACAACAACAAAAGTGTTGTGACACCCTAATACCACACCATATACACCCAGTTATACCAGAGTTTATATACCTGTGTAGGCTGAAAGTTTTGTCAAAAATTTCACCCCCCCCTCCCGCAAAATATAACCATCATCAACCTGATTGTATCTTAACTAACATTAAAGGATACATAGGAATTACACTATCATGAGTGATGCAGTAACATCTTGGACACAAAAATATTAATAACAATTAAATGGGATACATGTCTTTACTTAACACAATGACACCTCAACCTGGTGAAAGGAACCCCAAAATTTTAATTTTTCTAAGAAGGTTGCAACAATGAATGTCAACTCCCAAAGGCAACTTATGTGCAGTCTTAGCGCTCCCTTTACAGGCGACGGAAAAGAATAACAGAGCGGCTAAAAGAGGTCAATATATCTGAAATGCGCAGGGAGACACTGGTCAGAGAAATAGCAAGCATCGAACTTAAGCTAAAAGAATCCTTTAGGAGTCAGGAATCGCGGGAAGAACTAAAAGCCATAAATGAAATCGAAAGAAACCCAAAGTATTTCTTCTCCTATGCCAAATCAAAATCGAGAACAACGTCCAGTATTGGGCCCCTACTTAAACAAGATGGGTCCTACACAGATGACAGCAAGGAAATGAGTGAGCTACTCAAGTCCCAATATGACTCAGTTTTTAGCAAGCCGCTAACCAGACTGAGAGTCGAAGACCAAAATGAATTTTTTATGAGAGAGCCACAAAATTTGACTAACACAAGCCTAAACCGATGTTATCCTGACGCCAAATGACTTCGAACAGGCATAAATGACATGCCATGCACTCTGCCCCAGGGCCAGACCCCATGGAACTCTGTGTTCACAAAAACTGCAAGAAGCCCCTATCCGAGCCTTTTCCATCCTATGGAGAGGAGCATGGACACGGGGGTCGTCCCTCCCGTTACTAAAAAACAACAGACATAGCCCCACTCCACCCAAAGGGGGGAGTTAAAGCAACAGCAAAGAACTACAGACCAATAGCACTAACATCCCTATCATAAAAATTTTTTGAAAGGGTCCTAAGAAGCAAGATCACCACCCATCTAGAAACCCAATACACAACCAGGCAACATGTTTAGAACAGGTCGCTCCTGTCTGTCCACACTCGATCACTACACAAGGCCAAATGACTAAAGACAAAAAGAATGCAGGGAAAACAGACTTGCAAAAGCCTTCGACAATGTGACCATGTTAATAGCGCAAAAATGCCTATAAGGAATAACAGAAAAGTCGTCGATGGATCTATATAATTTCCTCACTAACAGAACCACATAAGTCAGAGAGTAAGTCCAGAGTAAATCCGAGGCAGCTACGGTGAAAACTGTTCCACAAGGCACAGTACTAGCTCCCATCTTGTTCCTCATCCTCATATCCGACATAGACAAGGATGTCAGCCACAAGCACCGTGTCTTCCTTTGCAGATGACACCCGAATCTGCATGACAGTGTCTTCCATTGCAGACACTGCAAGGCTCCAGGCGGACATCAACCAAATCTTTCAGTGGGCTGCAGAAAACAATATGAAGTTTTAAACGATGAGAAAAATTTTAATTACTCAGATATGGTAAACATGAGGAAATTAAATCTTCATCAGAGTACAAAACAAATTCTGGCCACAAAATAGAGCGAAACACCAACGTCAAAGACCTGGGGTGATTATGTCCGGAGGATCTCACCTTCAAGGACCATAACATTGGGATCAATCGCATCTGCTAAAAAAATGACAGGGTGGATAATGAGAACCTTCAAACAGGGAGGCCAAGCCCATGATGACACTCTTCAGGTCACTTGTTCTATCTAGGCCCGGAATATTGCTGCACCAACAGCACCTTTCAAGGCAGGTGAAATTGCCGACCTAAAAAATTACAGAGAATTTTTCACGGCGCCATAAGGGAGATAAAACACCTAAATTACGGGGGAGCGCTTGGGGTTTCAAACCGTATCCGGGAAAAGCAGGGGGAGAGAACGATTATATACACCGGGGAAAATCCTAGAGGACATACCAAACTTGCACACAAAAAATCACTCACTCGAAAGCAAAAGTTTTGCAACATGCCCACCCCCCAGAAACGGGGGTGTCACTACACTTTAAGAGCCCATAAAATAAGTGTCGGGCCCGAACTTTCAAACTGCCCCCCCCAGCACACATAAGGGGGATTCCCAAACCGACCCCGGCAGTTTTAAAGCTGGCACTGGAAAAGCACCTAAAACAGTTCCTGATCACCGGGGCTGTGGCTCTACGTTGGTTTGCGTGCAGCCCAAAAAAAACCGTTGATCAGGCGCTGATCCAAACCCGGAGGCCCGGTCACAGACCGGGCCGCGGGGCGTTGACCCCCGAAACTCTCTCCAGGTAAAACTCCAGTAAAACCCCCTTTCATGCAACATAATAATTTAAAAAAACTTATATTTTAAAAAAAATCACAAATCAAAGGTAAAAGATAACCCCAGCCATGTAGCGGCTGAAAACAAAAAAATCCAAATACTTCCCAACACACAAAAAAACAAAATTTTTGTGACAATGCACCTAAACAAACTCATATCATATGACTTAAGACTGCATGTACATAGATAACAACATAATAAAATGACTTTAAAATGCTATGGTACATAGAAACAACATAAAAATAGACTTAAACTGCATGTACAAGATAACAACATAATAATATGACTTAAAAACTGCATGTACAAGAAACAACATAAAAATATGACTTAAGACTGCTATGTACATAGATAACAACATAATAATATGACTTAAGACTGCTATGTACATAGATAACAACATAATAATATGACTTAAGACTGCTATGTACATAGATAACAACATAATAATATGCTATGTACAGAGATAACAACATAATAATATGACTTAACATTCTATAACCTTCCCAAAAAGCCCCTTCTCCCTCCTCCTCCCAAAACAGTTCTCTTTTACGACACATCGTACGATAAACCGTTACCGCAAAAACCCCCCCCGCACCTCACAATCCCCCCCCCCCCCTCATCACCCACGATATATATATAAATATTATATATATATATATATATTATATAAAAATATATATATATATATAATATATATAATTTTTTTTTCCACTATTATACAGAGAGTAGTAGTCAACAGAGTAAAGTCCGAGGCAGCTACGGTGAAAAACTGTTCCATAAGGCACAGTACTCGCTCCCAATCTTGTTCCCCATCCTCATCCTCATAGACAAGGATTTCAGCCACAGCACCGTGTCTTCCTTTGCAGATGACACCCGAATCTGCATGACAGTGTCTTCCATTGCAGACACTGCAAGGATCCTGGCGGACATCAACCAAATCTTTCAGTGGGCTGCAGAAAACAATATGAAGTTCAACGATGAGAAATTTCAATTACTCAGATATGGTAAACACGAGGAAATTAAATCTTAATCAGAGTACAAAACAAATTCTGGCCACAAAATAGAGCGAAACACCAACGTCAAAGACCTGGGAGTGATCATGTCGGAGGATCTCACCTTCAAGGACCATAACATTGTATCAATCGCATCTGCTAGAAAAATGACAGGATGGATAATGAGAACCTTCAAAACTAGGGAGGCCAAGCCCATGATGACACTCTTCAGGTCACTTGTTCTATCTAGGCTGGAATATTGCTGCACACTAACAGCACCTTTCAAGGCAGGTGAAATTGCCGACCAAGAAAATGTACAGAGAACTTTCACGGCGCGCATAACGGAGATAAAACACCTCAATTACTGGGAGCACTTGACCCAATCAGTATATTTTGGCATGTATACCCAATCAGTATATTTTGGCATGTATACCCAATCAGTATATTTTGGCATGTATACCCAATCAGTATATTTTGGCATGTACACGCAATCAGTATATTTTGACATGTATACCCAATCAGTATATTTCTTTGTACAACTATGTATCATGTCCAAATAAAATAATAAATAATAAATAAATAAATAATAATTTTTTATCTGGTTTCAACAACAACAATAAAAATCGTTTATAAATACTCTGATAACATACAGCAGATTTTTGCTGTAATATTCGTATTTGTCAATTGTAAATTATTTTAGCGTAAGGTTGATGGAGTCATACGTCTGGCAGTAGTACCTGGGTGTTAGTCGACATGGTTTGGTGAGTCACATCCTGGGGTGTTAGTCGACTGGTGTGAGTCACATTCGGGGAGTTAGTCGACTGGTGTGGGTCAATCTGGGTGTAGTCGACTGGTGTGGGTCACTCATGGTGTTGTCGACTGTGTGTGTCCATCCTGGGTGTTTAGTCGACTGGTGTGAGTCACATCCTGGGTGTTAGTCGACTGGTGTGGGTCACATCCTGGGTGTTAGTCGACTGGTGTGGGTCGCATCCTGGGTGTAGTCGGACTGGTGTGGTCGCAATCCTGGGTGTTAGTCGATGGTGTGGGGTCGCATCCTGGGTGGTTAGTCGACTGGTGTGAGTCGCCATCCTGGGTGTTAGTTGACTGGTGTGGGTCGCATCCTGGGTGTTAGTCGACTGTTGGGTCACATCCTGGGTGTTAGTGACTGGTGTGTGGGTCGCATCAAGGGGGATAGTCTGATGGTGTGAGTCACATCATGGGTTGTGAGTCGATGGTTGTAAGTCACATCTTGGGTGTTAGTCGGACTGGTGTGAGTCACCATCATGGGTGTTAGTGGACTGGTGTGGTCACATCATGGGGTGTTAGTCGACTGTTGTAAGTCAACATCCTGGGTGTTAGTCGGACTGGTGTGAGTCACATTCCGGGTGTTAGTCGGAATGGTGTGGGTCTCATCATGGGTGTTAGTTGACTGGTGTGGGTCGCATCCTGGGTGTTGCGATGGTGTGGGTCACATCATGGGTGTTAGTCGACTGGTTGATGGGTTGCCCTCCTGGGTGTTTAGTCGGACTGGTGTGGGTCACATCTGGGTGTTAGTCGACTGGTGTGGGTGCATCCTGGTGTTAGTCGACTGGTGTGGGGGTCTCATCCTGGGTGTTAGTTCGGACTGGTGTGAGGTCGCATTGGGTGTTAGTGGACTGGTGTGGGTCGCATTCCTGGGTGTTAGTCGACTGGTGTGGGTCACAATCTGGGGTAAGTCGACTGGTGGTGGGTCACATCCTGGTAGGTTAGTCGATGGTGTGGGTCGCATCTGGGTGTTAGTCGACTGGTGTGGGTCGCATCCTGGGTTGTTTAGTCGACTTGTGTGGGTCGCATCCTGGGTGTTAGTCGACTGGTGTTTTGTGTCTCATCCTGGGTGTTAGTCGACTGGTGTGGGTCGCATCCTGGGTGTTATTCGATTGGTGTAGGTCCGCATCCTGGGTGTTAGTGGACTGGTGTGGGTCGCATCCTGGTGTTAGTTGACAGGTTGTGGGTCGCAATCCTGGGTGTTAATCGGATGGTGTGGGTCACATCCGGGGTGTTAGTCGAACTGGTGGGGTCGCATCCTGGGTGTTAGTCGGGTGGTGTGGGTCGCATCCTGGGTGTTATTGAGTTGTGAGGGTCGCATCCTGGGTGTTAGGCATCTGGTGTGGGCGCATCCTGGGTGTTTAGTCGACTGATGTGGGTCTCATTCTGGAGTGTTAGTGGACTGGTGTGGGGTCCCACATTTGGGTGTTCGTCGACTGGTGTGGGTCGATCCTGGGTTTAGTCGACTGAGGGGTCTCATTCTGGGTGTTAGTGGACTGGTGTGGGTCACATTCTGGGTGTTAGTCGACTGGTGTGGATCGCATCCTGGGTGCTATTCGTCTGGTGTGGGTCGCATCCTGGGTGTTAGTCGACTGGTGTGGGTCTCATCCTGGGTGTTAGTCGACTGGTGTGGGTCGCATCCTGGGTGCTATTCGTCTGGTGTGGGTCGCCATTCCTGGGGGTTGGCGTGGTGTGTGGGTCTCATCTGGTGTTAGTCGACTGGTGTGGGTCGCACCTGGGTGTTAGTCAACTGGTGTGGGTCGCATCCTGGGTGTTAGTCGACCGGTGTGGGTCGCATCCTGGGGGCTAGTCGACTGGTGTGGGTTGCATCCAGGGTGTTAGTCGACTGGTGTGGGTCGCATCCTGGGTGTTAGTCGACTGATGTGGGTCTCATTCTGGGTGTTAGTGGACTGGTGTGGGTCACATTCTGGGTGTAGTCGCTGCTGTGGGTCGCCCATCCTGGGTTGTTAGTCGTTGATGTGGGTCTCATTCTGGGTGTTAGTGGACTGGTGTGGGTCACATTCTGGGTGTTAGTCGACTGGTGTGGGTCGCATCCTGGGTGCTATTCGACCGGTGTGGGTAACATCCTGGGTGTTAGTCGACTGGTGTGGGTCGCATCCTGGGTGTTAGTCGACTGGTGTGGGTCGCATCCTGGGTGTTGTTAGTCGATGGTGTGGGTCGCACCTTGGTTTTAGTTCTACCAGTGTGGGTCGCTTCCTGGGTGCTAGTTGACTGGTTGTGGGTTGCATCCAGGGTGTTAGTGACTGGTGTGTGTCGCATCCTGGGGTACTAATGACTGGTTTGTCGGTAGCATTCATGGGTGTTAGTTGGATGGTGTGGGTCACTTCCTGGGTGTTACTGGGACTGGTGTGAGTAAGGCATCCTGGGGGAAATCGACTGGTGTGGGTCGCTCCATCCTGGGACTCCGACCTAATTTTTTTTTGTTTTATTTTAACACTTATTGTACAAACATACATAGTTAGGTATATATTAATAATATAAAAAATTATACGTGTAATAAACAAGAAAACCAAAATTGTCACTAACAAATATAACTACATCATACAAGGAGTCACAACATAGCTCATAAGGTGGAATTCACAGAGAATTTATTGGGACCGATTCGACTGGATGAGATGGAGAAAACAGTGTGAGTTGTGTTTTGCAAATCTGTGTTAGTTACGCTCAGATAAATGTGGGTCCTGGTGATCATTGGACTGTGTTCAGTGCTTCAGAGCAGTGAGCACGTGAGGGTGGCTTTACTGGCCCGGCTGGGGCTCTGGAGCCTTACAGCTCTGCACCAAGTGTGGGCGGCTTGTGAGGTCACAGGCAACAGTTCTGCTCTGGTTCTGTCCCCACACCTTCAGTTCACGATGACTGATCACAGGGAGAGTGGCCTAAACGTTCAGTGGAAATGCGGGGGGACGGAGTTGGAGGATGGACGTGGTGGAGTGGGAGCCCCCACCAAGAAGGCAAGGACATTGCATTGGAGACTACTGAATCTACCAATCTGCCACTAGGCCCGTCGCAGCCCCTACAAGAAGACTTGCACCCCCAGATGGCCATAGGAGTTGTGGAAGGAAGCCAGGAGATGTAGCTCCTCAAGTTGCAAAGGATGGAGCCATCCAGGTCCCTATCAACCAGTTGTGTCGGGCCTCCACAGTGGACGGGGACTGGGTGGACTCCTCGTGGAAGGAGGAATTCCTGCTCAGCTCGGAGGCACAAGCAACCAGGGTCTTGAACAAATTCACGGTTCCCAAATACGGGTTTGTAAGGGATCTGGAAGGTCTAACCCCGCCTCAAGTTTACTGCGGAGTTTCACTCTCAGGAACGAGGTTCTGGTCATTCCTCGGGACGATGACTCTTACAAGGAGTTGAAGGGGTGGTTGTACCCATCCCAGCATGGTTGGATGGAACTGGTTGCTTCGGAGAGGTGTGTTCAAAGGGATGTCTGACACGTCCCTGTGCCCTCCACTGGACCCATTTGGAAAGAGCCCAATATTGTCAAGGCAGAGCGACTCACTGCAACAGTGAACAAGGTGCCCACCCACCAGGTCGCTGATCCCACCACACAGGTTCCATTCCAATGCACCTGGACCTTGGGATCTGGGGAACATTTAAGTCCCGACCATACCTGTGGCCCAGTACAATGCTTCAGCATGTCAGGGGGTTCAACCAATTATTGCAGCCACCTGCAGCGGGAGAAGAAGTGTGGTTTGTTGTGCAGCAAGGACACGACTCGAAGGACAGCTTGCAATCCTAAACAGCCAACTGGCGACGCCCTTCGGCCAGGCCCAAGTGTGCCAAGCTCAGAGACACCATGCCTGGAACCAGAGCTGTCTGTGATGGTTGCAGCACTGGAAGCAGGTTCATCATCGGAACGACCCACAGCCCAGCCGCCACCAGCCTTAGAACCGCCCAGCAACAGTCGGTATGGGTCCACCATGGTTCCCCGATACACAGGAAGAGCAATACCAGCGAGCTTCAGCAATGGGCTCCTGCGGTGGATAGTGGGCAGGCACTGGTTTGCAGCAGTGCGGTCTCAACTGCGGGGTCAGCTGGCAACAGGTGGCCAAGAAGACAGAATCTTTGGGAAAACAAAAGCCACAGGCCAGGCACACGGCAACAGCAGTGCCCGCTGGCGTAGCAAAACAATTCCCTTGCTACACCAGCATCCTTTCTAAGGGGCAGGCCCCTACTGTTAGCTGGCCAGTGTCAGGCATAGGTTCCCACTGGGGGGACTTGAAAGACACTTATGGCACTCAGGCCAGGGCCAGGGTGTACCCAGCTTATGCTGCGGCAGTGTCGACAGCCAACCAGACATACCCAGTGACCCAGCCCCGACTCGACGTCGTCCAGCTGAATGCCTGCAGAGGTAAGGTCGAAGCATTTCTGGATCGGACTGAAGAGAAAACCAATTTCGGTGGTCATTCTCAGCCACTCTCTGTCGCCGCTTGCCGTTCGGCAGAGGACAGGGGCCGCCGGCGACAGTCCTGCATGGATGCACGGGGCGTGGTCCTACTGGACAGGAAAAAACTCAATGGAATTCAAGCCATCATACAGGAGTCCTTCCAGTCCATGATTGAGGAGGCCCCGGAGTCGCCAACAACGGACGACGGTCCCAGGCAGAGAGAAACAGGAGCCACTCTGCGGCCCTTGAACGATTCCTAGTGGAACATTTGCGGGCTGCAGAGGAAATTCACTTAGTGATTGAAGCTGCAGTCAGGATGAGGTTAATGTCTTCCTGTTTCAGGAGACACTCGCCGATCGTCACATTCAAAGACCCAGCCCGATGCATTCCGGGGATTCTCGCCCTAACCTTCAGGGGCTCTGGAAGTGACTGCAGGCCACTATCCTCATTAAATCTCCAATGACCCCATCAAACCGTGGGGAGGGCGTTCGCGTTAAAGGGCATTGGCTGTCACCCTACACCAGGCAGCGGAACTTTCATGGTTTACAATATTTACAGAAAATCTCTCAGTAACACCCTAGACATTTCAGAGGGTGGCAGCACTCGCCCCACTGGTATGGGGGCTTGTTGTGGCTGGGGATGTCAATGCCCACCACACAATATTTTCTTCAGTCTTCTTACCAACGTTCTGGGATGCACCTTGCGGCCTGTACGGAGGAGGTCCCTGAGGATCACCCTCCTCAAAACAATGGTGAGCCAAACCCATCACTATGGTGGCCGTTGGACGGTCACACTCATCTCTAGGCGGGTTTCTCCGAGTGTGAGATGGGAGGTCCACCCCGGTCTCACCAGTGATCACTTTGTCAGTGGTACCATGCTGTTGGTCCAGCGGTGCCGCCTCCCCCTTACCAACTCTCAGATGAAATCTAAAAAAAGGCCGCTGGCAGTGCTGCACGGAGGTCATTGAGCGCTGGTGGGCAGGTCTCCTCAACCGGAAGGACCCAGACGAGGGGCTCAAAGCTTTGCAGGTGGCCTTCACATGTGCAGCTGAGGAGCCAGACCTAAGATTAGAGGCGGCGGGTCATATAAAACATGATGGTGGTTTTACAAAGTGAGGACTTCAGGAACAGAACTACCGCATCATGTTGTACGCAAGATGCAGAGGTGTAAATCCCTGGTTGAGTCCATGCGTCTGCTCAGGGATGTGGTGACGCATGCAGCCATGTCTCACCAACAGGGTCCGGCTAGGCTAAATGGTGCGAGTGGTGTGCCTCCTCAGCTACTCACTTTGTTGAAGATTTGCATCAAAGTTACGATGGCCACTGGGCAGAGTCGCAGTGTTGGTTCGTTGCACCAGACCCCTCACGGAGGCAGAAAACGTCTGGTGGACCTTTTCACCTCCGGAACTGCCATGGCTCAACTGCTCAGGATCTCCAGGACCTCCAAGCCACCCTCCTTCTAGAGGATTGATGGTGATCCAAGCGGCATGCCAAGCTAAGGATGTCACGGATGAAGACTTCACCGACCAGGGAGCTCCAGGCAGCCCTTCACATCTCATTCGGGACACTGCACCGGGGCATGATGGCATCACCTATGGCATATCACTCGGGTCTGGCCATTTGGAACTTTCAGCTGTCCTGGGGGTCGTCATCCGGACTTTGCGAGATGGCAAACTCCCTGTCAATTGGTAAGGACGGCCTGCTTCATACGATCTAAGCCTGGGGATCTGGCGTGTCGAGACCCATCCTCCCTCACCCAGTGCATCTCGAAGGGTGTCTGAAAAGATGGATTGGAGCACCTGAGGGTGGAGGCATGGCCCTCCTCATAAATACCTCTATGGCTTCACCGAGGATGGGCAAATTTCGAAGCCTTAACTCTACTGCCCGGCATTGGGTCTGACGCCAAAGCCCACATGGTTGTCATTCTTGACCTCGAGACAGTTTTTGAGTAGCCAGTGCACCTGCCTTCCTCTCACTCCTGGCCCGCAGGGGGGTTAATGGCAGGCTGTGCTTTCATGGCTTTCTTTCCTATCTCCAGGACAGGCCGGGCCCGGGTTCCGCTTCAGGGGCAATGCGCTTCTCTCAAGACCCTAGGACAAGCGGCACTTTTTTTTTTTTTCCCCCCCCCCAAAAACGGGGCGGGGTGCTTAGTCCACCCTGTTCAATGTACTGATGCATCAGCTGGTGTGCCTGCCTTCTCCAGAGGAACTATCCTCCTCAAACTATGCCGATGACCTGGACACTTGTCGTACCTAGGAAGCGCCGGCTTTGGCAGGTTCCCAGAAAGCCACCTCGATCTGCGGCTTCCACTGCCGTCACTTGGGGTCAAGATATCTGCGGAAAATCCTAAGCCATTGATCCTTCGCACCAGGGTGTCCAGTCAGGGGCTGTGGTCCTGGCATCGACACTGGGTGGGTTCACAGTTATAGGTCCTTGGCATCTCATTGACAGGCTCCCTTCCAGAAACATGTGCACCACATTAAAGAGAGGGCTCTGCAGGGGTCAGATAGCATTGAGTGCCATGGCCCAACGCTAGGGTTGGGGCCAGCCTCGAGGTCTGAAGTTGTTCTACATCCAGGCAATACGATCCTTCGTTGACTATGGGGCACTTGCTCTGGTTCACGCCAGACCCACAAACAGTCAAATCCCCTCTGTGATCATCAGGACACAGTGTTCCGGGCCATTGCTTGGGGCTCATGGTGGGCTACAGCTCTGAAGACATGATCCAACTGGTAGCTGCAAGAGGATCGCAAAATTATCTCGAACTCCCAGGATCCTGACAAATGATTGAGGATTACGGAGTCTGCCTGAGACAGGTCAATTCCACTGCATCCGGGCCGCGAGGATGTGGTCGGCAGCAGATGCCACACGGAGTCTTGCTACGACAGTGCTCCACACGGGGAGGCTGCGACAGATGGCAGCGAACTACATGGTGCCACCCCCTTGGCCAGAGCTGTTTGCTGTGCACTGTACTACCCTCACCGCGACAGCAACAGGCCTTGCACCCAGGACATTCTGCACCGATTTGCCTCGGCTAGCATTGTGGTGTGGAAGGGCCCCAGGGTGTGTGCTCTGTATTACACCGATGGCTCCAGAGACCCAGTGGCAGGCCGCACAGCTGCTGGGATTGTTCCTCAGCTCTGACAACAGGATTGGCGCCTTCCCAGACCATTGTTCCATCCTCCAGGCTGAACTCTTTGCCATCCAACATGCTCTGCAGAGGCTCTTCCAGACCATCAGCATTCCCCCCATCCATCCACGTTGATTCCAGGCAGCGATTCAAGTGCTTATGTACAGTGAGCCAAAAGGACAACATACACTTAATCACATATCCAGGGTGACCTGCGACTCTCATGGCCAAGGGAAAAAAAAAAAATAAAAAAGGTCACATGGTACCATCAACTGGATCCCTGGCAAGTGATGCTGCAAGTATTGAGGCTCATAGGACTGCAACCCTCGCGGCACCAGCCACGTGCTGCATCTCCATCAGGCCTCAGACAGATGCACTTGTGGGCTTGCCGGGTTGTGGCCCAGGCGCCCATCCTGACCCTAGGGATTCACGCAGCCCTCTGTTGGTATGTCAGGGCGACCCCCCCCTAGTATTCGGGACACAGTCCAAAGAACTTCAGGTGCACATCCACCGCCTAGCTTAGGGATATCCTCCCACAGACGGATTGTTTGAGAGGATGGTTGGGGCTGAGAGGAGGCTCTGTGCCCATTGTGGCCGAATGGTTCCGAAGCCCTTGGTGCACTACCTGTTAAAACTCCCCAACTACGTGCCCTTCCCCGTAACACTTCTAAATGACCGGGCCCAGGGGGCGGGGCCTTTTTTCCCGGGGGATTTGGAAACCTTACTTCCAGTCATTGCCGCATCCCCCCCCCCCCCCATCCCGTAGAGTTGCTGCAGGGCCTGCTTTGTGCCCCCATTGCACTGCCACCAGCCCCTGTTAGTGCACCTAAGTTTGGTTTTAAATCATCGGGCCATGGGGCTGCTGGCGGGAAACCCGCCCCGCAGGGGGGCAATAAAGATAAAAACACTTCCCTACCCGGGGGGGGCGAATGCGGGCCCACCAAAATGAAGAGACCCGGGCCCGGGATCCCTTCCCGGGCGAATCAAATAGAAAGAATAGAATAGAAACATCTTTAATAACAGAACTAAAACTTTTTTTTTATTTATTTAAAAAATTCACATACAAATGTATATGTATTGTACATATATCAATATGTAAAAAATTGACACTGGTGATGAGCAAAAAACATTTTTCCCACATAATCACTGAGTAAGCACAAACATAAGGACATTTTAAATAAATTTAAAAAAAAACCTACAGACTGCTTTTTTCGTACGTTTTTTTCACAAGTTAAAACACAAGTACCAAAAAAAACAAGAGTTCATAGATATAAAAGGGGAAAAACCCACTCATTTTTTTGCTTACACTTTCCCCCCCCCCCCACCACCCGTGATACATTCTACATTTTTCCCTTTTTCACTTTTTAAAATTCCAAAAATGACTTGAACAAGACAACATCAAAAAACACAATATATAAACACAAACAAAACCAGGGAACATCTGACACTTCTATAAAAGTTTTTTTAAAAAAACCAATTCAAGAAAGGAATAAAGGTATAATAATAAAGGCCACAGAATGGCTATAAACAAAACTCCTAAATTCAACCTCAACCCAAAAATAATTTACCAAACTTAAACAATCACCCAAAAAAAAAGACTCACAAACAAATACACAGACCTTCAATATGCATTATTAAGAAAACCTGTGTTGAAACCACAGGTGACCATCATCCCTTTCCCCCCTCACACAAACCACAGGTGAGCCATCATCCCTCCACCACTCACACAACACAGGTGACCATCACTCCCTCCCCCCACTTCACCACATACAAGGTGAACCCATCATCCCTCCCCCACACAACCAAAACACAGGTGACCATCATCCTCCTCCACACTCACACAATACAGGTGACCCATCATACGGCCTCCCCCCCACACCACACACTGAAAACTAACCCCATCACCATATCTGAATATTCATGACATTTATTCTCCTCAATTTTAGGAATATCATAAGACACATGTCACTTGAGGAATGAATTATTTTACAACCATGGATGATTAAGGGACTACAAAATCACAATACCTTTAATAAAGACTAACACGCTATGTGATATTAATATCAAAACACATGTAACAATTAAGAATTAAGTTGGTATTATCGTTAATGACTTAAAGTTAATTTTACAATAATTGCGCCTCACCCGAAATATGGCCTTTTCACCAAACTTGTTGGAGTAATCCTAACTTGACATTTATGATTTAAAGGACAAGTAATTATAAAAGTAATTGGTGAAACAGGAACACCAAAGACACAGTACATTTAATAACAAATATAAACATAAGGGAAACATGACCAAGTCTTACACATTGACACTTACGCAGGCGCAGACAGCCACAACTGTGTATGTGCCATTCCACATTTCATACGCACAGGTTCATACACATTCGCACGTTACGTTATTCCAACTCTCTTGCCACACTCATATTCACTAACAATGATGATCTGATAAGAAATGTCACCATATCAAAAACAATATACTCAGATCACAACATAATTGAGGTTCAGACATGTATGCGCGGAGCCCCAGACCGACAAAATGAGACTAGTCACGAGGGAGCATTCACCAAATTCAACTTCAATAACAAAAACATAAAGTGGGACCAAGTAAACCAAGTCCTAACCGATATAAGCTGGGAAGATATACTAAGCAACACAGACCCAAACTTATGCCTAGAACAGAGTAAAGTCCGAGGCAGCTACGGTGAAAAGCTCTGTTCCACAAGGCACAGTACTAGCTCCCATCTTGTTCCTCATCCTCATATCCGACATAGACAAGGATGTCAGCCACAGCACCGTGTCTTCCTTTGCAGATGACACCCGAATCTGCATGACAGTGTCTTCCATTGCAGACACTGCAAGGCTCCAGGCGGACATCAACCAATCTTTCAGTGGGCTGCAAAAAACAATATAAAGTTCAACGATGAAAATTTCAATTACTCAATATGGTAAAATGAGGAAATTAAATCTTCATCAGAGTACAAACAAAATTTTGGCCACGAAATAGAGCGAAACACCCACGTCAAAGACTTGGGAGTGATTATGTCGGAGGATCTCACCTTCAAGGACCATAACATTGTATCAATCGCATCTGCTAGAAAAATGACAGGATGGAAATGAGAACCTTCAAAACTAGGGGCAACTCATGTATGCACAAGCTTATTCCTCTAAGAAAAGGGGAGTAGATGTAAAAAAGAAAAGACAGGCGCTCCCTTTAAAGGGGCGGAAAAGAATAACAGGCGGCTAAAAGAGGTCAATATACAAATGCGCAGGGAACATGGTCGAGAAATACAAGCACGAATTAAGCTAAAAGAACCTTTAGGAGTCCGGAATCGCGGGAAGAACTAAAAGTTAAAAGAAATCGAAAGAAACCCCAAAGTATTTCTTCTCCTATGCCAAATCAAAATCGAGAAAACGCCAGTATTGGGCCCCCCACTTAAAAAAGATGGGCCACACAATGACGCAAGGAAATGAGTGAGTCTCAAGTCCCCAAATGACTCAGTTTTTAGCAAGCCCAACCAGACTGAGAGTCGAAGATCAAAAAGAATTTTTTTTTTTAGAACCACAAAATTTTTATTAACACAAGCCCATCCCCGGGTTTTCCTGAGCCAAATACTTTGAAAGGCGATAAATGCTGGCCTCCTTGCCCCAGGGCCGACTCTGGAAACCCGTTTCATCAAGAACTGCAAAACCCCTATCACGACCCTTTTTCCTCCAGGAAGGGAGCATGGAACGGGGGTCGTCCCCCATTTTTAAAAACAAAAGACATAGCCCACTCCACAAAGGGGGGAGTAAAACAACAGCAAAAAACTACAGACCAATAGCCAACACCCTATCTAAAAAACTTTGAAAGGGTCCTAAGAAGCAAGATACCACCCTTAAAACCCCCTCAGTTAACAACCCAGGGACAGGGTTTAGAACGGTCGTCCTGTCTGTCTAACTACTGGATCACTACGACAAGGGCCCAAAAGCACTAGAAGACAAAAAAATGCAGAGTAATATATTTAAAATTTGGGAAAAGCCCTTTGAAAATATGACCATGCGTAATAGCA
>NC_069480.1:20788464-20814564 GCF_026875155.1 Cherax quadricarinatus | reverse complement strand
GGGGGGAAAAGTGACACTTAGACCAACTTAAAGAAGTAACACTCATCCCTGGGGAAAAAATAACACCTTTCCCTGGGGGTAAAGAATAACACTCATTACCTAGGGGTAAAGAATAAACCTCAGACCTGGGGGTTAAGAAGTAACACTCTTACCTAGGAAAAGAATACACACATTTACCAAGGGTAAAGAATAACTCTTAGCCCTAAGGGAAAAAATAAAAACTCATTACCTAGGGTAAAAAGCAACACCATTACCAAAGGGGGTAAAGAAGAAACCCCCGTCCCAAAAGGGGAAGACGTAACCTCATTACCTATAGAAAGGCAACCTTATTACCTAAGGGTAAAAAAATAACCTCATACCTAGGGTAAAGAAGTAACCTCGTACCTAAGGTAAAAAAATAACACCAGTCCAAGGGAAAGAAGTAACACTCAGTTAAGTAGGGGTAAAGAAGAAACACTCAGTTACTTATGGGTAAAAAAGTAACACTCAGTTACCTTGGGGTAAAGAAGTAACACTCAGTTACCTAGGAGTAAAGAAGTAACACTCAGTTACCTAAGGGTAAAGAAGTAACACTCAGTTACCTAGGAGTAAAGAAGTGACACTCAGTAACTAAGGGTAAAGAAGTAACAGTCAGTTACCTAGAGGTAAAGAAGTAACACTCTGTACCTAAGGGTAAGGAGGTAACAGTCCATTACCTAGGGGTAAAGAAGTAACACTCAGTTACCTAGGGGTAAAAAAGTAACACTCTGTACCTAGTGGTAAAGAAGTAACACTCAGTACCTATGGGTAAAGAAGTAACGCTCAGTATCTAAGGGTAAAGAAGTAACACTTATTTACCTAGAAGTAAAGAAGTAACTCTTAGTTTCTAAGGGTAAAGAAGTATCACTCAGTTACCTATTGGTAAAGAAGTAACACTCAGTTTCCTAAGGGTAAAGAAGTAACACTTAGTACCTAAGGGTAAAGAAGTAACACTCAGTTACGTAGGGGTAAAGAAGTAACTCCTAGTACCTATGGGTAAAAAAGTAACACTCAGTTACCTAAAGATAAAGAAGTAACACTCAGTTACCTTGGGGTAAAGAAGTAACACTTAGTACCTAGGGGTAAAGAAGTAACACTCAGTACCTAGGGGTAAAGAAGTAACTCTTAGTACCTAAGGGTAAAGAAGTAACACTTAGTACCTAAGGGTAAAGAAGTAACACTTAGTACCTAAGGGTAAAGAAGTAACACTCAGTTATCTAGGGGTAAAGAAGTAACACTCTGTTACCTAGGGGTAAAGAATTAACTCTTAGTATCTAAGGGTAAAGAAGTATCACTCAGTTACCTAAGGGTAAAGAAGTAACACTCAGTTTCATAAGGGTAAAGAAGTAACACTCAGTTACCTAGGGGTAAAGAAGTAACACTCAGTGACCTAGGGGTAAAGAAGTAACACTCAGTACCTAAGGGTAAAGAAGTAACACTTAGTACCTAAGGGTAAAGAAGTAACACTTAGTACCTAAGGGTAAAGAAGTAACACTCAGTTTTCTAGGGGTAAAGAAGTAACACTCAGTACCTAAGGGTAAAGAAGTAACACTCATTTACCTAGGGGTAAAGAAGTAACACTCTGTTACCTAGGGGTAAAGAATTAACTCTTAGTATCTAAGGGTAAAGAAGTATCACTCAGTTACCTAAGTATAAAGAATTAACACTCAGTTTCCTAAGGTAAGAATTAAACCACTCAGTTACCTAGGGGTAAAGAATAACATCATTACCTAGGTAAAGGAATGACACTCACAGCTCAGGAAGAAGCAACACTCAGTTACTAGGTAAAGAAGTAACACTCATTTACCTAGGTAAAAAGTGACATCTCACTAGCTAAGGGTAAATAATAACACTCAGTACCTGGCTAAAGAAATAACACACATTACCTAGGGTAAAGAATGACACGCACTAGCTAAGGGTAAAGAAGTACCGCTCAGTTTACATAGGGTAAGAAGTAACCACTCAGTTAACCTAGGTAAAGAAGTAACACTCAGTTACCCTAGGGGTAATGAAAGTAACACTCACTAGCTCTAAGGGTAAAGAAGAAACACTCAGTTACCTATAGCTACAAAAGTCTAACACTCATACTAAGGGTAAAGAAGTAACACTCAGTTTACCTAGAGGTAAAGAAGTAAAACCAGTTACCTTAAGGGGTAAAAAAGTAACACTTCTGTTATCCTAAGGTAAAGAATAACACTCAGGTACCTAAGGTTAAAGAAGTAACACTTACTTACACAGAGGTGAAAGAAGTAACACTCATTACCTAAGGGAAGAGAAGTTAACACTCAGACCTAAGGGTACAGAAGTAACACTCAGTACCTAAGGTAAAGAAGAACTCTCAGTACCAAAGGGTACAAAGAAGTAACACTCAGTATCGTAAGGGTAAAGAAGTACACTCATACCTAAGGGAAAAGAAGAACTCTTAGTTTCCTATGAGGTAAGAAGTAACACACCAGTACCTAGGGGTAAATAATACACTCATTGCCTAGGTATAGAATTAACTCTTAGTACCTAAGGGTAAAGAAGTAACACTTAGTATACCTAGGGTAAAGTAAGTACAACTCAGTAACCTAAGGTACAGAAGTAAACACACATTACCTAGGGTAAAGAAGTAAAACACTCAGTACCTAAGGTTAAATAAGTAACACTCATTACCTAAGGTAAAGAGGAGTAACAATTCAATACCTAGAGGTATAAGGAATTAACACTCATTTCTATGGGTAAAGGGAGAAGGAACACTCATTTACCTTGGTAAAGAAGTAAAAACTCATTTACCTAGAGGTTAAGAAGTATCACTCATTACCTATGGGTAATAGAAGTAACTCTTTAGTATCTAACGGGTAAAGAAGTAACCCTCATTTACCTAGCGTAAAGAAGTTTATCACTTAGTAACCTGAAGGGGTAAAGAAGTAACAACACCCAGTTACCTATGGTAAAAAAGTGAACAACATTACCTA
This sequence comes from Cherax quadricarinatus, assembly GCF_026875155.1. Taxonomy (NCBI): domain Eukaryota; kingdom Metazoa; phylum Arthropoda; class Malacostraca; order Decapoda; family Parastacidae; genus Cherax; species Cherax quadricarinatus. The sequence continues at coordinate 20,811,589 of NC_069480.1, read as the reverse complement.
AGGGTAAAGAAGTAACACACAGTACCTAAAATAAAGAAGTAACACTAATTTACCTATGGCGTAAAAAGGTAACACTTAGTACCTAATGGTAAAGAAAGTAACACGCAGTACCATAAGGTAAAGAAATAACACTCATATTAAAATAGAGGTGAAGAATTAACCCTCGTTACCAAAGGGAAAAAAAAGAAACATATCAGTTTACAAGGGTCAAGAATGACACTATACCTAAGTTAAAGAGAAGGAACACTCAGTTCGCTAAGGGTAAAGATTTAACACTCAGTTAACCTAAGGGAAAAAAGTAACCCTCATTACACTAGGGGTAAAGAAGTAACACTCATTACCTATGGGTAAAAAAGTAACATTCAGTGACCAAGTGTCAAGAAGTGACAACTTAGTAACCTACGGTACAAGAAGGAACATGCTCAGTACCATAAGGTTATAAGAAGTAACACTCAGATGCCTAGGGGTAAAGGAGTAACACTCAGTTACCTAGGGGTAAAGAAGTAACACTCAGTTACCTAAGGGTAAAGAAGTAACACTCAGTACCTAAAGGTTAAAGAAGTAACACTCAGTACCTAAGGTAAAGAAGTAACACTCAGTACCTAAGGTAGAAGAAGTAACACTCATTACCTAGGGGTAAGAATAACGACTCATTAACCAGGGTAAAGAAGTAACACTCAGGTTACCTAGGGTTAAAGAAGTAACAACTCAGTTCCTAATGGAAGAGAGAGTAACACCAGTACCTAAAGGTAAAGAAGTAACACTCAGTACCTAAGGTAATAAGTAACACTCATTACCTAAGGTTGTAAAGAAGTAACACTTATACCAAGGTATAGAAAGTAACACTCAGTTACCTAGGGTAAAGAAGTACTACTTCTCAGTACCTTAGGGTAAAGAAGTAACACTCAGTTACCTAGGGGAAAGAAAGTAAACACATCAGTTTACCTAAGGTAAAGAAGTTCACTCATACCTAAGGTTAATGAAGTAAAACTCGTACCATAAAGGTTAAAGAAGTAGTCACTCATACCTAGGGTAAAGAAGTAACACACAGTCCCGCTGGTAATATGTAACTCTAGTAACATTAGGAAAGAAGTAACACTCAGTACCTTCTGGTAAAGAAGTAAACTCATATACCTAAGGGTAAAGATTAAACACTCATGTACCTAAGTAAAGATTAACTAACCCCAGTAAAAACGCTAGGGTTAAAAAGAAGTAACTCTCCAGTTGCCTAGGGTAAAGTATAACTCTTAGTACCCAAGGGTAAAGAATAACACATAGTTACCTAGGTTAAGGAATCACCACTCCTAGTTACCTAAGAGTAAAGAGCAACACTCAGTACCAAAAGGTAAAGAAGTAACACTCAGTAAACTAAGGTAAAAGAAGAAACTACTTAGTTACCTAAGGTAAAAGAAGTAACACTCACTTACCTAGGAGTAAAGAAGTAACACTCATTACCTAAGCGTAAAGAATTAAAGCACTCGGGTGGGGGGGGGGGACTAACCTAAGGTACAGAAGTAACACTCCGATACCTAAGGGTAAAAAGTAACACTCAGTTACCTATGGTAAAAAAATAACACTCCGATTACGTTGGGTAAAGAAGGTAACACTCATTACCTAGGGTAAAGAAAGAAACACTAAACAGTTATCCTTGGGTAAAGAAGTAACACTCATACCTATGGGTAATAGAAGTAACACTCAGTTAACTCAAAGGGAAACGAATATACTCTCATATTCCGTGGTAAAGCAGTAACACTCAGTACACAAGGGTTATAGAAGAAACACTCTGTACCTAATGGTAAAGAAAGTAACACCCAGTACCTAAGGGTAAAGAATATCCTCAGTATCTAAGCTAAAGAAGTACACTTATTTACCTAGACGTAAAGAAGTACCACTCATTACATAGGGGATAAAGAAGTAACACTCATTTACCTAGGTAAAGTAAGTATCACTCCAGTTACTAAGGGTAAAGAAGTAACTCCCTAAGTAACTAAGTTAAAAAAAGTAACACTGAGTTACCTAAGATATAAAGAATAACACGTCAGTTTACCTAGGTAAAGAATAAACAACTTATTACCTAAGGGTAAAGAGTAACACTGAGTTACCTAGGGGTAAGGAAGTACCACTTAGTACCTACGGGTAAAAAAGTAACACTCAGTACTAAGGGTAAAGAAGTAACACTCAGTTTACCCTTAGCTGTAAGAAGTACCACTCAGTTTACCTAAATATAAAGAAGTAACACTGAGTTTACCTAGGGTTAAAGGAATAACTCTGTAGTAGACCTACTGGGTAAAAAAGTAACACTCAGTTACCTAAGGAAAAGAATTAACACGAGTTACCTAGCGGTAAGAAATTTAATACTCAGTTACCTAGGGGTAAAGAGAAGTAACACTTATACAAAGGGTAAAGCATAAGACTCAGTATCATGGGTAAAGAAGTAACCTCATACCTGAAGGACAAGAGTAACACAGTAAATAAGGTAAAGAAAGTAATCTCTCAGTTACCTAGGGAAAAGAAGGAACAATTAGTACTTTGTGGAAAAGAGTAACACATCATTACCTAGGGTAAATTGAAGTAACCTCTGTTTTACCTATGTAAAGAAGTACACTCACAGTACCTAAAGGTAAAAAAGTAACATCAGTTTTACATATGGTAAAGAAGTATCACTTCATACCTAAGGGTAAAGAAGTAACCCTGTGACCAATGGTAAAGAAGTAATCACTCAGTACTAAGGTGAAGAAGTAACACTCATACCTAAGGTTAAGAAGTAACACACTGTTACCTAGGTAAAGAATAACACTCAGTTACCTAGGGGTAAAGAAGTAACAATCAGTACCTATGGGTAAAGAAGTAACACTCAGTTACCTAGGGGTAAAGAAGTAACGCACAGGTACCTAGGTAAAGAAGTAACACTCAGTTACCTAGGGGTAAAGAAGTAACACTCAGTAGCTAAGGGTAAAGAAGTAACACTCAGTACCTAAGGGTAAAGAAGTAACACTCAGTACCTAAGGGTAAAGAAGTAACACTCACTTATCTATTGGTAAAGAAGTAACACTTAGTAATTAAGGGGAAAGATGTAACAATCAGTATCTAGGGGTAAATAAGTAACACTTAGTACCTAAGGGTAAAGAAGAAACACTCAGTACCTAGGGGTAAAGAAGTAACTCTTAGTACCTAAGGGTAAAGAAGTAACACTCAGTACCTATGGTAAAAAGTAACACGTTCATACCTAGGGTAAAGTAAGTAACACTCAGTACCTACTGGTAAGAAGTAACACACAGTACCTAGAGGGTAAAGTATAACACTCAAATACTATGTAATGACGAAAACAATTATTACCTAAGGTAAAAAGGTACACTCAGTTACTAAGGTAAAGAATAACACTCAGTACCTAATGGGTAAAGAAGCGTAACACTCAGTATCTAAGGAAAAGAAGTAACACCAGTATCTACTGTTAAAGAAGTAACACTGCGAGTTACTACGGGTACAGAAGTAACACCTCATACCTAAGGTAAGAAGTACACTCGAGTTACCTATGGTACAGTAATACACTCAGTACTAGGGGTAAAGAAAGTAACACTCAGTTACCAAGGTAAAGAAGTAACACTCAGTTACCAAGGGTAAAGAAGTAACAATCATACTAAGGTCAAAGAATAACACCCCAGTACCTATTGGAAAAGAATAACACTCCAGTGTCTAAGGGCAAAGAAGTAAACCCTCAGTACCTAGGGTAAAGAAGTAACACTCCAGTTACCAAGAGGGCGTAGGAATTATCACTCATACCTAAGGTAGAGAAGTAACACTCAGTACTATGGTAAAGAGATAACACTCAGTACCTAAGGTAAAGAATAACACTCAGACCTAAGGGTAAAAAATAACACTCCAGTACCTCTGGTAAAGAGGGTAACACACTATATTTAAGGGGTAAAGAAGTAACAATCAGTACAGCAGGGATAAATAAGTAACACATAGTACCTAGGGTTAAACATAGTAACACTCAGTACATAGGGTAAACAAGTAACACTACAGTACCTAGGTAGAGAAGAAACATTCAGATACAAAGTGTAAAGAAGTAACACTTAATACCTATGGGTAAAGAATAAAACTCAGTTACCGAGGGTTAAGAAGTAACTCTCAGTTACCTAGGGTTTACAGAAGAACACTCTGTTTCCTAGGGTAAAGAATAACACCATTACCCTATAATAAAGAAGTAAAACTCGTTACCTAGGGGTAAATAATAAACATTCAGTTACCTATATTAAAGAAGTAACTCACTCTGCTCAGTACCTAAGGTAAAAGCAGTAATCACTCATCTTACCTAGGGGTAAAGAAGTGATCCACTCAGTATCTTAGGGTACAAGAAGTAACACTCAGTTACCTAGGGTAAAGATAACTCTCAGTTACCTAGGATAAAGAAGTTGATACTCTATCTAAGGTAAAGAAGTAACACTCAGTACCTATGGGTAAAGAAGGTAACACTTCAGTTACCTAGGGTAAAAGATAACGGACTAGTTTACCTAGTGATAAAAAGAAGTAACACTCAGTACACTCGGGTAAAAGAATAAACACACCGGTACCTAGAATAAAGAAGTAACACTCAGTTACCTTAGTGCAAAGTAAGTCACACTCATTACCTAATTGTAAAGATTTACACTCAGCACTTACCTAGGGGTAAAGAAGTAACACTCATTACCTAAATGTAAAGAAGTAACACTCAGTATACCAATGGGAAAAGAGTAACCCTCAGTACCTAAGGGTAAAGAAGTATCATTCATTACCTAAGGGTAAAGAAGTAACCTCAGTACCTATGTTAAAGAGTAATACTTAGTACCTTAGGGTAAAGAAGTAACACTCAATTACCTAGTGGGAAATAGTAACACTCAAGTACCTAAGGTAGAGAAGTAACACTCATTTACCTTCGGGTAAAAGCAAAATCATACCTAAGGGTTAAAGAAGTAACTACTCAGTTTACCCAGGAATAAAGAAGTAACACTCATTAACCCGGATAAAGAAGTAACACTCCATTTACCTAAGGTAAAGAAGTAGAACTCAGTTACCTAAGGGAAAGAATAAGACTCAGTTCACTATTGGTAAAAGAAGTAACACTAGGTACCTAGGGAAAAAAAGTAAACTTAGTACCCTAAGGTGAGAAGTAAACACGCAGTACTAGGGTAAAGAAGACTTCCACTTTGTAGGTAAATGTAACCATTCATGACGTTCACATGTAGACAAAGTGTATTATGAATCAACTCACATCTCTCTCTACAACATTGTCTAAATGAATATACTCACATACGTAATAAGAGATATCACACATAGAGTAGACAACCAGACTGTTATTGCCACAGTCAACAGCATTTGACCTATTAAAAGTTGTATTCTTCAAAGACAAAGGTCGTACTAGTTGACCTGTAAGCGTTTCCCTGTTGTTGTCAGTATTGATCCCCACCAAAACACCGTTTTGAGTATCGTTCTTCGGGAAAGCTGCCTGTTGATGGTAAATAAATTGTTGATATGATAAGCAAAATTGCTACTCGTATATTCCTTTTAATGGTTAGTATCAGAAAATTTAATAATAAATTTAGCTTATATATATATATAAATATAATATATATATATATATATATAAATATTATATATATATATATATATATATATAATTATATATGGGAAGGGTCCACTCCTGGAGTAAATTGTGGACCCACAGCCTGTGAAAGTGGATAAAAATGCTGTCAAGGAAAAGGAAATATTTTGGAGATTTCTTTCCTGAATCTCTTTGAATATTCCCACTTCCCCTACCACCCCATTCATTTTAAATATATTTAATTACATGAAAATGCACAGAATAATTTAAGAGATACATTGGTTGATATGAAGGTGGCATAACAGGTAACATGTTGTTACGGTTACACCGAATTATAAGCGATAAATCCATCCAGCTCCTCGAGCTGGGGCGTGGTCCCAAAATACAGCGCATTACCCTTTGAACAGCCGCACGGAGCCGCTGGAACAGAAAACAGCTGCCACTGGAATCCCTAGTTACCCTGATTGAGTCTTTTTCTTCCCAGCTCCTTAAGGATATAGATGCTCTCTTCCACGATGAGCCCCCAAGGGTCTCTGAGCCTATGGAACAACATATATTGATGGGCCAAAGTTCTCCTATTTTCTAGACTTTTGGACTCCCTGAACTTGGCAGCTGCCCCACCTTCTTCCCTGGTGTATTGGAGATAGGTATCAGTCCAATGGTAGATGCACAGTGAATAGTCCCACACCACCTGCTTCCCATCTGTCCAGGCTTGAAGGGTGATACCAACTTGTGACACTTCTGGCTGCCATCATATCGCATAGTTGGGGTGTCTCCCTTACATGCTGAGGCATACAGATGTTGAGAGGCTCCTCTTTGATGATGTTATTAACCTCCTCATGTCTTGCAATCTTTCCCTCAGATTTACGGCACAACACAAGGACTCATGGTACCTGAATCGTTCCTTCTGCTCACTGCCATACACATACAAACCCTGTGTTCTGCGAGAATAGGGGCGCAAGTCGAGAGGGCACCACCGATGCGGATGATCTGTGGGTCGAGACTTGTGACCAAGGCTGGAGTTTGGAACAGCAACAAAATCCCCAGCATGAGGGGCTGCTCACTGCCAGGAGGCGGCTCTATCCTTCCCTGACACACTCTGAAGCATTGTTGAGCAATATTTTCCACTAATTGGACCATCCCAGTGCGATAGTTTGTAGTTTGTTGGGGGGAGCAGGTCTGGCTCCAGAGCCCGTTGGATTATCCCAGATCATTGCCCTCAATGAATTTTTGTCTGGACTCCTACTATCTTGTCCCTAAGTGATGTTCAGAGAAAATCGCTGCTACAGCTTCTAGGATGCAATAACATACAAGACAGAAAAGCAGTGTAACGCAATCTGTGATGAGACTTTGCGGACAACCAATGCCCTCCTAGTCTGAACTGGAATGTAGCTTGGGTTCCACTGCCCGACTTCTAGAGTAAGGTTAAGTACTTCGTAAAAATCTCCTCAGAATACTGTTCAAATTCGTGCAGTATAATGGTTATTCATATGAAGTTGCAACATCTTAGAATATGTCAACCTGGCAGACTCAGGCACTTTGTGAGAAGGTACAAGCATCGTGGTGTCCAGATTGCTATTGCGTTGTTCCATTCTCCTTAAACCAGCTCTCAATTTCTTCCTGAGAATTGTGTCAATTCAGTTGCTTCCCAGAGGTGCTTCTAGCAAGACAAATACTATTTGTGGGGCAATAGACTGCTGCCTCCTGTTAGTTTTGATCTCACTGCAATTAACACATTGTTGCTGACTGAGATATTTCACATTTGGATGATTCAGGATGAACCCATTTCGCTGTCCCCGTGTCATTACCTGTGTAAGTCCATGTAGGAGGGACTCATTTGTACCTCTAGTTGTGCAATCACTAGAACCAGAATGTTTAGGCTGCTGGTCAGTCGACTGTGGAATTTCCCTAACTGCATACAGAAGAAGAAATTGGTCAAGAGGATCTCCTTGTTGACACCATCCGATGATTTAAATTCATGCTCAGCCAAAGAGAAGCATGATTCCTTTCTATACCCGGCTGAAACAAAAGGAAAGACCAGGGAAATGTTCTTGTACTGCTGCTAATACCACGTCTCTTTTCAGGAGATTGAACGCATTCTTGAAATCTAATTTTACCACTGCATTGTCCTCAGGCAGGTTGTTGATATACGCCCTTGTTGCATGAACCGCTGCTTCACTTCCTTGAGAGACCCCAAAGCCAAGCTGGTTGGGTTGAAGCATCATGGCTGCCTGTGCACGAATACTTCGGACAGCAGCTTTGGATACGAGGCGGCGTAAGGTGTTGCCTACTAGCAATTGCCGAATTCCTCCATCCTTCTTTTAAGTGCACAAAGTGTGCACCAAAAAAGAAAGGTCTAATTTCATCAGGATCAGACCAGCCAAGGAAATTGTTGACGAACCTTGTGATCTCTGAAAGCAGTGTCTCTGCAATTTCCCCAATAACTGGATTAACCATTTCCTTTAAATGCTGTGGCCTTATTCCAGTGTAACCCCCAGCAGAGCCAGATGGGAACGACCATTATTGCTTTGTAAATGTCTGAGTCTTCCACTATCAATGGTTCCATAGTGGGGACAGAGGTGTTGGAACTGTTGGTGCCACTGGTTTCCCTGGCAGGGTGCTTTCCTCTAAGTGCTTCAGCCGTGTCAGCATCCCTGGGAGCAACTGTATCTTCACTGGTATAATTCTTATTGCCCCCACTGTGTTTGCCCTCTTCAATTTTCTTGCTCACCTGGACTCTGACTTTTTCACTGTCAGTAGAGTGAGTGGGGGTTCTGCCTCTCCCTTTTTTGTGTTGACGGGGAAGGCGAATGAGGTTATCAACTCTAGGAAAATCTCTTAAGGATTTAATTATCATTGAGGCTAGCCTCTTTCCCCTTCTTTTCCGGCACAGCTAAGCAGACATTGCCAAAAAGTAGCAAGTTGTGCCATGCCTTGATGGTTGGTGGAGCATTTAAGATAGTGGAACCATCGTTTACTTTTTTCAGGAGGTCTGTAAGTTTCCCAGCTGCGTGTGGACGGGCTGCTTTGGGAATATGTGTGAGTGTCCTGGTACCTGTTGCTTTAATTGCTTCCAAGAGATTGTCTGATGAGATGAAATCTGTTGGAGAGGGTTCAGGTGCCTGAGGTGGCTCTGGATCATCACTTTCCACAGGAGGACATCCTGAACCAGGGCAACTACCGTGTTTGCGGAGGAAACCATTCGAGTTGAGTCAACAGAGTAAAGTCCGAGGCAGCTACGGTGAAAAACTGTTCCATAAGGCACAGTACTCGCTCCAATCTTGTTCCCCATCCTCATCCTCATAGACAAGGATTTCAGCCACAGCACCGTGTCTTCCTTTGCAGATGACACCCAATTCTCCCTCAGGGGGCCCTTCCTTTGGGCAGCCGGAAAGGGACCCTGGGGGGACTTTCAACCAAATTTTCAGTGGGCTGCAGAAAACAATTTGAATTTTTCCAAGGAATGAAAAAATTTCTTTTAAATAAGATAGGGTAAAAAAACGGGGGAAATTAAATCTCTTTAAAGTTCAAAACAAATTCGTCCACAAAATAGATTTGAAACACCAACTTTCAAAGCCTGGGAGTGATCATTGGAGGACCTAACCTTAAAAGAACCAAAAACATTGTATCAAAACATCTGCTAAAAAATAAACGGATGGATAATGAAAAATTTCCAAAAATAGGGGGAAGGGGGGCCCCCCAAATGATGACACTCTTCAGGTCATTTTGTTCTATCTAGGCGGGAAATTTTTTTGCTGCCACAAAACAGCACCTTTCAAGGGCAGGTGAAATTGCTGCCCTAGAAAATTTTACAAAAACCCTTTTCACGGGCGCATAAGGGAATAAAAACCCCTAAATTTTACTGGGGCATTTTTTTTGGCCCAACCCTTTTTTTTTTTGGGCATGTAACCCAACGAAATTTTTTTGGCATGTACACCCAATCAGTATATTTTACAGGAAACCCAACAGTATATTTCTTTGTTCAACTATGTATTGTCCCCAAAAAAAATAAAAAATAATAATAAATAAAAAAATAATTTTTTTATCGGGTTTCAAAAAACAACAAAAAAATTGGTTAAAAAATACTTAAATAACTTCAGCGGTTTTTGTTTGAAAATTCGTTTTTGCCCCAATTTTTTTTAAAAATTTATTTTAGCGTAAGGTTGAGGGATTTCTTTACTTCTGGCAGTAGTCCCGGGGTTTTAAATTCATGGGGGTGAGTAAAACCCGGGGGTTGTTATCGACTGGTTGAGTACATCCGGGTGTTACCCCGCGGTGTGGGCCCACTTCCTGGGTGGTATTCGACGGGTTGGGTCGCATCCTGGTTTTAGTCGACTGGTGTGGGTCACATCCGGGGTGTTAGTCGACTTGTGTGAGTCACATCCTGGGTTTTTAGTCGACGGGTTTTTGGGCCCACTTCCTGGGTTTTTAAAGTGGGACGGGGGTGGGTCACTTTCCTGGGGTTAGCCCGGACTGGGGTGGGTTTCCCATCCTGGGTGTTGCCCCGACGGGTTGGGGGGCCCACATCCGGGGTGTTTTTCAAAACCGGTTTGGGGGAGCCCACATCCTGGGGTTAGTCGACTGGTGTAAAGCCACATCCGGGGGTTTAGTCAAAGGTGTGGGCCCGCACCCGGGGTGTTAGTCACGGGTGTGGGTCGCATCCTGGGTGTTGGGTCGACTGGTGTGGGGTCACATCCTGGGTGTTTAGTCAAACGGGTGGGGGTGCACCCTGGGTTTTAGGGGCGGGGGGGTGCATCCGGGGTTTTTGTCGACTTTGTGGGTCTCTTTTCGGGGTTGTTATTAACTAAATTGGGTCGCACCCTGGGTGTTATTTCCGACTGATGTGGGTCCATTGGGGGTGTTAGGGGACTGGTTGTGGGTCTCATTTGGGTGTTAGGATGGTGGGGGTCCACTTTTCGGGTGTTATTTCAAAACGGTGTGGGGCATCCTGGGTTTTAAGTCAAAGGGTGGGGGTCGCTTCCGGGGGTTTAAATAGAAAGGTGAGGGTCGCATCCTGGGGGTTATTGGGACGGGTTGGGGGCCCCTTTCCGGGGTGTTAGCCCGACTGGTTTTGGGTCGCATGGGGGTGTTAGTCGATTTGGTGGGGGTTCACCCTGGGTGTTAGTCGACGGGTTTGGGGGTCGAAATCCGGGGTTTTTGTCGATGGTTTGGGTCACATTCGGGGTGTTAGCGACGGGTTTTTGGGTCGATCCGGGGTGCTAGTCACGGGGTGGGGTCGCTTCCTGGGGTAAAATAAAACGGGTTGGGGGTTCATCAGGGTTTTTTTTAGTGGACTGGTGGGGGGTAAACATCCTGAGTGTTACTGGACTGGTGTGAGAAGCATCCGGGGTTTTATTCGACTGGGGGTGGGCCTTCCGGGGGGACTCCGACTAATTATTTTTTTTTGTATTTATTTAACACTTCTTGTCAATCATACTAGGTTATATAATAATAAAAAAAAATTTTTACTTTAATAAACAAAAAAAGCCAAAATTGTAAACTACACAAAATAACTACATCATACAAAGCACAACATACGCATCAAATAAATTTCCCCCAAGGGGGAATTTTTTTGGACATTCAATTTGATAAAGATTGGAAAAAAAAAAAGTTTTGGAGTTGTGTTCGAAAATCTGTTTTAGTTTACACACAGATTAGCGCCCGCCCCCTGGGATCATTGGACTGTTTTTCAGTCCCTTCAGAGCAGTGACCCAAAGAGAGGTGGCTACGGGCCCGACTGGGGCTCTGGGGCCCCCAAAAGCTCTGCACCCGTGGGGGGGGGGCCCTTGTGAGGTCCCCGGGAAACAGCTCTGCTGCGGGCTCTGTCCCCAAAACCTTCAGTCACGATGCAGACCCGGGATTTTTCCAAACTTTTATTGGAATGCAGGGACGAGTTGGAGGAGGGACGTGGGGCAGGTGGGAGCCTACCAAAGAAGGCCATCCCAAAACTAAGGTTTCCGGATGAAGACTCCCCCGACCGGAGCTCCGGGGCCCCCTTCAATCTCATGGGGGACATGCCCCGGGGCCCCTGAGGGGAACCTAGGGCCCATGAATCACTCGGCGGGGCCTTCGGGACTTTTCAGCTGTCCGGGGGGCTAAACCCCGGACTTTGCGCCTGGAAAAAATCCCCTGTTAAAAGGGAAGGAGAGGGAACTTCATACCGTTTCCCAAAAGCCGGGGGGATCCGGGGCAGTTGAACCCATTCCATAACCAGTTCCCATCTCGAAGGGCCCCTAAAGGTTTGGTTTTGGACCCCCCTGAGGTGGAAGCTTGGCCTCCTCTTAAACCCCTTTCTTAGCTTCACCAGAGAAGGTGGGCACTTTCGAAAGCCAAACCCACTTTTCTGCCCGGGTTTTGGGGTTCTGACCCCCAAACCCCAAACATTTTTTTTCCTTTTTTTGGACCTCGAAAAAAGGTTTTTGAGCTAGTCGGGCCCCTTCCACCCTCTCACCCTGGCCCGCGGGGGGGTTTTAAAAGGCGGGGCTGTTTTCCCATGGCTTCGTTCCTACCCCGGGGACAGGGGGGGCCCGGGTAGCTTCCGGGGGCATGGCTCTTCTTCGGGCCCCTGGAAAGGGCTTTTCCCCCCGGGGGCGGGGTGCTTATCAACCCTTTTCAATGTACTATGCACCAACGGGGTGTCCCTCCCCTTTCTCCAGACACCATCCTCCTAAACTATCGATGACCTGGCACTTGTTCGTACCTGGAAGCGCCGGCTTTTGCGGGCGTGCCCAAAGGACCTCGTTCTGCTGGCTTCCACTTGCCGTCATTTGGGGGCTTTTAGATATTTGCAGAAAAATCCAAACCCAAATGATCCTTCGCACCAGGGTTTGCCCATCAGGGGCTGGGGGTCCGGGGAAATCGCCCCGGGAAAGTGGGTTCACAGTTATGGGTACCTTGGAAACTACATTGCGGGCACCTCACCTTCCAAAAAAAGTGCACCCCCATTAAAGAAAAGGTCTGCAGAGGGTCGAGCATTGAGTGCCTTTGGCCCAACCCGGGGGTTGGGGGCCCCAGCCTCGAGGTCATGAGGTTGTTCTACATCCAGGCAATACTTCCCTCTTTGATTAGGGGGCACTTGCTCGGGGTTCACGCCAGCCCCCCACAAACTTCAAACCCCTCCTGCCCTCCAGAACACAGCTGTAGGGGCCTTTCTTGGGGTCATGGGGGGCCCGGGCGGGGGCTCTAAACCCCTGAGGTGCAGCCCAGCCTTCTTAAAAGACATGATCCAACGGGTTTGCTGCAAAGGGTTTGGGCAAAAAAAAAAAATTCTCCGACTCCCGGGGACTAAAAACTGATAAAAAGTTTTACGGGTCTCCGGGCAAAATTTTGCCTTTCCCCCTTTAATTCGCACGGGTTTTCTACACATTCGAAAGGGTTTAATTTTTTCCCAACCCCCCCCCCTACCACACTAAAAAGCACACATTCTTTGAAACTGTCGAACCTCAAGGGGGGAAAAACCCCCATTTTTCCCCTTAACCCCCAACCCAAAAAACCCCTAAAAATAGCATTTACCCCCCTATCTTGCCGCCCCCACCGATTTAAAAAACAAATAAAACCCCAAAACAAAAGGGATTTTTTTTTTCCCCTCTGAAAAAGGGGAGCTCCCCCCCTTCTTCCAAAAATTTCCCCTGTTACGCCCAACATTTTAAAAAAAGGGAACCCCCTTAAAATTTGGCCTCTTCACCTCACAAACCCCTTTATCCCCCATTCCCCCCCCAAATTGTTTATAAAAATTACCAAAAATTATACCCCACAGCACAAAAGATCCCCCCAATCCAATCCCTCGATATCAAGACTTTAAGCTTCAAAACCCAAAAATCCCTTTTTTCCCAAATTTCTTACAGAGTACCCCTACTAAACCCAAACCCCGACGATCCCCAACCCCCCAAAAATATAAAACATAAAATTTGGCCAATCCTCACCTTCACATTTTTCCACACACCCCAAACCCCTAAAACCAACTCTTTTCCCTCAGAACCAAAACCCGTGGGAAAAAATCCCGAGAAAAAAACGATAATTTATTTCACGTGCTCAGGGTTTGAAAATCACCCCTTATTTAAAACCAAATTCCTTATATTTTCCCAATTTTATAAAGGGGGGAAAATTTCCCCTCTACGGGCGCCAAAACCCTCCCCCCCCAACAATAAAAAACATCGCACCAACTTTGACTTCCCTGGATCTCGACCCCAAAGCCACGCCCTCAAAACATTTTTCCATTCTTTTCAATCTTTCATGGATCCTGAACAAACCCCCCACCCACTTTTTCCTTCCCCCACCTCCCTTTTAATAAAAAAAGGGGTTTTGACCCTCCTTTTTAAGGGTCCACCCAAAACCCAACCCCCCCGCCCCCAATACAAGAAAAAAAAACCCATCCCCCCTTTTTCCCCCCCCCAAAACCCCTTCCCCTAAGGATGGCTTTTCAAATGCTTCTTGTTCCACTCTTTTAAATGCTCCCTGCCAGTCTAAAGCCCCAAGCCCTCCTCCCCCCTTTTGGCTTCCACGAAATCCCTTGGGAACCCTTGTCCCTCCCCCCTTTAGACCTCCCGGGCAACCCAAAATGATTTCCCTCGATAATACTCATCCTCAATGCTTTTAAAAAAGTTTCCCAAAAAAAAATTTGGGCAAACAGCTTATAATCTGTTATAACAAGGTATTGCCAGTAGCCCCCTAAGTGAAATTTTTGCCCCTTCCCCTTGGGTACCAATACTACTACAGCCGATGCCAGTTTTTCCCCCCAACCCTTTTCCCCCCTTCCCCCTTCCCAAAAAATTTAATAACCAAACCCAAAAAAACCTTTTTCATTAGCCCCCAATTGCGTAGATAAAACTCTGCCGGAGTCCATCGTTTCCCGGGGGGTTTTGGGCCCTTTACACCTTTCCTTAAAAGCCTTCCTGCTTGTCCCTCAGTTATTCCCTTCCACGCTTCCCTATCACTGTTTTCCAACTGACAATATCACATTCTCACCACACCTGTTGAAAAACCAGCTCCTAACCCTATCCCCCCCCCCCTTTGCCAATTTACTTTCATACCACATTGTCTGCAAACACCCCATTCCATCTTATGGTGGCATATAAACCTGACCCACCCTTTACCCACCTACCGACTCATGAACCTCCAACAATGGAATAGCTGTTGCTGCTGTGGTTGATTTTGGCTACGCAATACACTTAACAAAGGCATATCCTATGCCCAAACAACCTCTTCCAGCATGCCATTACCATCACCGGCTTGGAACCTCTCATTCTGTAGCTTCCTGCAGCCTCCCCTTAGTGCCTGAGTATGTATCCATAGGATTAAATTACCAGCACTGCCCTCCCCTCGCATAACAACTTAACCTGTCCTCCAAAAATGAGTTGGCAAGCCCATTATTTTAAAGAATTATTCCGTTTCCCTTCTCTCACTAATTCGTTCTTTAGCCACACATCCCACCATGTTACCAACATCCTACACTCCATGTACCTCCACAGTTAAAAAACTACTCCCATAATGTTGTAAATACCTCAACCCCTCCTCATCTCCTACACGCTCGTATTTAACTTCAAATAAACCCTAGAGACTAACCACTAGTGATCCTTCATCCCTACCTATGCCACAACCCATATGATCGATTACAGCTACCCTCTTTTGTGCGGGAAAAAAAACTTTATCAAAGAACCCATGAGAAATGTACAACCTATCTAACCTAGCGCATAACCCCACCTTGCAAAAAGGTGTCTACCCCACATTCCCCTCCACGCATTCCCTCATCTGAATATCCCATTAAAGTGGTCTCGTATGGCCACCAACATGTGCCCCATCACCTTTTGGCACACTCAGCCCTCCTGATAACACAATTCCAGTTCCCCACACCGGCTGGCCACACAGGATAAACAAAGTAATGAAGAAAAATAGGTCATATTATGCAAATTCCTGCTTTACTTTCAAATCGTTCTCTGCTGGGGCGCACTCACACTTACAAAGGTTACACCTCTTGCCCATCACCACCCATCCACAGGCAAACACCTCCCCCTTCCCCCCTCACTTCGTATCAACACAAACGGGCTCGCCTCACTGATCAATATACCCACACCACCTTTCAGACGTTGTCACAGATGGCAGTCATGACCTGAGAACCCCGCCACCTCTCAACCTCTCTTCCTACTTGAAATTGTGTTCTTGCAGGAACACTACTTCAGATCGACACCATGCCTACCCTTCTAGGGTTGGGTAGGTGCCTGAGTCCGAGCCTTTAGCTCATAAGACTGTCATTCCAATTTGCCCCTTTGGCGGCGGGGATGGCGGACCAGAGAGGCCTAGCTTGTGTCTAGGCCTGGGACAGTTTGCGTCCCAATGATAGAGGAGGTTATTTGTGCCTCCTCCATGGGGGACCATTACGGTCCTCAGACACTCCCTAAAGAGGGCGCCAAGGCCGGGCCACCACTTGGAAAAGGACGGGCCGGGAGTAATACCGGCGAATCTTTAATATAATAATAACATACTTCCACCTTCATATTTACACGAAACATTCGAAACCATTCCTTTCACACTATTCCCGTCCATTTTACATTCAGTCCATAAATTCGCGCGATTTTCCAAAAATAACTCGAAAAAATATGGGAAATTGAGTATTCATACAGAAAAAATATCTTAACTCTTTGGCAACACTATGTACCAGAATCAATGTACTACGACGTTTCTGCAGAAATTATAGTCATTTATAGAAGGTTGGTGACGGCGATGGAGCGGGTAGCGAGTCTTCTCACAGCCTATATATTTTTGAATATTTCATTGTTTTTATAGCTTTTTCTTGTATTATACTTCTATATAATAACTGAACTATTTGGCATCATTAAAACAGAAGGTGAGCTTATCTGTAGAGTGCCAGATAATAGGATACCATCTGGGGAACGCTCGGCAGCACTCCCCCTCCAGAGAGTGCCAGGAGAATCACTTCATTATTCACGCTTATATCCAGGCTTAATATATCAACTCTACGGTTTATCTATCATAATTGATCTAATATGATATAATAAACACTATAAATAACATACAAACATGTTATATTCTCTAGACTGAATAAAATATAACCATAATATGCGAGAATCCACCTGTAATATTCGATATAAAATTGTTACCCCTCAATTTCTTGTACTATGACTTTCTCATCAATGATAGAAAACGGTGTGTTGAAGAGGATAACTGCACTAGAACATCAGTTTACTAAGAAATACTCCCAAACAAACGAGATTTTCGCGATTTTTTTTTTTTTCGAGATGGTGGGCCAGCCGGCGCTCCCGGCCAATATCTCGGAAGTAACTTATTCACTTATTTCGCTTTTTTCCGCCTTTATTACTTAATTAAATGGAATAATATTCACAGAAACTGTAGAATAATCATTTGTCTATTTTCTGAAGCTATAATTTTGGAAATATTCCAAATATACTTTGGGAGTTATGTGGGAGTAAAAGGCAGATTTTTTTGCAACATTCCAAGTACATTAAACTTGATTTTTTTGTGAAATAAAGATAAGACATTTAGAGGACATTATACCTTTAGAAATTCGTACTTTTTTTTTTTAATATTTTATTTAAAAACTTTACAGGTTAACATAAAAAAAATATATAAAATAAGTACAGTAGGATCGTCAGTCCTACACAACAACACTGACAAAATATGACAGTTTTCTGGACACTATACATGCTGCTCAAACAACCTTTATCCCATATAAAGAAATTTGTTTTTTTTTTTTTATTTAAAAATTACAGTAAACATGCATACACACATTGACGAAATCACAATACATAAACATTTATAAGAAAACACCTTTATAACTAACGATACAACCTACCCCTGAACAAAAATTAAAAAATTACCACTACAAAACTGACTTTTTGTATTCAATCTTGTTTACCGGGTTTTTTACCGGGAGAATTTCCGGGGGCAACCCCCCGCAGCCCGGCTGGACCAGGTATAAACTTTTTTTTTTTTTTTTATTCCCGGTTTCTCCCGGCCGGGTCTTTTCAAGTATGTGACCCCCCCTTGGGTCCCTATCGGGGGAGTGCTCAAGACTTAAGTCTCCCCAGGGAGGGGGTACAAGACCTCCTCATTTTTGGGGGACCAAGTGTCCCCGGCCTAGCCACATTCCCGCCCTCACGGGGCTGTGGGGAGAAGCTAGGCCCTTGTCTGCCATCAAACCCCCGCCTAAAGGGGCTCGTAGGGAGAACTGGGCCCTCTGGTCTGCCACTACCCCCCCTCAAAGGGGGCTCGGGGGTATGGCAGTCTTATACTGCAGATGGTAGCAAGCTCACCCCTTTCTCCCCTGTATGAAACTTTTATTAAAAGTTTTTATTATAAACTAATGTTTGGCCTTTACTGACATTGTAAAATTAGCATTTTATGTACCAAAAAATTCAAGTATTCACCCCCAAATTTTGTTGTTTTTTTTTAAGCCGGGTATACAAATAATGAAATCTCATGTTTGCTGAAATACTAAACATGAAACTATAAAAAGAAATACACCATCCTTGTAACTAAACGATTTACTACCCATACCTGAGTATACGAACAAAAAAAGCTACAAAATTTGCATGTTAAACTCTGTTATTAACTGAACCATCATAAAAAACGTCCAGGTTTGACCTAATTAAATATACATTTAAAAATGTCAAAAACCAAACGTATAAAATTTTTTTCATAAAAAAAAGTGACATTAAACAAGAAGTTATACATCCTCCTCTCACAAACCAAAAGGTACACAGTAGGGGAAAATTTTTTAGGATGATACTTTTCGTACCTCAACATTAAGCAATGATAATCTCCTTGGGAGACAACAACGATATTGTTTTTCCGTAGTCACCCATGTAGACATTTTGGAAAAACTTAACCCCTTGTACTGCAGGGGGGCCCCCGAAACCCCCCAATTTTTCCATATCTTTCCGGACCCGTATAAATTTGGGGGCACCCCAAAGTGGGGGCCCACTAATTTATTGTGGGCTGTATAGATTTATAGTTTTAACTGAATGAAGGGGGGGGGGGTGGTTACACATGGGTAACCCCCTCAAGGAAAAAAAACCTTTTAATAATCCACCCCTTACCAGATATTCTCTGGGGGTCACTTGATGTGGTGGATCACCCTAACCTATCCAATTAAAACAACCCACTGGCCAGTATCAGTCCTGCTAAACAGAACGGTTTCTTAACTATGGGGGATTCATCGACACAATGCCTAAACCCTTTTGGGGTAGGGTAGTGCCGAGCCCGAGCCTTTAGCTCAAAAGACTGTCATCCCATTTTTCCCCCTTGGGGCAGGGGGGAGACAGAAGGGCCCAGCTTGTTTTGGGTAGGCCCCGGGGACATTTGGTCCCAAGATGACGAAGTACTTTTTTGCCTCCCCCCTGGGGACTTAGGGCCCCCGACACTCCTTAAAAAGGGAGCCAAGGGGCCCGGGCCACCGCTTGGGCAAGGCCCGGGCCGGAGATTACGGGTAATCTTAACTAACTAACTAACTGCGGGATTGAGCCCTTATTTCCTCCCTTCGCCCTCCTTTTCGATGTCCCCCTACACCCACGGTTTTTTATTCCAGCAGGCGAGGGATCCTTGGGTTTGTCTCGGTTTTGAAGCGTGATTCTAATATTTCGCTATCCCCGGGACGAGAAAACCACGCGTTTACTCTGAGCAGGGGGATTATTTCACTTCCCGCATTCTCTTTAAATTTTTTGTATTTTCACTGATTTCATTTCCATTCACAAGACGATTTAACGTTCATAATTTTTATACACATTTGAGGTCACTCCAAAGATCTAGACCGATTAGTGAGGATTAACTAGGGTAATTTTTTCCGGACACATTTCCCTGGCGGGGACCGTCTGGTAGCTAAAGCTCCCGCTTACACACGGGGGGGCCCCGGGTTCGATTCCCGGGGGTGGAAAAATTTGACACGTTTCTTAACCTGTTTTTTCCCGTTACCCTAGCACAAATGTACCTGGGTGTTAGTCGATGGTGTGGGTCGCATCCTGGGGGGCAAATTTAAGGACCCCCAATGAAATAATTAGACATCCTCGATGACCACTGACTTTCTTGGGTTATCCTGGGTGGCTAACCCTCCGGGGTTAAAAATCCGAACGAAATCTTATCTTATCTTATCTTACTATTATCCACTTATTTTACCACTTTATCTCGGTGGTCACGTAAATCTCGTTCCCTCACTCTTCACCAGGAACAATTACGACACTTCCTATTAGAAAGTGAGGCCTATATTAATCCTTAGGCCGCCGTGAACGCCAATTTCCTGATCCCATGTTTCACAGCTTCCTCACTACATTCAAAACACTGCCGCCACCTCGTGCCCCAGTTCCACCTCGATCGCCGCACATCTGCGCAGGCGCAGTGGGAACCCAGTTGGTTCCATTCAAAATACAAATACATTTTGACCCAAATCAACACATTAAACACTTATTAGGCACTTTGGCTTCGGAAATTAAATAATTTCCACACTGCGGCCGGGCGGAAGTCATTGTTAGGTGACTTAAATTGCGTCTTCCTCCAGGAGACAATTCCAGCCCTCTCTAGATTGCGCTGCTGTTTTCCTAGTGGGTCTTACTACAATTTCTTCTTGCATTACTCGGTCAGTGTCTTCAATATCACTCGTGTCACTTTCCCTTAGATTTCTATCTGCACTGGATGAACACCATTTAATTCTAAGGGAATTAATTTATTAATGGTATGCAAACTTTCCTGACCACGACACAACACTTTGACGTTTCTGACAACACCTTGTACATCTGGGTATAATGTAACTACCTTGCCCAGAGGCCACAATGTTCGATGTTGTTCAGTATCAATCAACACAATGTCACCTGGTTGAATGTTCTGTTGGTTTACTGCTTCTGGCGCACCATAAAAGTGTTCACGTAGTGTAAGAAGATATTCTTTACGGCACACATCGGACCAATGAGTAATTACCTTATTTAACATCTTGATCTTATCACTCAACACGGTCACGTTATTGTAATCCTCATCACTTCCCCGGGATTATCTCTATAGATAGGTGCAGCTTCTAACCTTTCGTCCGCATGTTTTCGTGAGAGGGAGTCAGGATCTCCGCGTCAGGAGTGTCCCCCTCATGTATGACAGAGGGCGATTGTTTACCCGTATTCTCTGCCTCCACCAACACTGCACGGAATTCCTCCAAATTAATTTTCTTCTGTGTAGCACGTTACGAAGACATCTTTTCACGTGCCATCATTCTTTCGTACAGTCCTCCCTGCCAAGGGGCTCTGGGAGTAATAAATTTCCAGACACACCCTCGCTGGGTCAAGAAAGACTGTACATCATCACTCTTATTTAATTCCATCAAGTGTTGAGCACCCGCTACAAAATTGGTGGCATTATCTGAGATCATCAATCTTGGACAGGATCTCCTAGCTGCAAATTTCCGGAACAGCTGTATGAACTGTTCTGCAGACAAGTCCTGAGCCACTTCTAGATGAACAGCCATAGTAGCTGTACAAGTAAATAGACATACATACACCTTCATGGGAACACCATCTGAAGTACCTGTTAAAATGATTGGCCCACTATAGTCCACTCCGGTCACAGTTAGTTTAATATGTTTATTATGCACCCCATACCCATCCTGTGGGCGGTAGTCAAAAGATTACAGAGGTACATAATCGGTCCAGGGACTGGACTCCAAAGTTTTGATAGCTGAGCAAGTTACAAAGATAATGAACTAGAGCTGGTCATAATCATGACCAAGTTACAAAGGTAATGAGCTCCAGGTAGAGCTGGTCACACTCATGAATAATTGCAAGGGTAATGAATCATAAACACATTAATCATGAGAATTTACAAAGGTAATGAGCTCCAGGTAGAGCTGGTCAAAATCATGACAAGTTTCAAAAGTAATGAATGATAAACACATTATCACATGATTACAATCATAGACAAATTACAGAGTAATGAGCAGTTAACAAACATAGCAGGGAATTCATCCATTGCCACTCCGGTCACATCAAATGGTTTTACCAACTGCACGCATTCCTTGGGCAATGGTGGAGGACCTGGGTACAAGTAGGTTCTGGCATCCACCCGGCGACATATTACACGCGACTTGATAACCCTTTTTACACTTTGCCGTCCTTGTGGAATTCAGAAGGTTTCCCTAATCCCGTGCATCACGTTATGTGCATTAAAGACAATCAAGGTTGTCAGGTGATGAGTTTTGGGCAGCAAGATAGGGTGCTTAGAACATTCCCCCAATTCAGCATTTTGTAACCTGCCTCTGCACCTAATTACATCATCCTCTAAATACAGCCCCAGCTTTTCTATTATTGAGCCTTTCACAATTTTTCCGTCCATTATTAATTTAATCTCATCCCTGTAGGTTTCTTCTTGTACCCTCTGTAGCCAGTATTTCAGGGGATGGGGAAAATTATATGAAATATTCATCTTACTTATAAATTTAAACACTAACCTTGTCACGCTAATCAGCTTGGGTAAGGAAGAATACCTATTAATGTCAATGGCTAAGGAGGGACTACTGACTGGAGCGGTGCTCACCGTAATTTCGACAGGAGCAATATGTGCCTTTTGCACCGGCCAGTTAATTTTGTCCACCAGCCAACTTGGCCCTTTAAACCATGATAAAGCACTCACAAATTTTTCATAAGTCAAGCCTCGAGACAAGAAGTCAGCCGGATTCTCATCACCAGGAATTTGATTAAAGGTTAACATATGCTGACCCAAACTGTTATATTTCTCCTGCATTTGATTGATTTCAGTGACTCTGTTTTGTACATACACAATCTTACTGTTATCATTACTAATCCATTGTAAGGATACCTCGTTATCAGACCAAATTACGGTGTCGCTGATATTTATCTCTCGCAATTTAGTTCTTATGTAATTGGCTAATTTGACACCTACATAAATGGCCGTTAATTCCAACTGAGGTAAGGTACAATATTTGATTGGAGCCACCTTAGCCTTAGACATAACAAGAGAAATGGCACTATTACATTGAAGGTAAGCGACTGCTCCATATGCTAATTTCGAAGCATCGCAAAAAATGTGGAGTATATTTTCTCCATCTTGACTGGCCACATTATGTGGGAACTCCAACATTGGTAATTTTACGTATTCACCTATTAGTTCTTCCCACTTTTCAACAAATTCCTCAGGTAGGGTTTCATCCCAAGCACACTTAAGCTTCCATGCTTCTTGTATCAACAATTTTCCTCTTATGGTAAGTGGAGACACTAAGCCTAGTGGATCGAAGCATTTTGAAACTTCCGCAAGTAAGACTCTCTTGGTTAATTTTTTGGGCATGCTGTAGTTATTAGACTTCAATGATAACAAGTCTCTCTCTGTGTCCCAAGTCAGTCCCAGCACATTACTATATTTGGACACTTCAACTCCAGGGTTGTCTTTATTTATTTGAGCCCTTAAACTGGACGAATTACTGTTCCATTCCCTCAGGGGCATATTTGCACCTTGCATTTTTTTCAATTAGCCCCTTTATATATGCTCTTATTCCCTTCATAGGGCGTCCCCCCCCCAAAAGGA
>NC_069480.1:20757469-20787964 GCF_026875155.1 Cherax quadricarinatus | reverse complement strand
GTTAGGTTAAGAGAACTTGAGGAAGAGCAAAGATAGAGAAGTGAGGAAAAGCTAGAGAAATGATTAAGAGAGAGAAAAAGATCGCGAGCTCGAAAAATCTCGCCTTGAATTAGAGAATAAAAAGTTAACTTTTACACAACAACAATTAGAGGAAGGAGTAATTGAACATCATGCAGCTAGTGCACATATTCCAACACCTAATTTACCTCCCTTCACAGAGGGTGAAGACATTACTTCATACATTATCAGGTTTGAAAATACCGCTACCCTCTGTGAATGGCCTGCTGACACCTGGCTATCAGGTTAGGTATGTTATTTTCTGGTACAGCTTTGAATATCTATGCAACTTTGTCGCAGGATATCATATGTAATTATAACCTACTGAAGAAGGCAATCCTTAAAGCATATCAAAAAACCACAAATTCTTACAGGAAAGATTTCAGGTATGCCACCTTACAGCATGGCCAAAACTTTCAGCAGTTACAGGTAACACTCTTTCGTTTGTTCGACTTTTGGATAGAGAGTTCAGGAATTGATCACAGTTATGAATCTCTTAGAGACTTCATGGTTGCTGACCAGTTCCTGACAGCTCTTCCTCACCAGATACGAACATTCATTAGAGAACGTAACCTGATTAAAGCTGAGGAAGTTGCTGAGGCCGCTGACTTGTATGCTGAGGCTCACAATTCCTATAAAGACCTAAAGGGATCGAACCCTAAGGGCAATGGTTCACCTGAACCAAAGATTAAGAAGCCTACAGTAGAAAAAAAGTCACCAGCTATTATACCAACATGTCATCGGTGTGGTGGTATCGGACATAAACGTCCAGATTGTCCTTCCAAGAAAATAGAGAAAGTTGGTAGATGTTTTGTTGACGGTAATGACCAAGCACCCTTCTGTTCAGGAGCAGTTAATGGTATAAAAGTCTCAGACATATTACGTGACACTGGATGTACGTGCATCGTAATTTCGGACAAACTGTTCCTTACTTTAAAACCTCTCGTGTGTCCTCTATTCTTTCAGATTACTTGGGTCGTGAAAATACTTTCCCTACAATACGTTGTTACTTGAAAACTAAATGGTTCACCGGTTGGACTAATGCGGTACTAGCCCCAATTACTTGTTCTATAATAGTGGGTAACATTAAAGGTGCCGTTCTTCCTTCAGAGGCGGATCTTTCGTCACCACCCGTGGATCTAAGTTTTCCAGCTCTCTTCCTTGCAAGTTAAATAAGCCCCTTAACAATTCCGCACCGGAAGCTGCATTGTCTCGTACTGTTCATTTGGGGTGGAAACAGATGATACTGCTCTCGATAGTGAGGTAGCAGGATCACCTGTCCACTCGTCAGGTGAAAGTAAGGGTATTGCCTCCGGCACTCTCAATGTCTTGACTAGGGCTCAGACCATAACCCTGGCTTCTCCTACCTCCTCTTCTCCCACCGTAAGTCCTTTTATTTTCCCAGATTTTATGTCCAAGGATGACTTTGTCAATATACAGCACATTGGCCCTTTCACCTTTCGGGGATGTAATATCAAGCATTTTTAACAACAAAGTTATCCACGGGAAGATACGTATCTCTTAAGTTTGTATATATTAATGGTATTCTTATATAAAATCTTGGTATTTTAAATCTCATTCTTCAGCGAAGATTATTCCTCCTTGTTTAGGTATAGACATTATGCAACGTTAGGTATCTTTATTTCGGAAACGTTTCGCTACACAGTAGGCTTCTTCTGTCGAGTACAGAAAAGATTGGACTAGAAGCAAGAGAGACTTGAAGACCATGTAATACAGTCCATCAACCTTAAAGTTTTGAGGTGGTCAGTACCCTCAGTCTGGAGGTCGAAGAGCATTGTCCCGTAGTCTGAAACAATATGAAGAAGTCCTACTGGTGTAGGCCGAATCGTTTCGTAAATAAAGATACCTAACTGTTGATATGTGTTTGACCTTAAACAATCTGTCGGTATTTTCTACCATTTTATTCCCTCCTTGTTGTGTTAAACCATGTAAACGAGTGGCTGTTCTTCAAAGGGTCTGAATTTGCCAGTGACCAAACACTGGGCCTATCGTAAGGACGTGGCATTAAATCTCAAGGGACCTTAATTTTTGGCAACATGTGTACTTACAGGTTACAAAGAAGTATAGTTCTTGCAATAGGTTTGTAGGTACGCTACTCACAAAATACACACTCCCTTGTTCAATGTATATTTATAAATCTAAAACTGCCTACTGCAGAAAACGAAGATTACTCACCATAGAAAAGGAAATTGTTGGACCCTTGTGTGGGGTATCTCCAAAACTTAAATTTTTATTTTACTAGGGAAAAGAGTTTATTTTAGAAAAGGATCACAAACCTTTGATACCTGGACCTGGCAGTTTACCTTGGAGAGAGAGTTCCGGGGGTCCAACACACCCGCGGCCCGGTTCTGTGAACCAGGCCTCATGGTGTATCAGAGCTGATCAACCAGTCTGTGTGCTGCTGGCTTGCACGCAAACCAAAACGTTCACGGAGCCAACAGCCCGGCTGGTCCAGAAACGACTTCTAGGTGCTTGTCAGTGCCAAGCTTGAAGACTGCCAGGGGTCTGCGTTGGTATCCCCTTATGTATGCTGGCGAGGCAGTTGAATTGGACAGTTCTGGGTCTCTGACACTTATTGTTCATGGTCTTTAACGTGCTAGTATAAAACACGCTTTTCTTGGGGGGGGATGTTGCATCGTTCTTGCCAAGTCTTTTGCTTTCGTACGTGAGTGATTTCGTGTGGTCATAAGTTCTGGTGGTACTAGGTCCCTCTTAGGATTTTCCAGGTGATTATATTCTTGTATCTATCCCGCCTTGCGTTTCGGGAATACAGTCTTTAGGAACATCAAATAGCGCTACCAGTTTTGAGGGGTAGTTTTATCCTCCGTTTCATATGCGCGCCCGTGAAGGTCTTCTGTAACATTTTCTAGGTCAGCAATTTAACTGCCTTGAAAGGTGCTGTTTGTTTTGCAGCATTATATTTCACAGGCCTAGATAGAACAAGTGTTCATCATGGGCCTTGGCCCTTCCCTTAGGTTGTGAAGGTTCTATTTATCCATACTGTCATTTTTATTGCAGATTGCGTTGATTTCCAGTGTTTGGGTACTGTAGGTGAAGGATCAATCCGACTATGTTCACTCCAAGGTCTTTGCGTTGGTCGTTTCGCTCTATTTTGTGGCCAGGAATTTGTTTTGTACTCTAATGAAGATTTAATTTCCTCGTTATGTTTACCATATCTGGTTATTGAAATTTCTCATCGTTTAATACTTCTTATTGTTTTTCTGCAGCCCACTTGTTAGTTTTTGGTTGTGTCAGCCTGGGAGCACTTGCAGTGTTTTGATAATGGAAGGAACTGACATTGCATGATTCGGGTTGGCATCTGCCAAAGGAAGACCACGGTTGCTGTGGCTGACAATCCACTTTCTGTCTATGTCGGATTATTCGAGGATGAAGGATCAATGATGGCGAAGAGCGTGTTCTGTGCATGGTGGGCACAGAGTAGCTTTTTCACCGTTAGCTGCTTCGGACTTTACTCTGTTGACGACTATCTCTGTGTTCTGTAGTGAGGAAATTATATATCCCTCGACCGATCTTTTCTGTTATTTCCTTTAAGCACGCATTTTTGTGCCGCTATTACGGACCTCGGTCAAACTTGGTCGTAAGGCTTTTGCAAGGTGCTATATAATTCATCTGCATTCTTTTTTGTCTTCTAGTGCTTTTAGGACCTGCTCGTAGTGATTCCACCATAGTTGAGTCAGGGTCAGGTCGCGACTGTTCTAACCCCTTGTTTGCCCTGGGTTGTGTAATGATGGTTTTCTAGTTGGGTGGTGAATCTTGGTTCTGGACCTTTTCAAAGATTTTATGATTTGGGATGTTTGTGCTATCGGTCTGTAGTTCTTTGCTGTTTTGCTTTACTGCCCCCTTTGTGGAGTGGGGCCTGTCTGTTGTTTTTAGTAACTGTGGGAGACCCCATGTCCATGCTCCATTCCATAGGATGGATAGGCTCGTGATAGGGGCCCTCTTGCTGTTCTTGATGAACACGGAGGTCCCATGAGTCTGGCCTGGGGCAGGGTCGCTTGGACATATCATTTATCGCCTGTTCGCAGTAATTTGGCGTCAGGATAACATTCGGTTAGGCTTGTGTTTACCCAAATTTTGTGGCTCTCTCATAAAAAATATACATTTTGATCTTCGGCTCTCAGTCCTGGTTTCAAGGGCTTGCTAAAACTGAGTCATTTTGGGAACTTGGTAGCTCACTCATTTCCTTGCTGTTAATCGGTGTAGGACCCATTTCTTGTGTAAGTAGGGGCCAATACTGGTCGTTGTTAAGATAGCTTAAGATTTCCGTTTCGTAATTTTTAACCCCGGAGGTTTGCAACCAAGGTATATCCCAAGAATGTCAGTGCGTCATCGAGGACTTTGATTTGGCATAGGGACCAATAAAGCAGATTGTAAAAACGGATGGGGTTGTAGGCGCCCTTATCAAACCTCGAACATTGAATATAAATCAGGAACAGTACACGGTAAGCTGTCCAATATACAAGAAACAGTTAGAAATTTGAAATAGAAATAACAAATAGCTAGAGTTTCATTTAAGGTGGTTATTAATTGAGTATTCAAGAGGTTGCCAGTGATATTACAGTAAATCTACCATTTCAAATTCTTATGAAGCTCTGTGTAGTCTGCATTCACAATCAAAACAAAACGGGCTCCACATGGGATAATTGTCATTTTTGTGGAAATTGGTGTCCACACGCCCCCTGTGCAGATATCCAAGAACTAGCTACAAGCAGTATTTAAAATCAGGGAAGCAAGTGTACATCCTCATACACACTCATGCGAACTTACGTGCTTCACCCAGCAAATGAGCATAAATTCTGTGGACTAAAAATCACAAAGGTATTAAAATAACGTGGATACAACATCAAGCTGCTTTCATTGACCAAACTTGACAGCTTGCACAACAGAGATGGGAACATAAAATTGTACTGGGCTGAATGGTACTGCCCGTGATACTGGCCATGTAGTTCAGAAACTTGTAAGGCTTGGTGGTGATTGTCATGGCTAGTCAGTAATGTGGGGTGATAGGTTGCTGTCCTGGGAGGGACAGATAATGGTTGAAGCTGGAGGTGCCTGTCCTGGGCTGACTTTAATGGTGAAGCTGGAGGTGCTTCCTGGGAGACAAGCTAATGGTGGGGGGGGTTGAAGCTGGAGGTGCTGTCCTGGGGGAGACAGTTATTGGTGAATGGACGGTGCTGTCCTGGCGAGACATAAGGGTGAAGCTGGAGGTGCTGTCTGGGAGACAGTTATGGTGAAGCGTAGAGATTTTGTCCCAGAGTAGTGGGAATTTTACGCTTGAAAAGGTAATAACTCATAATAAATGACATATTGGGACCAGGAAGGCGTAGTGAGGGAAACAAGTGTGTCAAATGATTGTTAAAACCAATATGGGCAAACTAGAAATACCAACAGGAAATAGCAACAAGAGGACTTCCAAAGCATTAGTGAGGATATATTACAATAAAATCCCACATTACTAATGGCCCATGCCGAGGACAACCCTTGCATCGGGAATTTCCCAAAAAATTCCTTCTATCTTGCACCAAATGAGCCCTAGGTAAGTCACCGCAAATTATAAAGTAAATTTAAAAACAAAAATCAGGGAAATCTGTCTAATGTCCCACCATTACTGTACAAGCGAGAGGCCCATTTCCTTTTCGGCTTGCTCAATTCATTACTTTTTAACAAGTCACTAGAAATAGCACCTTCCCGAAACTACTCAAGATGGCTATAGGGTTACCCAATTCAATAAAGGTGGTGGAACCTACAGACGTAAAAATACTATAGGCAAATATCAAACTTTCCATTGCTATCCAAAAATCTTTTGAGGGGAACTCGTGCCACAGGAGACTATATTCTTTTGATAACAGCAACATAACTTTACTAAACCCTGCCCAATTAGGATTTATGGAAATAAAATAGCCACTAAATTATGAATCATAAAAATGGACTGATCTGCTTTACAACAGCATTTGGAAAATAAGGTATATCCACTAGGAATTTTTTATTGTCCCATGAATTGCTTTTGACCACAGTAGGACCACGACCATCCTTATCCACAAACTTGGACCATTACGGTTTTATACTATAAGAGGCCATTGCGTCTTAATTTCAATTATTACCTTACTTAATTTGGTATCACGTTTGTTTACATATTAAAGACACGCATCAACCAATCACGGTCCACTTGGATTACTGGAGTTCCGCAGGGCAAGGTCCTTGGTCCCTGCTCTTCCTCATATACATCAAATGATCTTCAAAACGTATCACATCACCTGGAAGCCCTTTCTATTTGGTGACGAACACGACTTAATGTCATCTCTATAACCCTAATTCTTGCCACCCTTACCTCTCATTGTTAAAGAGGACGCTGATCAAAAATTATCGACTGGATGACAGCCAATAAACTTCCGCTTAACCACTGTCAATAAACCATACTATTCTTATGTTTGGTAGCAGAGCAGGAGATGCACAAAATTAACTTAAGATCGCCAACAACTCTAATTACCTGACATATTTGTGGGCCTAAGTCCTAGGCATAACCTTGACAACAAACCTGAATTTCAGCACCATATCCAAACAACATTAAACCAATAATGTATCCACAAACAGTGGGGATTTACCTCTCCAAGATTTACGTTTCTACGTGCAGCAAATTGCACTTCTCAACACTATACCACCTCAATTTATTATCCTTACCTCCACCGTGCTATTTGTGCTTGGGGATTCAAACTGCAGCCAACCACCAATAAAAGCCAAAGTTAACCCAAACAAAAAGCTTTTTGCTGTTGATTAATAACTAATCCTTCCCTGGCAACACCCCCCCCCCACTTCTTCATAGATCTTAAAACTTACTCCATGCTTCAGTCATCCACAATTTCATACTGTGCATTATAATCTACAGGTCCTTAAACTCCAATATCAACCCTGACCTAAATCGCTTTCTGATAGTTGTGACACGAAACCCACAGGCATAACACCAGACACAAAAAAACATCTCTTTACGACTTCCCCATGTCCGACTAAACCTTCACTCTCTCAAATTCAATGTTATGTCAAAGTGCCCTCAAAAATCCTGGACACCTACCTCGAGAACTCTAGAATATGCAGAAACACTTTCAATTCACCTTCAAACAACTACCATTACGGGAGATAAACTATCCTTCCATCTCCCTCGACTTCAAACCCCACTCACCACAAAGCTAACCTACAACGCGCGCAAGACTAATACATCCACCTCTTGCCAATGTTCATAACCAACTTCCAAGACCCATTATTGACCAACAACAGCTATATGATGCTGTTTTAGTTAACAGCAAACTATCTGCCCAGCGCCACAGTCACCCAAGAGACCTGCATGGAGACCACCCTACAGCTTCATCAAGGACCTCTCTTCGCCTTAACATACGTAGTATGAACCTAAAGGAATTGCAAGTAACTGAGAGGCTACCGAGGTAAAAAAACGTGCTGTTAAAATTCCAAACTAGCGCTACAAAGAAAACAAACTACTGAAAAAAAACATCTATTTCTAGTGAAAACTGATGGTTACGTCAATGTAGTGCTTACCAAAAACATCTGAACCCATCAACCTTCTTTAGATCCGGCTAAGAAAATTACGCTATGCCAAAAAATCACCAGTGCTTTTGATGGTGGGTGGAAAAATACGCAGTTAGGAAGAAACAGCCCACTGGGAAGAGATACTTTCACAACTATAAAAGAACAGACCTTTAAAACATTCCTAAAGTGAGGCTGGAACTAACAGAAGTTCAGTGTTCAAAGTAGATAAGATACCCAAGTCCACCGTTAGTGTTATATGTCATAAATTTGTGGCCCCCCTAAGATCTCTGAATACCCCAACTACTTTTGATTCGTCATTGTCGGTATTCAACGACCTCATTCTACATCATAGTCTTTTAATTTTGTTTAATATTACAGGATCTATCTACTTTTTGTACAATGCTGAATCACCGCCATCACTGTTCATCTTATTTTATTATAAACTAGCCATAACTTGTCCTCTATAATTCTACCTCACTTTATTAAGTACTCAAATTGCCCAATTTTATTCTTAATAGAATCCTTTTATTGCCATTTTGCTTTAAACTATATTGATCAAATCTTATTGTAACTTCTTTTATTGACCATCTTATTCTATACTTTTTTAAACTAGTATGTTCAACTACACTTTTATATTATCCTGTACTAGACCTTCTTACTGTAGCATAGTATAAACCAAGTGCATTGCCATTTTTATTATTTATCAATTTTTTTTATTCATTATTCTTTTACTATCTTATCTTTGTGTATTTTTCCTGTCAATTTAAATCTAGTTTACTCTATCTCTGTAAAAACAACTTATATAAGACCTTTGTGCAATTACAATTGAGGGGTCTTGTGCTTTTTTATATTATTAGATTAAACAGACAGTTTGCTACTATAGTCAATACCAAAAGATATTTATTATGACCATAAGTGTGCAATACTAGTGAGAGACTGGTGCTATTTTATTTGTATTTTATATTATTAGATTACATGTCTAGCTGTATATAGCTAATCATTCCTAGCCTCAAAACATTAGACTCCCACACAACTAGTCCATTATATTTGACCTTGTGCAATTTCAAGTGAGGGTGTTTTGTGTCAGAATATATAAATTTGTATTTTTATATTACTAGTTTATACCCTAGTTTGTGTACTTTTAGTTCATTCCAGCAGACAACTCATAGACAACGTCAACTTCATTATGTGTAGTGAGTGACTTACGTCTGATATGAACAAAATAATCTCTAGCTATATACTTATCTCGCCAAACTTCCCAACCCTATTACGATATTCAGTACTAGAATACTCAACACACATTCAGGATATAAATAACACATAATTTAAACCTAGGAAGATGATTGAAGATGTGTCGTTGGACCTGATTCTAGATGAACCTACCCTAATCTGACACCCAATCTAAAACCGCTCGCTGGAATCAAAGTAACTTGCCTTTATTACACAGCAACAACCAAGACAGCACAATCCTAAACGTAATGCTAGAAAAGTCCATCAGTTCTTAACTACAACATCAGCGTCCTTAGCAAACACTGTTGGTGGACCTCCTGGCACTCCTTGAATCACTAAAGAACACCACTTCGGCTACTGACATAGTCTAGCTGGAGTACCTGGCTTATGCAGGACACAATAAATATCTACCCTCTACCAGGATTCCACAGCAATTCACCAATGCAGACCCAAACCAAGATGGTGGGGTGTATTGCAATTCTATTATCTCTAAACCAATTTTCTTGTATTAGCACCACTTGACTGTAGTGATGAATATGGGGAATAATTTTTGCTAATTTTACTGTAAAAAAACCTTAAGAACCTATATCAATCGGTGCCATTTACCGGATACCTCACACAAACTTCCCAATATTTCAGTGAGAAATTAAAGTCACTAATAACAAACAGACAAATGAATGAGAGCACCACCTTCTCTTAGCTGGAGTCTTCAACATCAAACCTTGGCTTACGAGTGATCAGTCTGTAATGATTTCATCAACAATATGAACAACCACTTCTTCATTACCAACAATAACTAAACCAAACCAGCCTCCTACTGAGACAAGGTGCAACCATAAGTAGACCACTTATTGGACAAATATACTAGCCCCCCTTTAAATCAGGGATACTCAAAGATTGCATACAGACACTACCCTACCTTCCTCCTGACAGAACATTAGTAAGACCACCACTTGAATTCAACATTAAGTTTTTCATTTAGTGACTCCATGCTATGAAAGGCCTCAATAGGAAGTTCACAGCTGACCTAGAAGCTAGTTGACTAGGCCTACAGAATTCTCCTAAGGCCAATGGTATTGATGAACATGAGACAGACAGATTTTTTAGTAACAATTACTTAGACTATACAAGACCAAACATTGTCCTATAAAAACGAAAACAGATCAACAAAACAAACATTGTCTTGGTTTGCCCATGGCTAACCAGTCATTCTGGAATAATCCATTGTCACAGAAAACACCAATATTGGGAAAAAGCATATAGTTAGCAGGGCTTATTTACACCAAGATATTGCTTAAAACACTAATTCATCAGTTCTCACTGTAATTAATAAAGAAAGCCCAAAAACTGTTATACTCCAGCCAGATTCACTGGACATAAGAGAGGAGATTAAAAAGGCTCCTGAGAAAAACAACTATCCCAGATTCTGGGGACCCACATAACTGAACTAAAGAAAACAAGAATATAGTTCCAAACTAAATTTCCTCAAGGTAAAACCACTGCATCCCTTACAGTATAACTGATACAGCTAATCAAAGATTAAACGACATTCTTTCACACAGGAATCTAATCTTGCCAGTTGGAAAAATCCCACGTACCAACGGCCCGTGCCGGGGACTACCTAGATGGGAATTTTCCGAAAATTCTTCTATCTTGTACCAACTGAGACCATGGAAGTCACTGCGATTAATAAAAGTCACTTAAAAATAACTCAGGGAAATCTGTCTCACGTCCACCATTATTGTACATGCGAGCAGGCCATGTCCTTTTGCTATGCTATTTCATTACTTTTAACAAGTCACTATAAAGGTGGTTGACCCATACAGACTGTAAACAACTATAGGGCAAATATCAAACTTACCATTGCTATCCAAAATCTTTGAGAAACTCGTGCACACTCGGAGACTATATTCTCCTCGTTTATAACAACAAAAAACTTACTCAAACCCTGCAATTTGGATTCAGGAAAAATAAAAGCAATATGTATGCATCATAAAAATGCTAGATCTGCTTTACACAGCATGGGGAAAAATAAAGGGAATAATCCACTAGGAATTTTTATTGACTTAAGTAAATCTTTTTGACACAGTTAGTCCACGACATCCTACTCCACAAACTTGCCAATATGGTATAAGAGGCCATGCGCTTGCGTATTTCAAATCTTACCTTACTAAGTTGTATCAGTAGGTCACATTAAAGACACAGCATCAACAACACGGCACTTGATACTGGTGTTCGCAGGGAAGTGTCCTGTGGTACCCCTGCTCTTCCTCATTATACATTCAATGTATCTTCCAAAGAGTTTCCCAACACTGAAAACCCATGTTCTCTTTGTGACCACCGGAGCTTAGGTCATCTCTCACCCTGAATCTGTTGACACCATCCCTAACACCATGTTAACGAGCGAGCTGGATCTAAATCATCGACTTGGATGAACAGCCAATACACTAAACCTTACGCTTAACACTGACAAAAATCCTTACTATATTATTGTTGTAGCAGAGCAGGAGATGCAGTAAGTAACCCATAAGATCGACAACACCCTAATAACCAGACATAATTGAGGCAAATCCTAGGCCTATTACCTTGACAACAACCGAATTTACAGCACCCAATTATCAATACACAAAAACCAAAAAAAAGTATCCAGAAAACGGTTGTGGCAGACTATCTTCTCCAAATCATCGATACTACGTGCACAAATGGCCCTTATCACATCTATTCCATATTCACTTATATAACCATCCTCACCTATGCTATGTGTGCTTGGGGATCAACTGGTAGCAACACACCTAAAGCCAACAAAAAGCTACAGTAAGAATAATCACTAAATCCCATCCCTGGCAACACACCCCCCCCACTCTTCATAGATCTAAACTTACTCCCTGTTCAGTACATCTACACTTACTACTGTGCAATCTACATCTACAAGACCTTAAACTCCAATATCAACCTTGACCTAAAACGCTTTCTTGATAGTTGTGACAGAACCCACAGGCATAACACCAGACACAAACATCTCTACGACATTCCCCGTGTCCGACTAAACCTTTACAAAAATTCAATGTATGTCAAAGGCCCTAAAATCTGGAAAACCCTACCTGAAAACTCTAGAACTGCAGACACATTCATCACCTTCAAAACTACCATTAGAAAACATCTTATCTCCCTAATACACCCCATCAACTAACTACACGAATACCACCTGGTGGTTCACACTTACACTCACTCACCCATTTGACCATAAACAGAAATATTAATCTCAATCTTAAAATAATGAATCCTATGATACTCCAATACTGAAACTATGTACTGTGCCAAAACAAAAGCATTCGCATTGCTAAACTCACAAACTAGTATTTAGTCACTTAGCCATAATACCAACTTACCTCATAATTTGTAATCTTTTAAAAAAAAAAATTAAACTAAGTCAGCCCGAAATGCCTAGCCATGCTAGGCACTCTAGTGGTACACTCTGTAATCATTATTTAACTACATGTAAACCACACAACAACCAAATTCTGTAAATTCAACATTGTAATCTTTATAGAGAATAAACTTTGAATTTGAATTTGAATTGAATTAAGAAATATCCGCTAGGAATTTTTATTGACCTAAGAAAAGCGTTTGACATAGAAGACCATGGCATCCTACTCCACAAACTTGACCATTATGGTATAAGAGGCCATGCACTTGCATATTTCAAATCCTACCTTACTAATAGGTATCAGTATGTCACCATTAAAGACACAGCCTCATCAACATGGCCACTTGATACTGGAGTTTCGCAGGGAAGTGTCCTTGGTCCCCTGCTCTTCCTCATTTACATTAATGATCTTCCAAACATATCCCAACACCTGAAACCCATTCTCTTTGCTGACGACGTGACTTACGTCATCTCCCACCCTAATTATGGAAAATTTTATAGGGGTGATTACTTGTACATACCCCAACATTACATGCATACGAGTAATCTCATTGGGAGACAACAACTATATTGTTTATCGTAGTCACCCATGTAGACATGTGAGAAAACTTAATCACCTCTGGTCACTGCAGGTGGCCCCTCGACCCTCACAATCTTATCCATATCTATCCGAGACCAGTATAAATTGGATAGCACCCTAATTGGATAGCTACTAATTAATTGTGGACTGTATAGATTATATTAGTTTAACTGAATAAGGGGGGGTAGGTTACACATGGATACATCCATCAAGGAAAAACATTTGTACATAATCCCACCACTTACCAGATATTCTCTGGTGGTCACTACCTTCTACCCCCGTACTATCCCCTGCCCGCTGTTTTCTGTAACCTGCTGATCATCCCCCCTCCCTTCTGCCATCCAATACCCTCAATTCCTTCCCTACCCTGCAGCGCTGTATAGCCCTTGTGGCTTAGCGCTTCTTTTTGATTATAACAATAATAATAATCTGGTGGCCACTTGATGTGGCTGGATCATCCATAACCTATCCAATTAAAACATACCTAACTGGCCAGTATCAGTCTGCTATAACTAGAAAGGTTACTTAACTGTGGGTGATTGATGCTCCTTATTTCCTCCATTCACCATCTCATTTCGATGTCCTGCTACACCGACACAGTTCTTATTCCAGCAGGACGAGGTATCCGTTGGTTTGTCCCGGTTTAAAAGTCATGATTCCATAAAACTTCACTATCCTCGGGACGAGAACCACGCGTTCACTTGGAGCAGGGCGATTTATTTCGCTTCCCGCATTCTCTTAACTTAATGTTATTATCACTGATTACATTACCATTCACAAGACGATTTAACGTCTCATAATTATTATACACATTAGAGGTCACTCCATTAAGATCTGAGACTGATGAGTGAGGATTAACTCGCGGGCAATTTCCCCTGGACACATTCCATGGCGGTGCACCCATTACCCCCGGTCCTACTATTATCCACTCATTTTACCACTTTATTATGGTGGGCACGTAAATCACGTTCCCTCACTCTTCAGGAACAGTTATAACACTTCCTATTAGGAAGTGAGGCCTATATTAATCTTTAGGCCGCCGAGAATGCCAATTTCCTGATCCCATGTTTTCACAGCCTCCTCACTACATTCAAAACACTGCCGCCAACCCATACCCTGAGTCGACCTGTCCCCCCCGCACATCCGCGCAGGCGCAGGGCAAACCCAGTTGGTTCTATTCAAAATACAAATACATTTTGACCCAAATCAACACATTAAACACTTATTAGGCACTATAGCTTCGGAAATTAAATAATTTCCACACTGCGGCCAGGCGGAGATCGTTGTTAGATGACTTAAATTGCGTCTTCCTCCAGGAGACGATTCCAGCCCTCTCTAGATTGCGCTGCTGTTTTCCTAGTGGGTCTTACTACAATTTCTTCTTGCATTACTCGGTCAGTGTCTTCAATATCACTCGTGTCACTTTCCCTTAGATTTCTATCTGCACTGGATTGAACACCATTTAATTCTAAGGGAATTAATTTATTAATGGTACGCAAACTTTCCTGACCACGACACAATACTTTGACGATTCTGACAGCACCTTGTGCATCTGGGTATAATTTAACTACCTTGCCAGAGCCACAATGTTCGATGTTGTTCAGAATCAATTAACACAATGACACCTGTTGAATGTCCTGTCAGTTTACTGTCTCTGGCGCACCATAAAAGTGTTACGTAGTGTAAGAAGATATTCTTTAC
This sequence comes from Cherax quadricarinatus, assembly GCF_026875155.1. Taxonomy (NCBI): domain Eukaryota; kingdom Metazoa; phylum Arthropoda; class Malacostraca; order Decapoda; family Parastacidae; genus Cherax; species Cherax quadricarinatus. The sequence goes on along the minus strand of NC_069480.1, from coordinate 20,773,391 downwards.
ACCACACATCGACTAATGATAATTACCTTTATTTAACATCTTAGTGCGACTTATCACACTCAATCACGGTCACATTAATGTAGATCCTCATCACTTCCCTTGTGGATTATCTCTATAGATAGGTCAGCTTCTCACCTTCGACACATATTGGTGAGAGGGAGTCAGTATCTCCAACGTCAGATGTCGCTCATGTATTACAGAGGGCGATTGTTCCCCCGAATCTCTGCCTTCCACCAACACTGCACACGGAATTCCTCCAAATTAATTCTCTCCTGTGTAGCACCTTATGAAGACATCTTTTCACGTTTACCTATCATTCTTTCGACAGTCCTCCCTGCCAAGGGGGCTTTCTTGGTGATAATAAATTTCCCCAGATAACCACCCTCGCTGGGGTCAACAAAGACCTGTACATCATCACTCTTAATTTAATTCCATCAAAGTGTTTGAGCACCCACTACAAAACGGTGGCATTAGAGCGAGTGCGTATCATCAATCTTGAGCAGGAACTCCTAGCTCAAATTTCCTCCGGAACAGCTGTATGAACTGTTTTCTGCAGGACAAGTCCTGAGCCACTTCTAGATGAACGGCGTGGCGCGCTAGTAGACTTAAAGTGAAATAGACATACATACACCTTCAGGGAACACCATCTGAAGTTACCTGATCGCGAATTATTGCCCACTATAGACCCACTCCGTCCACATCAAAAATGTTTTTACCAACTGCACGCCGTTCCTTGGGCAATGGTGAGGATCAGGGACATGTAGGTCTGGCTCCAGCCCGGCGACATATTACACATGACTTGTAACCCTTTTTACACTTTGCCGTCTTTGTGAATCAAGACGGGTTCCCGAAAACAGATTAAGGAAACCTGTACCCCAACAAACATACTTTTTTATGTGCATTAAAGACAATCAAGGTTGTCAGGTGATGAGTATATGGGCACAAGATAGGGGTGCTTAGCATATTCCCCCAATTCATCAATTTGTAGCGCCTGCCACTGCCCTAATTTACATCCTCTAACTACAGCCGCCCATCTTTTCTAAACTTTAGCCTTTCACAATTTTTCCTTCCATCATAATTTAAACTCATCCCTGTAGTTTTCTTCTTGTACCCTCTGTAGCCAATTTCAGGGGATGGTGAAAATTATATGATATATTCATCTTACTTATAAATTTAAACACTAACCTTTGTCACGCTAATCAGCTTGGGTAAGGAAAGAAAACCATTCATGTCAATAGCGTAAGGAATGGGACTGCGCTGACTTGATGCGGGCTCACCGTAATTTCGCAGGAAGCAATATGTTGCCTATTGCACCGGCCAGTTAATTCTGTCCACCAGCCAACTTGGCCCTTTAAACCACGATAAAGCACTCACAAATTTTTCATAAGTCAAGCCTCGAGACAAGAAGTCAGCCAGATTCTCGTCACCAGGATATTTGATTAAAGTTAACATTGCTGTACCCAAACTGTTATATTTCTCCTGCATTTGGACTGATTTCAGCGACTCTGTTTTGTATATACACAATCTTACTGTTACCATTACGAATCCATTGTAAGGATCCCGGGCGCCCCCTAACTATATATTAGGAGGCCTGGTCACAGACCGGGCCGTGGGGGCAATTGACCCAGCGTGAACTCTCTTCCAGGTAAACTCCAGGAATACCTCATAATCAGTACCCCCCAAAATAACGGTGTCGCTGATATTTATCTCTCGCAATTTATTTCTTATATAATTGGCTAATTTGGCACCTACATAAATGGCCGTTAATTCCAACTGAGGTAAGGTACGTGATTTGATTGGAGCCACCCTAGCCTTAGACATAACAAGAGAGAAATGCACTATTACATAGAAGGTAAGCGACTGCTGCGCATATGCTAATTTTGAAGCATCTCAAAAAAAGTGTGCGTACATTTTTCTCCATCTTGACTGGCCACATTAAGTGGGAACTCCACATGTTAAATTTTACATATTGCACCTATTAGTTCTTCCAACCTTTCAACAATTCCTCAGGTAGGGATTCATCCCCACACTCTTTAAGGCTTCCATGCTTCTTGTATCACAACAATTTTCCTCTAGTCACTGTGATCCGAAGCATTTTGAAACATCCGCAAGTAAGACTCTCTGGTTAATTTTATTGGGCATGCGGTAGTTATTATACTTTAACTATGACAAGTCTCTCTCTGTGCCGCAAGTCAGTCCCATCACATTACATATTTAGACACTTCAACTCCAGTTATGTCTTTATTTGAGCCTTAAACTGGACGAATTACTGATTCAATTTTACCTCAGGGGCATATTTGCACCTTTCATTATTCATAAGCCCTTCATATATGCTCATTAGTTCCTCTTAGAGACGTCACCCCCAGAAAATTGTCCATCAATAAAATTGTATACCCCGGTTATTAAAACTCCACTCAGAGGACCACGCCATACCTTAAGGTGTGGCATTTAATCGTTGCCTGGAGAGGAACGGAAGGAGGTAGCACCAAACAATACACTCCTGAAGCGAAAAGTCTTCAGGGTACTAAGTGGGTCACTAGGCTACTCGGGCCATAAGAACCTTGTGCAATCCCGGTCAGCCTCCTGCATACCCATCTTCAGGAAAGCTTTACTTATGTCCCTCCGTAAAGCATAAATTTCTTACCCTTGAAGTTTTATATAAATGTCTACCCCAGTTTTACCGTCAACGACAAGACCCTGTCATCAAACAGTCATTCACAACTAAGTACATTTTTGTTTTACTCCTGGCACTACAATTAAACACAAACCTCAGAGGAGTGGTCGTAGAAACCTTCTTCACTCAGTATGTAGCAAATAGTGAGGACAGAAGGGGGGGAAATCTGGGCTTGCTCGTGAGTACCTGCGCCTCTATGAATTTATTATGTTAACTTCTCAGATTAATTATATCATTGTAAGCAGTCAACAGTAGCGTGAAGTGTCTTGCTCAAGTGAGCGAGTGGGTGGGAGGGCGTGCGGGAGAGCCTTAATTGACCATGTACGCCATCCGGTAATTAGATGGTAGGTCTGGATGGATCAGCTTCCACGGAAGTCTCATCACCCAGTATGACCAGATCAAATTTCAACATCCTTCTGGTATTGTTCTTGATAAAGAACATCTGGTCTTTCTTTCATTTACATTTGATCGCCTATGCAGTCCAATTCCCAAAATTTATACACAGGTTCAACTTCATCCTATATTGAAGTATTATTTATACTGGGCTGATCTTTCATGATAAGACACAACGGAACTGAATTTAGGTGGCTTCCTCCAGTCTTTCATTAGCAGTACGAGGAAGCCTGCCATACATTCACGAGAACCACCTGCGGTCCTTAGAAGGAGTGACTCCGCATATCATTGTCATACCCTTACAAAGTTGGCATAATGGTCACCTACCTATCAAATAATCTATGGTGGCGCCCCACAAATCAATATTTACACCAGAATGTGCCAAATTTACCTTACTGAAAGCCATTCAGTATGTTACCGAAGCCCTATAGTAGATATTTTCTCTGGGTGCTATCCACAATTACGGCATTAATGTTTATTCCTCTACATAGCCGCAGCCATGACAGTTTACATAAAACATACTCATATGACTGGGCCTTTCTTATTCGAGAGAAAGCCAGATAACTTGAGTATAGCAGGATCTCCCATTTGACTTTCATCCCATTAAAAGCAATTACGTTTTAATGAAGGTACGTTGTGATCATATCCAGTAATGCTTAGTTACAGTTTTGGATTTACGCCGTTTATCCATTAATTTTCAACCGAACCCAATTTTCCCCCCATAACACCGGTAAAGGATTACCTCAGCAGTGTGCGGCATCATAAACCTACATTAGCTGCAATCTTTACGTTGGCTACTGTTGTGTCCGGGTTATTATCACTATCATTAGTGATGTGTTACCATCATACGATTAGATCCGCCCTTACACATAGTATGGTGTTCTTCCTTTGTTACACTGATAACAATGGTGCAAGTTACAAGGCAATCCTTACATTATGATTCCTAGACACCTGATACATCTAGCAAGCTCTCCAATCTTTCCACTTTAACATCCCATGAATTATAAGGCATTTACAGTTTCTTAGAGAAATGATTACCGGTTGAAGAAGATACAATCTCTTCTTTCTTTGCCTGACGTCCTTATCACTGGTCTATACCTTATTGTGGTACTTCGTCCTACTAGGCCTTTTGATGTGGAGAACCCACTATTACGAGTCCCCGTCACTTGATTTAGTAGAGCCATACGTAACCCGTTTAGTATGTTGACTTATATTATTGATATTTGGGATAAAGTTTCCTTATGGTGAACTTTTCCAGGTCACTGACTGGGTCTGTAACTGGTATTCTAGATGTGAGAATGGTTGGCTTGGTCTGCAGTTTGGACAATTAGCTCCTGCAGGCCTCACTCTTATTTCTTTCCAACCCGAAGTAGACCTTTGAGATATCTGTTAATAGCCACCAAACTTACTGTCTTGTGGTTCAATTAGCGAGAGCTGAATCAAGGCACTCAACAACCACTCCTGCTCCCTCCCAGATCTATTTATTACTCAAGGTCTTAAGAGTGCTATCTATTAATGATGCCTAATTTGCTGTAATGCCGTTGTGTTGTGATCTGGAGTCTTGCCGAACTAGCCCAATTAGCTACTAGATCCAGCCTACTTTGGCTCCAAGGTAACCGTGAACCTCCAACAATCAACTGCCTCACCTATAGGAGTCACTACATTGGGAATGCTTGTAATGCGAATCAGTGCATCTCCCCTTACTGTCCCTTTTAAATCAGCATAATTGGTAACACTGTCCAGATCACTCCTATCAAGTACGACTGCTTTAAAAGATAGACTAAAACTCCTCCCAGTTTTCTTCTCCCGGATTTAACACAGTCATGCTAAAATTCCTGGAGAGTTTTTGGTAGACACCTCTGATTTTCCTTACTAGTTGACTAACAACATTGGAGAAGGTAAAGGGTGAAAACAAAGCCTTAGATTTAGAGTGCAGAGGAACACAATGTTGTCCTCCACTCACCACTTCATAATATTGATCCAGCAGCCGCTTCCCTGTTCAGCATCATCTGCACAATTCACCAGAAATCGCTCTCACAGTCCTTATACCACAATTTATTATGAACTCAAATCTTATTTTCTAAGCATCTAGTGTAAACTTTAATTCATATGGTTGGGTAGGGCGGGGGGTTTCTTGTCCCATTAACTCCTTACACTTGTATGATTTAGTAACATGACCCCTTCCGAGCTTGTAGTGACGCTTTCTTTGCTTTGGCATCCATGGGACTTGCCAGCGTGCACTAACTTCCCTCAGACCCAGTCCATGGTTAGGGAATTAATAAACACCAATTATACAAACTTATTAGACACCTTGTGAGGCGTGCGAGAGTCTTGCTGCGCGAGAGAGCGCTCTTGTATAAATCCTAGTCCACCCATGTGTCTAGTAATTAATTGGGCTAATTATCATCCACCACACATCGATTTAAATTTGTGTACCCTATACCCACTTTCTCAATCAGACTCGTTAATATTAAGTAATTAATTCAATTATTTTTTCACTGATTGGCATCCAGTTTGCAGGAATGGACCAGCGGGCATGCGTATGGAAATTTTAATAGGGTGATTCACCTTGTACATACCCCAACACCAATTGCATACGAGTAATCTCATTGGGAGACGAACAACTAGTATTGTTTTACCGTAGTCCACTCCGTGTAGACATGAGAGAAAACAAAACCACCTCTGGTCACTGCAGGTGGCCCCTCACCCCCCAATCTTACCCATATCTTTCCGAGACCAGTAAAATTTGGATAGCAACCCCCCACTCGGCGCACTAATTAATTGTGGACGTAAATTTAAATTATTTTAACTGAAAAAGGGGGGGGGGGGGGTATTTTACACATGATACCACCATCAGGAAAAACATTTTTACATAATCCCCATTTAAACCAATATTCTCTGGTGGTCATTTTTGATGTAAAGGGATCACCCATAACCTACCCAAATTTTACAACATACCAACTGGCCATATCAGTCGCTATAACTAGAAAGGTTACTTAACTGTGGGTGATTGATGCCCCTTTTTCCCCTCCTTCACCATCTCATTTCGATGCCCGCTACTGTTTGATAAAACACAGGCCTTTCTCTAGGCTTTATTGCATAAAATTTTCATATATTTCTGCAACAACAAAAAAATGCTATAATCAAAAAACTGCTTCTACGGGAGGTGTGTCTTGCATATTCAAGGAAAAGTTAAAACCCACGGCCCATATTTAAACCACCATTTAATCCATCACAATATATTGATAAAAAAAAGAATCACACACCAGTTTTGGGCGCCCATGACACACCCCAAAACGTTTTGTTTTTTAAGGGGCCCCGAGAGGGGGTGCAGTTTTCCGTTGCTGCTCCCCCAGGAGCAGTATCCCCAAATCTCCCCCTTCAAAAAATACAAGACAGTAATCTCCCAAACTTTTTTGGGGGCGACGTACACTCCCGACCTTCGTAGCCCTTGACCCTTACCAGTTCAATATTTTCCAGGGGTTTGACTAACTGCGGAGCAGAATCCTCTTTTTCCAAGGGGGTATCTCAAGGGGCTTTCCAGGAAAAAAAACAAAGCATTTTTCACATCTATTGGTGTATCTTGAGTTTTCCACACTAATGGGGATTTCAACGGGCTAAATGTCTTTGAAACCTGTAGTCTCTTCACCATTTGGAGGAATATGGGCGAATGTGGATTACTTCAGGAGCTACCTCTTCCACAAAAGGGTTTCGCTTTTTCACCTACGGTACTTTTTCAGGGAAGGGGTCCGGGAAAGACAAACCAAGTGGGCACGGGGCCCCCGTAGGGAACGATTGAATATTTAAGAGCTTCAGAGGGGTTGCTTAGAGCTGGGGGCACAGCAATGATCTAATAGAGGAAGGGCCCAGGTAGGACAGTTTCCAGTGTTCAACGGGTAATTGCGCGACTTCAATTCTTTGTAACCCCCTTCCATATAGTACCTTTGAACCCCCCACTTACCATTCCCTTAGGGTTGAGTTTGTTGTTCGCTGCAGACAATACCTTTGCTAGCCAAAAAACTCCTGAAGCTCATTACCATGAACGAGACCCCTTTCTGAATGGATTAAGCTGGCATACCAAAAATAAGAACAAGTAAAAAAAATAAAACAGTTGACAGCATATTTGCACAGGGGAACAAAAGGGGAAAACCCTTTAATATTCATCTACATGTTAAGGAAAAATCTATTCTGATTTATCTTTTGGAAGGTCCTTTGAAAACAATCAGTCTCTCAAAAGCGGGGGGATTTTTTGAGATGATCTTTTCTGGCGATGAAAGTTTGGCTTGCACTCTGACATACCTGCATGTGATCACTTGTCGCACATCTTCCACTGAGTAGGGGATGTTCTTTTATTTACAAAAAGGGACAGGCTGTAACCCTGGGGGCACAAAGCCTTGGGGCCTGAGAGTGATTGCAAAAACATGACATCTGCTCCACATGGGAAAAATGCAAAACAGGTGAGATGTTCTCTTGACCCGTTCGGTACAGAATACAAAGCAAAAACGATAGTTCCTCCCCAGCATAATATCTTGCATTCTTTTTTTCCTCTTTTTTTGCTTCTGTCGAAATATCATCACGGGCCTTTTTCAGCCTTATATGAAATGACTACCAGTAAAAAATGCCTCCATGGGAAAAAGCTTCTATTAAAGGCCCGGGCTTCCTTTTCTACAGCAATAACACTTCTCGACCTGAAAAGTTCTCGAAAAGAAGGTACTGGTCTCCTGCCGAATAAAGGCAGCAATGGCAATGTCAATGCATCCGTTTCCCCTTTGAATGGTAGGGAACCATCAATGGGTTGAACTACTGAGTTTTTTAAGTCCTGTTTTTAAGTATGGAAAGCACTTTTGCTTCCTTTGTCAAGGAAATGTGGGAGCACTCAATGGTGGACTTTTCTTGAATAGTTGTAATCCACTGTGAGTAATAACAAAATACCAAGAGTTTTTTCGAGTGACTTTTTTTCTTAGGCATTTGAAATTTCCCCTAAGGTCGTGCCATTTAGGGGCTGGGGAAAATTAACCTCCTTCCACACATAAACCGGAACAAGCCTTTAGTTTAAAAAATGCACTTTTTTTCCCTTGTAACTGATATTTTTTTTCTTGGCGGGTCCAAAAACTTATCAAAGGTTTCATCATGTTCCTCCTGGGGCTTGCCACAAATGGAAAAAATTACAAATACGCATAATTTCCCAAGTTTTCTCTTTCCGAATGGTGAACCTAATTCTTTTAAGCAGGGACCCCATTGGTGACTCCAAAAGGGACTCTGGTAAACTGATACAGGCCATCACTAGCCTGAAACGCTGGGTATGGTTTATCTTCATTCCTTATAGGGACTTGATGATAGGCACTCTGTAGATCAATTGTGCTAAACACATAGTACTGAGTAATTTTGTTCACTGTATCATCAATTCGAGGTAGAGGGTACCCATCAAGAAGCGTAAATTTGTTGATTGTCTCAGAGTAATCGATAGCCAGTCTCCGTTTCCAATAATCATCCTTAACAACGACAACCTGTGCACGTCAAGGGGAATTACTCGGTTCTATTATACCCTCCTTCAGCAGCCTCTAAGTTTCTTTCTCAATGAACATCCGATCCTCATAAGAATAGCGGCGTGACTTAGCTGATATAGGATGGCAATCCGCAGTAAGATTTGCAAACAGCTTTGGTGGGTCTACCCTTAAAGTGCTAAGTCCACAGACAACAAGAGGAGGTAGTTCACCTCCATATGTTAAGGTGACACTATCATGCAGCTTCTGAAAGTCCTGACCAAGGATAATGTGGAAATTTATTTGGTCCCTAAAGTTCCACAGGACAGATCCAGCATGGCCGTGATGGAACGGCTGAGCTGGATGGCCCTTAAAACCCTCCCAAACAAACAGCATTCTCTTTAGTTGGTGGTGGATTGTTGGTAGGCATTTATTTAGTTTATAGATTTACTCTTCAGGGAAGGAGTAGGTAGTTTTACTGTTAGTACACTAATATTAGGTTTACTAAGGCATCTGTAGATAATAATAATGTAGACCTAAGACCTTAACATAGGTAGTAATAGGCCGATAATGTAGGCAAACACTAGGATAAGTTAGCTAGGGAGAACTAGCAGCCCTAGTTTGAATGAAGAGATGAGGGTCTGGAAGAGAGACCAGCTTGTTCTTCTTAAAACAGACACCAACTGGACAAGACGTGCTGTGATCAGCAGACGGCACCCCCACGTGTCTTCACATTTGAGACCTGGGGAAATCTGGTAGAGGCACCTCGATGTACCGTAGATGACCTCCTCCGTCAGGCCCATACAGTAAGACAAGACCTCCACTATTTCTCGTAGATTTCTGGCCAGTGTCTGGGGAGATTGTGAGTTGAGTTTTATCTGTGGGACCGGTGTGCAACAGGCAGAGCATGCCCAGTAAGTACCAGTGTCTCAAGGCAGTCTGGAAGCTAGTGTCCGTGTCTGCATAGTTATACTAGGGGATACATACCCTCTTGGATATAGGAATTTCTGAGGTGCAGGCAGGACACTAATAACAATTGAATATTACAGGAATTAAGGCTCCCGGTTGCACGTGGTTTCTGAGGGAAAGTCCAGAGGGGCTAAGGCTAAGCTTAGGGAAGTTGAGGATCAGATATATGCTGCAACACCAAGTAAGTTAGTCCTTTATACGTGCATGCAGGCGAGTTTTCTTGCAACATCAATCATTTGTGAAAAATCTGTCCTATAAGCCACTTGTAAGGCTGAGGTACCCACCTCAGAGCTCGGTGTCAACAGAGTTTGCCAGGGTAGGTGACTCACTTGGAGGTAGTCCACACAAATTTTCACAGATAACATCAGAGCACAGTTGTGGCAGAATAGCTAAATGTACATCTTGATAATCCTTTCCATTAACTCTGAGATTTACCTTACAAAACCCTAAGGTCTGAATAGAGAGAGATGTTGATACCATGGAAACGGTACCTGATGAGTGATGTACAGTCAAGGAGTGGCGTTTAACTAAGTCAAGGTTGATGAAACTCTCTGAGCTGCCACTATCAATAAGACCATCTACTTCTGTTCCTTTGATGAATACTTTCACAACTGCCTTTGACAGTGAATTTGGAGTAGCTGCAGAAGTCACTGTTGCTAGAGTCGCATGATCACTGGAATGTGTGGAGGCACTAGCTCTTGTTGATGCATTAGCACGACATACTTTAGCAAAGTGGCCTTCTTGTGGCATTTATGGCACATTGCTTCACGAGCAGGACACTTTGGACGTGGATGTCTTGAAAAACCACAAAAGAAACACACCGTACCTGCTGCTGCTGTCACTGAGGCAGGTTCCACAGTAACTTCATTGCAAGAGTCTTGGTCAGGAATTGCAGCACTTACAACTCGAGAAGCTGAGGGGTACTGTATACTTCAGAATTCTTCTGGGCTAAATCTAGACTCTTGCCTGGTCGAAGGCAGTGGCTAAGTCGAGAGTTTTTTTTCCAATAAACGCTGCCTTATTATTGGTGATTGTAGGCCACTGATAAAAGCATCCCTGAGGACTCTTCACAATACTGAGCAGCTGTCACTGCTTGGAAGTGACAGTCCTTACCTAAAATTTCAGTGCTTTAAAGGGTATTCCCCCTTAAGGATTCATCAGTCGCTGGCGGCGAGTTGCAAGGCGATAGCGTGCAAAGATTTCATTTGTGGGTTTAATATCTGAGACTTGAGGGTTTTGTAGCACCTTCATAGGTATTACACTCAGAAATAGCCTCATATATCTTGGGTGACACAAAATTGATAAGCAACTTAGTTTATCTAGATCTTTTTTAGGAAGGGCCCCCAAGAAGTTTTCGAAAGTCTTAAACCAGTGCTTCCATTTCTGAGCAGGCCGTTGATAAGCTGGGGTCACAGCCCTAGCCTCTCAGGTTTCAGTAAACGCTCCATGTTGTGATGTATCTAGCGCAGGATCACCACCAGGTAGCCCAGGATTCTATGTTCAATAAATTGTTGTGATAGAAACACAGGCTTTATCTCTAGGCTTATTGAACATAGAATCTTCATATACTTCTGCAACAACAAAATATAATGACTAGTACATCTAATAACTGCTTCTACACAGGGATGGTGATGTCTTGCATATGTCAAGAGAAAAGTTATAACTACAGGCCACATATTAAACCACCATGTAATCTGTAACACTAAATATTGATATAAAAGAAGAAACACACACAGGTTGGCGCCCATGAAAACCACACAAAACTGTTGTGTTTGTTTTAAGGGCCGCCAGAGGTGGTGCGTATTTTACCTGTTGCTGCTCCCCACAGGAGCAGTATCACTACAGCTACACCGACACGGTTCTTATTCCAGCAGGGCGAGGGATCCGTTGGGGTGTCCCCGGTTTAGAAGTCGTGATTCCATAAAACTTCACTATCCCGGGACGAGAACCACGCGTTCACTCGGGGCAGGGCGATTTATTTCACTTCCCGCATTCTCTTAACTTAATGTTATTATCACTGAATTACATTACCATTCACAAACGATTTTAACGTCTCATAATTATTATACACATTAGAGGTCACTCCATTAAGATCTGAGACCGATGAGTTGAGGATTAACTCACGGGCAATTTCCCCTGGACACATTCCATGGCGGCGCACCCGTCACCCCTGGTCCCACTATTATCCACTCTTTTTAAACCATTTTAAATTACTGTGGTCACGTAAATCACGTTGCCTCACTCTTCAACAGGAACAGTTACGACACTTCCTATTAGGAAGGAGGCCTATATTAATCCTTAGGCCGCCGTGAACACCAATTTCCTGATCCCATTTTTCACAGCCTCCTCACTACATTAAAAACACTGCCGCCAACCCATGCCCTGAGTCGACCTGTTCCCCCGCACATCCGCGCCCGGCGCAGGGCGAACCTGGTTGGGTTTTATTCAAAATCAAATACATTTTGACCCAAAACAACACATTAAACACTTATTAGGCACTATAGCTTCGGAAATTTAAATAATTTCCACACTAATACTGCCACCCTCAACACCATTGTCAACGAGGAGCTGCTCAAAATTCTGACTTGGATGACAGCCAATAAACTTACACTTAACACTGACAAAACCTACTACATTATGTTAGTATCAGAGCAGGTGTTGCGCAACTTAATATTTAAGATCGACAACACTCTAATTGCCAGACATAATGAGGACAAATTCCTAGGTCTACACATCGACAACAACCTAAATTTCAGCACCCATACCCAACACATAACAAAAAAAGTATCCAAAACGGTGGGGATCCTCTCCAAGAATACGATATTACATGCCACAAACTGCCCTTCGTACACTACCATTCACTCATTTATCCATACCTCACCTATGCTATTTGTGCTTGGGGATAAACTGCAGCAACACATCTAAAGCCAATAATAACCCAACAAAAAGCCTCAGTAAGAATGATCCACCAGGAGGCCTGGTCACAGACTGGGCTGCGGGGGTGTTGACCCCGGAACTCTCTCCAGGTAAAACTAAATCCCATCCTGCAACACCCCCCCCCCACTCTTTATAGATCTAAACTTACTCCTGTTCAAACATCCACACTTACTACTGTGCAATCTACATCTTACAGACCTTAAATTCCAATATTAACCTTGACCTAAAACGATTTCTTGATAGTTCTGACAGGACCCACAGGCATAACACCAGACACAAACATCTCTATGACAATTCCCGTGTCCGACTTAACCTTTACAAAAATTCAGTGTGTGTCAAAGGGCCTAAAATCTGGAACACCCTACCTGAAAACTCTAGAACTGCAGACACATTCATCACTTTCAAAACTACAGTTAGAAGACATCTAATCTCCCTGATACACCCCATCATCTAACTACATGTAAACCACCTGGTGGTTCACACTTACACTTACCCACCCATTGACAATAAACCCAGAAATACTAATCTTAATCTTAAAATAATAAATCCTAACTAGTCATAAGTTTGCCTATGATACTCCAATATAGACACTATGTATTGTGCCAAAACAAAAGTATTCACATTGCTAAACTTACAAACTATAATGTAGTCACTTAGCCTTAATACCATAATCTGTAATAATTTAAAGTGAAGAATTAATCTAAGTCTGCCGAAATGCCTAGTCATGCTAGGTGTCCTAGTGGCCCCCCTCTGTAATTAGTATTTTAAAACATGTAAACCACACAATATTCAAAATCTGTAAACCCCGCATTGTAATCCTTATAGAGAATAAACTTGATTGATTGGGACTGATTGATTTGGAGCTTTGGCCATCTGACCGAGGCCTTCCGCTGGCTTACCAGTCCACCCCTTTAAAAATTATGATCATTTACATACTGATTATTGTTATATTAAGCTTTCTAGTTGCCTGAGTCCCATCAACCTTTTCTTAAAACTGCAATATCATGTCCCTACCACTTGACTCACAGGTCTTTCTGTTTCCTGATCACTCTTAATGTGTAAGATAGGATAAGATAAGATTTTCTTTGGGTTTTTAACCTTGGAGGGTTAGCCACCCAGGATAACCCAGGAAAGTCAGTATGTCATCGAGGACTGTCTGCCTTATTTCCATTGTGGTCCTCAATATTGTCCCCCAGGATGCCCCCCCACACCAGTCGACTAACACCAGGTACCTATTTGCTGCTAGGTGAACATGACAACAGGTGTAAGGAAACGCGTCGAAATGTTTGCACCCGCCGGAATCGAACCCGGGCCCTCCGTGCGTGAAGCGGGAGCTTTGGCCACCAGACCTAAAATATCCACCATTTTTGTGACTTTATTTTGTCTTTAACAATATATTATTACATGTAAACTACACATTGTATACCTGGAGTTTACCTGGAGGTAAACTCCAGGTATTATATACTGTAAACTATTGCCTAGTACCCATGGGCCGCCGGTGAGCTACCAAGCAATGCTCTGCTTCACACGTGAGGGTCCGGGGTTCAAGATCAGGCAAGGGTAGAAGCATTGGGTGTTTTTCCTTATATCTGTTGTCCGTTCACCTAGCAGTAAGTAGGTACCTGGGTGTTAGTCGACTGGTGTGGGTCGCATCCTGGGGGACAAGACTGAGGACCACAATGGAAATAAGGCAGACAGTCCTCGATGACACACTGACTTTCCTGGGTTATCCTGGGTGGCTAACTCTCCGGGTTAAAAATCCGAATAAAATCTTTAAGAAAAAACTTATAACACTTGCTTCATAATTTATAGTTAAAATCACCTCCTAACTTTAAGTTAACGAGGTTTAAGCCACAAGATCGTTATTCATAATATACGTATATTGCAACTTACGTAATAAAAATATATTTTAGGTACGTATACAGGAACCACAATAAATGTTATAACAAATTATAGCACAAGATCTCAAAACATTATAAACCAAACTGTTAGACTGTATAAAATGTTTAGTAAAGTAACTTAATGGAAGAATTACTGGCTAGTTAAGTGGTAACTGTTGGTAATTTATGTCAATCATGTTAAATGTATTTTGTACTATATACAACAATTAATATGATTGATATGAATTACCAACTTTATTCAAACTCTCCTTATTATACACAACAATTCGACAGCCTTCCAATTACCATATAACTAGCCAGTAATTCTTCCATTAGGTTATTTTACTAACTGACTATACCACGGGTGGGGTTTGAACCCGCGGTCAGAGAGTCTTGGCGTATCGTCTCTCATAACACAACTATCACACCAGGAGACCAAGCAGAAGACGTATATTTCGATCCCATCTGAGGGACCATCTTCAGCCGAGCAACACAGAGCACGGAAGAGTACTTAGGTGCGTGCATGGTGACATAGATGTTAGTGAGGAACATGTATGATAGTCTCACCTGAAGTTGACAGGTAAGTCACCCTCCAGTATCTGGCAGGTGAGTGACGCTCTGTTACCCTCACTCAGGATGTTGTTAGCGAAGGAGAAGGGCATTATCTTGGGCGGTACTGTTGACGAGAACCACTGTTAGTACCATCAATGTATACTAAATGTATGTATGCTAGCATACACTACATGTATGTATGCTAGCATACACTACATGTATGTATGCTAGCATACACTACATGTATGTATGCTAGCATACACTACCTATATGTATGCTAGCATACATACACACACACATGTGTATTAACAAGCACTCTCACACACACATGTATTAACAAGCACTCACACATGTGTATTAACAAGCACTCTCACACACACACATGTACTAACAAGCACTCTCACACACACACGTGTACTAACGAGCACTCTCACACACACACATGCAAATGTAGTCCCCATTTTTAAAAAAAGGAGACAGAAAAGAGGCACTAAACTATAGACCTGTGTCACTGACGTGTATAGTATGCAAAGTTTATGGAGAAGATTATCAGGAGGAGAGTGGTAGAGCACCTGGAACGGAACAAGAGTATAAACGCCAACCAGCACGGATTCATGGAAGGAAATCCTGTGTCACAAACCTTCTGAAGTTTTATGATTAAGTAACAGAGGTAAGACACGAGAGAGAGGGGTGGGATGATTGCATCTTCTTGGACTGCAAGAAGGCCATTGACACAGTTCCTCACAAGAGATTAGTGCAGAAGCTAGAGGATCAGCGCATATAACAGGAAGGGCACTGCAATGGATCAGAGAATACCTGACAGGGAGGCAATAACGAGTCATGGTACTTGACGAGGTATCACAGTGGGCACCTGTAACGAGCGGGGTCCCACAGGAGTCGGTCCTAGGACCAGTGCTATTTTTGGTATATGTGAACGACATGATGGAAGGGTTAGACTCAGAAGTGTCACTCTTCGCAGATGTGAAGTTAATGAGAATTAAATCAGATGAGGATCAGCAGGACTTCAAAGAGAC
>NC_069480.1:20727847-20756969 GCF_026875155.1 Cherax quadricarinatus | reverse complement strand
TCCTGCTCCATAAGCTTTATCAAACCTCGTCTTAAAACTATGTATGGTTCCCGCCTCCACTACGTCACTTTCTAGGCTATTCCACTGCCTTACAACTCTGTATCTGAAGAAATACTTCCTAACATCCCTTTGACTCATCTGAGTCTTCAACTTCCAATTGTGACCCCTTGTTTCTGTGTCCCCTCCCTGGAACATCCTGTCTTTGTCCACCTTGTCTATTCCGCGCAGTATTTTATATGTCGTTATCATATCTCCCCTGACCCTCCTGTCCTCCAGTGTCGTCAGGCCTATTTCCCTTAACCTTTCTTCATTGGACATTCCCCTTAGCTTTGGAACTAACCTTGTCGCAAACCTTTGCACTTTCTCTAATTTCTTGACGTGCTTGATCAAATGCGGGTACCAAACAGGTGCTGCATACTCCAGTATGGGCCTGACGTACACAATGTACAGTGTCTTGACCGATTCCTTACTAAGGTATCGGAACGCTGTTCTCATGTTTGCCAGGAGCCCATATGCTTCAGCAGTTATCTGGTTGATGTGTGCTTCCGGAGACATGCTCGGTGTTATACTCACCCAAAGATCTTTCTCCTTGAGCGAGGTTTGCAGTCTTTGGCCACCTAGCCTATACTCCGTCTGCGGTCTTCTGTGCCCTTCCCCGATCTTCATGACTTTGCATTTGGCGGGGTTAAATTCGAGAAGCCAGTTGCTGGACCAGGTGTCCAGTCTGTCCAGGTCTCTTTGAAGTCCTGCCTGATCCTCATCTGATTTAATTCTCATTAACTTCACATCTGCGAAGAGTGACACTTCTGAGTCTAACCCTTCCATCATGTCGTTCACATATACCAAAAATAGCACTGGTCCTAGGACCGACTCCTGTGGGACCCCGCTCGTTACAGGTGCCCACTGTGATACCTCGTCAAGTACCATGACTCGTTATTGCCTCCCTGTCAGGTATTCTCTGATCCATTGCAGTGCCCTTCCTGTTATATGCGCCTGATCCTCTAGCTTCTGCACTAATCTCTTGTGAGGAACTGTGTCAATGGCCTTCTTGCAGTCCAAGAAGATGCAATCATCCCACCCCTCTCTCTCGTGTCTTACCTCTGTTACTTAATCATAAAACTTCAGAAGGTTTGTGACACAGGATTTTCCTTCCATGAATCCGTGCTGGTTGGCGTTTATACTCTTGTTCCGTTCCAGGTGCTCTACCACTCTCCTCCTGATAATCTTCTCCATAACTTTGCATACTATACACGTCAGTGACACAGGTCTATAGTTTAGTGCCTCTTTTCTGTCTCCTTTTTTTAAAAATGGGGACTACATTTGCATGTGTGTGTGTGAGAGTGCTCGTTAGTACACGTGTGTGTGTGAGAGTGCTTGTTAGTACATGTGTGTGTGTGAGAGTGCTTGTTAATACACATGTGTGAGTGCTTGTTAATACATGTGTGTGTGAGAGTGCTTGTTAATACACATGTGTGTGTGTATGTATGCTAGCATACATATAGGTAGTGTATGCTAGCATACATACATGTAGTGTATGCTAGCATACATACATGTAGTGTATGCTAGCATACATACATGTAGTGTATGCTAGCATACATACATTTAGTATACATTGATGGTACTAACAGTGGTTCTCGTCAACAGTACCGCCCAAGATAATGCCCTTCTCCTTCGCTAACAACATCCTGAGTGAGGGTAACAGAGCGTCACTCACCTGCCAGATACTGGAGGGTGACTTACCTGTCAACTTCAGGTGAGACTATCATACATGTTCCTCACTAACATCTATGTCACCATGCACGCACCTAAGTACTCTTCCGTGCTCTGTGTTGCTCGGCTGAAGATGGTCCCTCAGATGGGATCGAAATATACGTCTTCTGCTTGGTCTCCTGGTGTGATAGTTGTGTTATGAGAGACGATACGCCAAGACTCTCTGACCGCGGGTTCAAACCCCACCCGTGGTATAGTCAGTTAGTAAAATACCTAATGGAAGAATTACTGGCTAGTTATATGGTAATTGGAAGGCTGTCGAATTGTTGTGTATAATAAGGAGAGTTTGAATAAAGTTGGTAATTCATATCAATCATATTAATTGTTGTATATAGTACAAAATACATTTAACATGATTGACATAAATTACCAACAGTTACCACTTAACTAGCCAGTAATTCTTCCATTAAGTTACTTTACTAAACATTTTATACAGTCTAACAGTTTGGTTTATAATGTTTTGAGATCTTGTGCTATAATTTGTTATAACATTTATTGTGGTTCCTGTATACGTACCTAAAATATATTTTTATTACGTAAGTTGCAATATACGTATATTATGAATAACGATCTTGTGGCTTAAACCTCGTTAACTTAAAGTTAGGAGGTGATTTTAACTATAAATTATGAAGCAAGTGTTATAAGTTTTTTCTTAAAGATTTTATTCGGATTTTTAACCCCGGAGAGTTAGCCACCCAGGATAACCCAGGAAAGTCAGTGTGTCATCGAGGACTGTCTGCCTTATTTCCATTGTGGTCCTCAGTCTTGTCCCCCAGGATGCGACCCACACCAGTCGACTAACACCCAGGTACCTACTTACTGCTAGGTGAACGGGACAACAGATATAAGGAAAAACACCCAATGCTTCTACCCTTGCCTGATCTTGAACCCCGGACCCTCAGCGTGTGAAGCAGAGCATTGCTTGGTAGCTCACCGGCGGCCCATGGGTACTAGGCAATAGTTTACAGTATATAATACCTGGAGTTTACCTCCAGGTAAACTCCAGGTATACAATGTGTAGTTTACATGTAATAATATATTGTTAAAGACAAAAGAAAGTCACAAAAATGGTGGATATTTTAGGTCTGGTGGCCAAAGCTCCCGCTTCACGCACGGAGGGCCCGGGTTCGATTCCCGGCGGGTGCAAACATTTCGACGCGTTTCCTTACACCTGTTGTCATGTTCACCTAGCAGCAAATAGGTACCTGGGTGTTAGTCGACTGGTGTGGGTGGCATCCTGGGGGACAATATTGAGGACCACAATGGAAATAAGGCAGACAGTCCTCGATGACATACTGACTTTCCTGGGTTATCCTGGGTGGCTAACCCTCCAAGGTTAAAAACCCAAAGAAAATCTTATCTTATCCTATCTTACACATTAAGAGTGATCAGGAAACAGAAAGACCTGTGAGTCAAGTGGTAGGGACATGATATTGCAGTTTTAAGAAAAGGTTGATGGGACTCAGGCAACTAGAAAGCTTAATATAACAATAATCAGTATGTAAATGATCATAATTTTTAAAGGGGTGGACTGGTAAGCCAGCGGAAGGCCTCGGTCAGATGGCCAAAGCTCCAAATCAATCAGTCAATCAATCAAGTTTATTCTCTATAAGGATTACAATGCGGGGTTTACAGATTTTGAATATTGTGTGGTTTACATGTTTTAAAATACTAATTACAGAGGGGGCCACTAGGACACCTAGCATGACTAGGCATTTCGGGCAGACTTAGATTAATTCTTCACTTTAAATTATTACAGATTATGGTATTAAGGCTAAGTGACTACATTATAGTTTGTAAGTTTAGCAATGTGAATACTTTTGTTTTGGCACAATACATAGTGTCTATATTGGAGTATCATAGGCAAACTTATGACTAGTTAGGATTTATTATTTTAAGATTAAGATTAGTATTTCTGGGTTTATTGTCAATGGGTGGGTAAGTGTAAGTGTGAACCACCAGGTGGTTTACATGTAGTTAGATGATGGGGTGTATCAGGGAGATTAGATGTCTTCTAACTGTAGTTTTGAAAGTGATGAATGTGTCTGCAGTTCTAGAGTTTTCAGGTAGGGTGTTCCAGATTTTAGGCCCTTTGACACACACTGAATTTTTGTAAAGGTTAAGTCGGACACGGGGAATGTCATAGAGATGTTTGTGTCTGGTGTTATGCCTGTGGGTCCTGTCAGAACTATCAAGAAATCGTTTTAGGTCAAGGTTAATATTGGAATTTAAGGTCCTGTAGATGTAGATTGCACAGTAGTAAGTGTGGATGTTCTGAACAGGGAGTAAGTTTAGATCTATAAAGAGTGGGGGGGGGGGTGTTGCCAGGGATGGGATTTAGTTTACCTGGAGAGAGTTCCGGGGGTCAACACCCCCGCAGCCCAGTCTGTGACCAGGCCTCCTGGTGGATCATTCTTACTGAGGCTTTTTGTTGGGTTATTATTGGCTTTAGATGTGTTGCTGCAGTTGATCCCCAAGCACAAATAGCATAGGTGAGGTATGGATAAATGAGTGAATGGTAGTGTACGAAGGGCAGTTTGTGGCATGTAATATCGTATCTTGGAGAGGATCCCCACCGTTTTGGATACTTTTTTTGTTATGTGTTGGATATGGGTGCTGAAATTTAGGTTGTTGTCGATGTGTAGACCTAGGAATTTGTCCTCATTATGTCTGGCAATTAGAGTGTTGTCGATCTTAATATTAAGTTGCGCAACACCTGCTCTGATACTAAACATAATGTAGTAGGTTTTGTCAGTGTTAAGTGTAAGTTTATTGGCTGTCATCCAAGTCAGAATTTTGAGCAGCTCCTCGTTGACAATGGTGTTGAGGGTGGCAGTATTAGTGTGGAAATTATTTAATTTCCGAAGCTATAGTGCCTAATAAGTGTTTAATGTGTTGATTTGGGTCAAAATGTATTTGTATTTTGAATAGAACCAACCAGGTTCGCCCTGCGCCTGCGCGGATGTGCGGGGGGAACAGGTCGACTCAGGGCATGGGTTGGCGGCAGTGTTTTGAATGTAGTGAGGAGGCTGTGAAAACATGGGATCAGGAAATTGGTGTTCACGGCGGCCTAAGGATTAATATAGGCCTCACTTCCTAATAGGAAGTGTCGTAACTGTTCCTGTTGAAGAGTGAGGCAACGTGATTTACGTGACCACAGTAATAAAGTGGTAAAATGAGTGGATAATAGTGGGACCAGGGGTGACGGGTGCGCCGCCATGGAATGTGTCCAGGGGAAATTGCCCGTGAGTTAATCCTCACTCATCGGTCTCAGATCTTAATGGAGTGACCTCTAATGTGTATAATAATTATGAGACGTTAAATCGTCTTGTGAATGGTAATGTAATCAGTGATAATAACATTAAGTTAAGAGAATGCGGGAAGTGAAATAAATCGCCCTGCTCCGAGTGAACGCGTGGTTCTCGTCCCGAGGATAGTGAAGTTTTATGGAATCACGACTTCTAAACCGGGACACACCAACGGATACCTCGTCCTGCTGGAATAAGAACCGTGTCGGTGTAGCTGTAGTGATACTGCTCCTGTGGGGAGCAGCAACAGGATAATACTGCACCACCTCTCGGGGCCCTTAACAACAACAACAGTTTTGTGTGTGTCATGGGCGCCAACACATGGTGTGTGATTCTCTTCTTTTATATCAATATATTAGTGATACAGATTACATGGTGAGTTTAAATATGTGGCCTGTAGTTATAACTTTTCTCTTGACATATGCAAGACATCACCATCCCTGTAGAAGCAGTTATTAGATGTACTAGTCATTATATTTTGTTGTTGCAGAAGTACTATGAAGATTCTATGTTCAATAAAGCCTAGAGATAAAGCCTGTGTTTCTATCACAACAATTTATTGAACATAGAATCCTGGGCTACCTGGTGGTGATCCTGCGCTAGACTACATCACAACATGGAGCGTTTACTGAAACCTGAGAGGCTAGACTGTGACCCCAGCTTATCAACGGCTGCTCAGAAATGGAAGCACTGGTTTAAGACTTTCGAAAACTTCTTGGGAGCCCTTCCTAAAAAAGATCTAGATAAACTAAGTCTGCTTATCAATTTTGTGTCACCTAAGATATATGAGGCTATTTCTGAGTGTAATACCTATGAAGGTGCTATCAAAACCCTCAAGTCTCAGTATATTAAACCTACAAATGAAATCTTTGCACGCTATCGCCTTGCAACTCGCCGCCAGCAGACTGATGAATCCTTAGAGGAATACCTTCAAGCACTGAAAATTTTAGGTAAGGACTGTCACTTCCAAGCAGTGACAGCTGCTCAGTATTGTGAAGAGTCCATCAGGGATGCTTTTATCAGTGGCCTACAATCACCAATAATAAGGCAGCGTTTATTGGAAAATAAAACTCTCGACTTAGCCACTGCCTTCGACCAGGCAAGAGCTCTAGATTCAGCCCAGAAGAATTCTGAAGTATACAGTACCACTCAGCCTTCTCGAGTTGTAAGTGCTGCAATTCCTGACCAAGACTCTTGCAATGAAGTTACTGTGGAACCTGCCTCAGTGACAGCAGCAGCAGGTACGGTGTGTTTCTTTTGTGGTTTTTCAAGACATCCACGTCCCAAAGTGTCCTGCTCGTGAAGCAATGTGCCATAAATGCCACAAGAAAGGTCACTTTGCTAAAGTATGTCGTGCTAATGCATCAACAAGAGCTAGTGCCTCCACACATTCCAGTGATCATGCGACTCTAGCAACAGTGACTTCTGCAGCTACTCCAAATTCACTGTCAAAGGCAGTTGTGAAAGTATTCATCAAAGGAACAGAAGTAGATGGTCTTATTGATAGTGGCAGCTCAGAGAGTTTCATCAACCTTGACTTAGTTAAACGCCACTCCTTGACTGTACATCACTCATCAGGTACCGTTTCCATGGCATCAACATCTCTCTCTATTCAGACCTTAGGGTTTTGTAAGGTAAATCTCAGAGTTAATGGAAAGGATTATCAAGATGTACATTTGCTATTCTGCCACAACTTTTGCTCTGATGTTATCTGTGAAAATTTGTGTGGGACTACCCCCAAAGTGAGTCACCTACCCTGGCAAACTCTGTTGACACCGAGCTCTGAGGTGGGTACCTCAGCCTTACAAGTGGCTTATAGGACAGATTTTTCACAAATGATTGAGTTGCAAGAAAACTCGCCTGCATGCACGTATAAAGGACTAACTTACTTGGTGTTGCAGCATATATCCTGATCCTCAACTTCCCTAAGCTTAGCCTTAGCCCCTCTGGACTTTCCTCAGAAACCACGTGCAACCGGGAAAGCCTAATTCCTGTTAATTCAATTGTTATTAGTGTCCTGCCTGCACCTCAGAAATTCCTATATCCAAGAGGGTATGTATCCCCTATTTATAACTATGCAGACACGGACACTAGCTTCCAGACTGCCTTGAGACACTGGTACTTACTGGGCATGCTCTGCCTGTTGCCACCGGGTTTCCCACAGATAAAATTTCAACTCACAATCTCCCAGACACTGGCCAGAAATCTACGAGAAATAGTGGAGGTCTTGTCTTACTGTATGGGCCTGACGGAGGAGGTCATCTACGGTACATCGGGGGTGCCTCTACCAGTTTTTCCCCAGGTCTCAAATGTGAAGGACACGTGGGGGTGCCGTCTGCTGATCACAGCACGTCTTGTCCAGTTGGTGTCTGTTTTAAGAAGAACAAGCTGGTTCCCCTTCCAGCCCCCTCATCTCTTCATTCAAACTAGGGCTGCTAGTTCTCCCTAGCTAACTTATCCTGTGTTTGCCTACATTATCGGCCTATTACTCCCTTTATGTTAAGGTCTTAGGTCTACATTATTATTATCTACGATGCCTTAGTAAACCTAATATTAGTGAAACTAACAGTAAAACTCCTAACTCCTTCCCTGAAGAGTAAATCTATAAACTAAATAAATGCCTACCAAAATTTCCACCACCAACTAAAGAGAATGCTTTTTTGTTTGGGAGGGTTTTAAGGGCATCCAGCTCAGCCGTTCCATCACGGCCATGCTGGATCTGTCTGTGGAACTTTAGGGACCAAATAAATTTCCAATTATCCTTGGTCAGGACTTTCAGAAGCTGCATGATAGTGTCACCTTAACATATGGAGGTGAAACAAACCTCCTCTTGTTGTCTGTGGACTTGGGCACTTTAAGGGTAGACCCACCAAAGCTGTTTGCAAATCTTACTGCGGATTGCCATTTTATATCAGTAAGTCACGCCGCTATTCTTATGAGGTCGGATGTTCATTGAGAAAGAAACTTAGAGGCTGCTGAAGGAGGGTAAAATAGACCGAGTAATTCCCCTTGACGTGCACAGGTTGTCGTTGTTAAGGATGATTATTGGAAACGGAAAACTGGCTATCGTTACTCTGAGACAACAAAAAATTTTTACGCTTCTTGATGGGTACCTTCCCTCGAATTGATGATACAGTAAACAAAATTACTCAGTACTATGTTTTTTAGCACAATTGATCTACAGAGTCCCTATCATCAAGTCCCTTAAGGAATGAAGATAACCATACCCAGCGTTTCAGGCTAGTGATGG
Source organism: Cherax quadricarinatus (assembly GCF_026875155.1). Classification (NCBI taxonomy): domain Eukaryota; kingdom Metazoa; phylum Arthropoda; class Malacostraca; order Decapoda; family Parastacidae; genus Cherax; species Cherax quadricarinatus. Next base: position 20,748,641 of record NC_069480.1, on the reverse strand, counting down.
CTGTATCAGTTTTACCAGAGTCCCTTTTGGAGTCCCCAATGGGTAGCCTGCTTCCAACGAATTATGGATTTCACTCATTCAGAAGAGCAACTCATGGAAACTTATGCGTATTTAGATAAATGTTACCATTTGTGGCAAGACCCAGGAGGAACATGATGCAAACCTTGATAAGTTTTTGGAAGCCGCCAAGAAGAAAAATATCAGTTACAATGAGGAAAAGTGCACTTTTTCAACTAAAAGGCTTTTGCATCCTTGGTTATGTAGTGGAAGGAGGTTCAATGTTTTCCCCGACCTGAATGGCTACGACCTCTATGGGGAACTTCAATGCCTCAAGACAAAAAGTCACTCCGAAGAACTCTTGGTATCTTTGCTTATTACTCACAGTGGATCTACAACTATTCAAGTAAAGTCCACCCATTGAGTGCTACCACATTTTCCCGTGACAAAGGGAAGCGAAGCTGCTTTCCATACTCTCAAACAGGACATTGAAAACTCAGTAGTTCAAGCCATTGATGAGTCCCTACCATTCGAAAGTGGAAACGGATGCATCTGACCCTTGCCATTGCTGCACTCTTATCTCAGGCAGGACGACCAGTAGCCTTCTTTTCGAGAACTTTTCAAGGATCAGAGAAGTGTTATGCTGCTGTAGAAAAGGAAGCCCAGGCCATAATAGAAGCAGTTTGCCACTGGAGGCATTATTTAACTGGTAGTCATTTCATCATAAGGGGCTGACCAACGGTCCGTGATGTATATGTTCGACAAGAAGCACAAAAGTAGGATAAAGAAAGACAAGATTTATGCTGGAGGATGGAACTATCGTGTTATGACTTTGATATTCTGTACCGACCGGGTCAAGAGAACATCTCACCTGATGCATTCTCTAGGTCCCACTGTGGAGCAGCATGTCATGATTTGCAATCACTCTCAGCGCTCCAAAGGCTTTGTGTCACCCAGGAGTTACACGCCTGTACCATTTTGTCAAATCAAAGAACATGCCCTACTCAGTGGAAGGGTGTTGCGACAAGTGATCAGAGCATGCAGAGTATGTGCAGAGTGCAAGCCAAACTTTCATCAGCCAGAGAAAAATCATCTCATAAAATCCACCCAGCCTTTTGAGAGACTGAATATAGATTTCAAAGGACCTCTACCAAGCATAAATCAGAATAGATATTTCCTTAAACATGTAGATGAATATTCAAGGTTTCCCTTTGTGTTCCCCTGTGCAAATATGACTGCTTCAACTGTTATTAGTTTTCTTTTACAGTTCTCTATTTTTGGTATGCCAGCTTATATCCATTCAGACAGGGGATCCTCGTTCATGAGTAATGAGCTTCAGGAGTTTTTGGCTGCAAAGGTATTGTCTGCAGCAGAACAACAAGCTACAACCCCCAAGGCAATGGTCAAGTGGAGTGGTTCAAAGGTACTAATGGAAGGCATTACAATGACATTGAAGTCGCGCAATCTACCTGTTGAACACTGGCAAACTGTCCTACCTGATGCTCTTCACTCTATTAGATCATTGCTGGCACAGCTTTCTAATGCAACCCCTCATGAAGACTCTTCAACATTCACATCGTTCCTCTACGGGAGGCCTCCGTGGCCCCTTGGTTATGTCATTTCCCGGACCCGTTCTCCTGAAGAGTCACCGTAGGATGAACAAGACGAATCCTTTAGTGGAAGAGGTAGAGCTCCTGCAAGCTAAACCACATTACGCCCAATATTCGCTACCAAAATGGTGAAGAGACTACAGTATCTACAAGACATTTAGCCCCAGTTGAAATCCCCATTAGTGTGGAATCTCAAGATACACCAATAGATGTGAAAGATGTTCGTTTTCTCCTGGAAAGCCCCCTTGAGACTACCCCTATGAAATAGAGGATTCTGCTCCAGCGTTAGTCAAACCCCCCTGGAAAATAATTGAACCTGGTGAAGAGGCTCAAGGGCTACGAAGGTCGGGACGTGTACGTCGCCCACCTAACAGTTTGGGGAGATTACTGTCTCTGATATTTTAGAAGGGGGGGGATTGTAGTGATTTCTGCTCCTGTGGGAGCAGCAACGGGATAATACTGCACCCCCTCTCGGGCCCTTAACAACAAAAAACATTTTTGGTGTGTTTTGGGGCGCCACACAGGGTGTGGATTCTTTCTTTTAATCAATATATAGTGATGCAGATTAATGGGAGTTTAATATGGGGCCCGTAGTTAAACTTTTTTTGACTATGCAGACATCACCATCCCGTAGAAGCAGTTATTAGATGTACTTCATTTTTTTGTTGTTGCAAAAGTATATGAAGTTCTTTTAAATAAGCCTAGGAATAAGGCTGTGTTTTTTCAAAAACAGTAGAGGAATCAAATGGAGGGGAAATGGGGAAAAGGAGCATCATCCCCCACAGTTAATAACCTTCTTTTAAGAGATGATATGGCCGTTAGGTTTTTGTTTTGGATAGGTTAGGGGTGTCCATTCATAAAGTGACCCCAGAGAATATCTGGTAAGTGGGGGTTTTGTAAAAATTTTTTTCCCTTGTGGATGTTCCAGTGAAACCTCCCCCCCCCCCCCTTATTCTTTAATTAATATTTTACAGCCCCAAAATTAATTAGTCGCGTAGTGGGGGTGCTACCCAATTATAGGGCTGGATAGATAGGATAAGATTGGGGGGTCGAGGGCCACCTGCGTGACGAGGTGGTTAAGTTTTCTTCATTTTCTACAGGGTGTTTCGGAAAAACAAATAGTTTTTGTCTCCAAAGAGATACTCTAGATGTAATTTTGGGGTATGTAAAAGTAATACCCCTATAAAATTTTCCTATCTCCCCGCTGGTCCTTCCTGAATGGATGCAATCAGTGAAAAAAATTGAATTTAATTATTAATAATTAAGTGATGATTGAAAAAAGTGGGATAGGGTACACAAATTTTCGATCGGGGTGGAGAAATTACCAATTAATTCTAGCACATGGGTGGCAGGATTTTTACAAGGTAAAGTGCAAGAATTTCTCTCACAAGGTTTCTTAATTAAAAAAATTTGGGATTTAAATTTCCCTAACCATGGTGGGTTGGGGAAAGTGTGCAGTGGCAAGCCATGGATGCCAAAGAAAAAGAAAGGTCACTACAACTGGAAGGGTCATTTAAAAAATCATAAAAGTGTATGGAGTTAAGGGGACAAGAAAGGAAAAAACCCTGATGAATTAAGTTACACCAGTCCCTTAAAAATAGTAGAGTCAATAAATTGTGGTATAAGGACTGTGAGAGCGATCTTCGGTGAATTGGCGGATGCTGAAAGGAGCGGCTGCGGATCAATATTATGAGGGGAGGACAACTTTGGTCCTAAAAAACTAAGGCTTTGTTTTACCCCCTTTACCTTCCCCAATTTTGTTAGTCAACTTGAAAAGGAAAATCGAGGGTTACCAAAACCCCCGATTTGCATCCTGGTTTAATCCGGGAGAAAAAGGGGAGGAGTTTTAGTCTATTTTTTAAAAGCAGTCGTACTGATGGATGATTTGCAGTGTTACCAAATTATGCTTTTTAAAAGGGGGAAAAGAAAAGGGGAGATGCAATTCTCATACAAGCTTTCCCAATGTAGTGACCCCCTATAGTGAGGCAGTTGATTGTTGGAGGTCAGGGGTAATTTGGGAGCAAAGTGGCGGATTAGTAGCAAATTTGGTTTGTTTAAGACTCCAGTCACAACCACAACGGTTTACAGCAATTTAGGATAAAAACTAGAAAGCCTCTTAAGCCCTTTGATAAAAAATATGATCGGAGGGGGGAAGTGGTTGTTGAGTGCCCTTGATTCGAAAAAATTTAAAAACCAAAGACAGTGATGGCTATCTAACAGTATCAAAAGGGGCACTTGGGGTTGGAAGAAAATAAGAGGGGGCTGCAGGAGCAAAATTGCCCAAACGAGACCAGCCCCCCATTCCCTCTGGGAAATCCCACGTCTACAGACCCAGGCCCCTACAAGTTCACAAAAGAAACTTTACCCCAATATAAATAACAAAAGTACCTACAAAGGGGGTTACAGGCACAAATCAAGTGACAGGGGCCAGTAATATGGTTCTCCACATAAAAGCAAGGGACGAATACCACAAAAAGGGAGCCCATTGATAAGAAAGGCAAAGAAAGGAGAGTTTATCTTCTAAAACGGTACTCTTTTCCCTAAGAGTATGCCATAATTCAGGGATGTTAAAGTGGAAGTTTGGGAAGGCTTCCCCAGATGTATAGGTGTCTAAAAATCAAAATGAAAGGGTTGCCTTGCTAACTTGCCCCATTGTTATGTGAAAAAAAGGAAAGACACCACATGCTATGTGTAAGGGGGGATCTAATGAAATGAGGAAACAATATATGATAGGATAATAAACCGGAAAAAGTACCCAAACGTAAAGATTGCAGAAATGTCGGTTATGATGGCCTAGCTGGGGTGCTTTACCGGTGTTGGATGTGGTGTTTAAGATAAACGGGAAAACCCAAAAAACGTAACAGCTTTATGGATCGGGGATCAAAACGTACCTCATAAAAGAATTGTTTTAATGGGATGAAAGTACAAATGGAGCCCTGTTACAAAATTATCTGGCTTTCTCTCGAATAAGAACCCGTCATAAAAACTGTTTATGTAACTGTCGGGCGGGGGCAATGAAGAAAACACTTTAATGCCGTAATTGTGGTAGGCCCCCAGGAAAATATCTAAAAAGGGGCTTGGTAACCATGAAAGGTTTTAAAAGAAAGGAAATTTGGACCTTTGGTGTAAATAATGATTTGGGGGGCCCAATAATATTTTGTATTAGTGCCCCTTATGCCCCTTTGAAAAAGGGAAAGACAAAGAAATGCGGGGGGCCCCCCTTTCAAAGGGGCCCGCAGGAGGTCCTGATGTATGGCGGGGCTTCCTCGTCTGAAAATGAATGATGGGGGAAGCCATAAATACAGTTAAAGGGTTTTTTAAAATCATGAAAGACAGCCATAAAAATATTCAATAAGATAAGTTAAAAACCGTGTTAAATTAGGGGAATTTGGCCCAAGGGATCAATGTAATAAAGAAAAAACCAGATGTTCCTTTACTAAAGAACAATACCAAAGGATTTTAAATTTGAATTGGAAAATATGGGTGAGATTTCCGTGGAAGTGAACCATCCAACCCCCAACTAATTCCGGAGGGCGAGGGACAATTAAAAGGCTCAGCTTCCTGAATGGAAGACACCAAAGTTGATGCTTACAATGAAAAAATTAATGAGCAGAAAATAAAAAATTCAAGGGGAGGTACCCCCCAGCAAGCCCAGATTTATGGCATATTTGCTCTCACTGGGGGAAAGAAGGTTTTAAAGACACTCCTCTGGGATTGTGTTTAATTGTATGCCAGAGTAACAAAAAGTACTTAGTTTGAATGACTGTTTGATGACAGGTTGTGTTGAGGTAAAAATGGGGATATTATTAACTTCGGGTTAAAATTATCCCCTTTCGGCGGACATAAGTAAATTTTTCCCTGAGAGGGGTCTGCGGGAGGCTGACCGGGATTGCCAAGGTTTTACCCCCGAGAATCCAGTCCATTAGTCCCCCTGAAATTTTTCGCTTCAGGAGTGTTTTTTTGGTGTACTCCAGTCCTTTCCCTACCCCAGGCAACGAAAAGCACCCCCTTAAAGCGTATGGGGGCCATGAGGGGAGAAATGGGAAAACAATTTTAGTGGACTTTTCGGGGTGCGTCTACTGAAGGGAACTAAGAGTATTGAAGGGCTAATGAAAAAAAAGAAGGTGAAAATCCCCCTGAGGGAATGGAAAGTTTTTTGCCCAGTTTAAGGTCAAAAAGACAAACCCGGGAGTTAAAGGTTAAATTAGTAATGTGGGGGACTGATTGGGACCAAGGGGAACTTGTTTGTTAAGTCTAAAAACTTCAGCCCCCAAAAAATTTAAACCCAAGAGAGTTACTTGCGGAAGTTTAAAAAATGCTTCATCACTTGACTAGGGGAAAAAATTGTTGATCAAAAAGCTGGAAACTTAAGAGTCTGGGGATGAACCCTACCGAGGAATTTTGAAAAAGGGTTGGAAGAACTAAAAGGGAATATGTAAAATTACCAAGTTGGAGTTTCCCACGAATGGGGCCCCGTCAAGATGGGAAAAGACTCCACATTTTTTTGCGATGCTTTTAAAATTAGCATATGGAGCGTCGTTCCCCTTTATAAAAGTGCCCTTTCTCTTGTTATGTCTAAGGCAGGGGGCTCAATAAATAGTACCTTACCTCGTTGGGGTTAACGGCTTTATGTAGGGCCAAATTCCAATTATTAAGAAAAAAATTGGAGGAAAATTCAGCGACACCGTAATTGGTTGTAAAAAGGATTACCTGGGTTTTCTGGGGAGAGTTCCGGGGGTCAATGCCCCCAGGCCCCTCTGTGACCAGGGCCCCCAATTTATAGTTAGGGGGGGCCCCGGGGCCTTACAATGGATTTTTAATGGTAAAATAAGATTGTGTATATACAAACAGAGTCGCGAAATCAGTCAAATGCAGGGAAATATAACAGTTTGGGTCAGCATATGTTAACCTTTAACATTCGGTGCGGACTGGCTGACTCTTGTCTCGAGGGTTGACTTATGAAAAATTTTTTGAGTGTTTATCGTGGTTTAAAGGGCAAATTGGTGGGGGCAGAAATTAACTGGCGGGCAAAAGGCCAAAATTGTCCCGTCGAAAATTCGGTGAGCACCGCTCCAGTCAGTAGTCCCTCCTTGCTATTGCATGAAAAGGTTTCTTCCAAAACCCAAACGATTAGCGTGACAAGGTTAGTGTTTAAAATTTTTAAAATAAAAAGAATATCTCTTAATTTTCCCTCCCCCCAAATATGGCTACAGAGGGTACAAAAGAAAAATACAGGGATGAGATTAAATTAAAGATGGAAGGAAAAAAAATTTTGAAAGGCTCAATAATAGAAAAGCTGGGGCTGTTTTAGAGGATGTAAATTTGGGGCAGAGCAGGTTCAAAATGTTTAATTGGGGGGAATTCTAAGCAACCCCATCTTGCTGCCCAAAACTAACACCTGACAACCCTTTATTGTCTTTTTGCACATAATAACGTGATGTATGTTGGGGGACAGGTTCCCTTAAACTGTATTCGGGGAACCTTCTTGATTTACAAAGACGGGAAAGTGTAAAAAGGGTTTTCAAGTCATGTGTAATATGTCGCCGGGGGATGCCCGCCCAATGTACCCCAAACCTCCCCTTGCCCAAAGGAAAGCGTGAGTTGGGAAAACCATTTATGTCCGGGTGGCTATATGGGCCAATCATTTTTTAAAAGGGGATTCGATGGTGTTCCCCTTTAAAGGGGATGTTGTCTATTTACTTGTACGCTACTAGGGCTGTTCATCTAGAAGTGCTCGGACTTGTTGAGAACAGTTTATAAGTGTTCCGGAAATTTGCACTAGGATTCCCGTCCCGATTTATGATCTCAGATAAGCCCCCAAATTTTGGGGGTGCTCAACCTTGATGGAATTTAAAAAAGAGTGTGATTCAGCTTTTTTGACCCAGCGGGGTGGTCTGGAAATTTTTTACTCCCCGGCCCCTTTGGGAGGGAGGCTGACGAAAAAATGATGGTCGTGAAAAGATGTTTATAAAGGGGCTACCAGGGGAAAAGAAATTAAATTTTGGGGGAATTCCCTGCTGTTTGGTGGAGGAAAATCGGGTTTTAAAAATGCCCCCCTTTTATACAAGGCCCCTCCGACGTGGGATCCTGACTCCTCCACCAATATGTGGACGAAGGTTAGAAGCTGACCTTTTTTAGAGTAAACCCCAAAGGGGAAATGAGGGATTACGTAAGTGACCGGTTGATGTAAGTTTAAGATGTTAAATAAGGTAATTATCATTAGTCCCATGGTGGGGTAAGAATATTTTTAAAACGTGAAAAATTTTTTGGTGCGCCAGAGACAGTAAACTGACAGACCATTCAAACCGGTGACATTGTGTTAATTTTACTGAACAACAGAAACATTGTGGCCCTGGGCAAGGTAGTTAAATTATACCCAATGCACAAGGTGTTGTCAGAAAGCAAAGTATTGTGTGTGGTCGGAAAATTTGCGTACCATTAATAAATTAATCCCCTTGAAATTAAAAATTTCAATCCAGTGCGTGAAATTAAGGGAAAGTGACACGAGTATATTTAAGACACTGAGAGTAATGCAAAAAGAAATTGTAGTAAGACCCACTAGGAAAAAAGCACGCAATCTAGGAGGGTGGAAACGTCTCCCGGAGGAAGACGCAAATTTTAAATATCTAACAAAATCTCCGCTGGGCAGTGTGGAAATTTTTTAAAATTTCCCAAACTATGTGCCCAAAAAGTGTTTAATGTGTTATTTGGGTCAAAATGTTTTGTTTTTGAAAAGAACCCCCAAGGGTTTGCCCTGCGCCGCGCGGGGGCGGGGGGGACAGGTCGACTCAGGGGTTGGGTTGGGGCAGTGTTTGAATGTATGGGGGCTGTGAAAACATGGGATCAGGAAATTGGGATTCTCGGGGGCTAAGTTAATATAGGCCCCACTTTAATAGGGAAGTGTTATAACTGTTCCTGAAAAGGGGAGGGAAGTGATTTACGTGCCCACCATAATAAAGTGGTAAAGAGTGGGTAATGAGGACCGGGGGTAATGGGTGCACCGCCAGGAAGTGTCCCGGGGAAATGCCCGCGAGTTAAACCCACTCATCAGTCTCAGATCTTAATGGAGTGACCTCTAATGTGTAAATAATTATGAGACGTTAAATGTTGTGAATGGGAGAATCAGTGATAATAACATTAAGTTAAGAGGGGGAAAGCGAAATAAATGCCCGTAAAATGAACGCGTGGTTCTCGCCGGGATAGTGGTTTTTTTGGAAAATGACTTTTAAACCCGGGGAAAAACCCAAAGGTCCCCCGTCCCGCTGGAATAAGAACGGCGGGGAGCAGGACACGAAATGAGGGGAATGGAGGAATAAGGAGCATCAAACCCCCAGTTAAATAACCTTTCTAGTTATAGCAGACTGATATGGCCGTTAGGTATGTTTTTAAAATTTGGTTGGTTATGGATATCCAGCCCCATCAAGGGCCCCCATTTTTATTATTGTTATAAACAAAAAGAAGGCTAAGCCACAAAGGGTATACAGCGCTGCAGGGTAGGGAAGGGAAATTTGGGGATTGGTTGGGGAAAAGGGAGGGGGGTGATCAGCTTACAGAAACGCGGCAGGGGTTTGTACGGGGGTAGAAGGTGGCCCCCAGAAATATCTGGTAAGTGGTGGGGTATGTACAAATGTTTTCTTGATGGATGTATCCATGTGTAACCTACCCCCCTTATTCAGTTAAACTAATATAATCTATACAGTCCACAATTAATTAGTAGCTATCCAATTAGGGTGCTATCCAATTTATACTGGTCTCGGATAGATATGGATAAAGATTGTGAGGGTCGAGGGGCCACCTGCAGTGACCAGGGGTGATTAAGTTTTCTCACATGTCTACATGGGTGACTACGATAAACAATATAGTTGTTGTCCTCCCAATGAGATTACTCGTATGCATGTAATGTTGGGTATGTACAAGTAATCACCCCTATAAAATTTTCCATAATTAGGGTGGGAGATGACGTAAGTCACGTCGTCAGCAAAGAGAATGGGTTTCAGGTGTTGGGATATGTTTGGAAGATCATTAATGTAAATGAGGAAGAGCAGGGGACCAAGGACACTTCCCTGCGAAACTCCAGTATCAAGTGGCCATGTTGATGAGGCTGTGTCTTTAATGGTGACATACTGATACCTATTAGTAAGGTAGGATTTGAAATATGCAAGTGCATGGCCTCTTATACCATAATGGTCAAGTTTGTGGAGTAGGATGCCATGGTCTTCTATGTCAAACGCTTTTCTTAGGTCAATAAAAATTCCTAGCGGATATTTCTTAATTCAATTCAAATTCAAATTCAAAGTTTATTCTCTATAAAGATTACAATGTTGAATTTACAGAATTTGGTTGTTGTGTGGTTTACATGTAGTTAAATAATGATTACAGAGTGTACCACTAGAGTGCCTAGCATGGCTAGGCATTTCGGGCTGACTTAGTTTAATTTTTTTTTTAAAAGATTACAAATTATGAGGTAAGTTGGTATTATGGCTAAGTGACTAAATACTAGTTTGTGAGTTTAGCAATGCGAATGCTTTGTTTTGGCACAGTACATAGTTTTCAGTATTGGAGTATCATAGGATTCATTATTTTAAGATTGAGATTAATATTTCTGTTTATGGTCAAATGGGTGAGTGGTGTAAGTGTGAACCACCGGGTTTGGTATTCGTGTAGTTAGTTGAGGGGGGTTATTAGGGAGATAAGATGTTTTCTAATGGTAGTTTTTGAAGGTGATGAATGTGTCTGCAGTTCTAGAGTTTTCAGGTAGGGTTTTCAGATTTGGGGCCCCTTTGACATACATTGAATTTTGTAAAGGTTTTAGTCGGACACGGGGAATGTCGTAGAGATGTTTGTGTCTGGTGTTATGCCTGTGGGTTCCTGTCCAAAACTATCAAAAAAAGCGTTTTAGGTCAAGGTTGATATTGGAGTTTAAGGTCTTGTAGATGTAGATTGCACAGTAGTAAGTGTAGATGTACTGAACAGGGAGTAAGTTTAGATCTATGAAGAGTGGGGGGGGTGTGTTGCCAGGGATGGGATTTAGTGATTATTCTTACTGTAGCTTTTTGTTGGCTTTAGGTGTGTTGCTGCAGTTGATCCCCAAGCACAAATAGCATAGGTGAGGTATGGATATATAAGTGAATGGTATAGTGTGATAAGGGCATTTTGTGGCACGTAGTATCGTATCTTGGAGAGGATCCCAACCGTTTTGGGTACTTTTTTGGTTATGTGTTGGATATGGGTGCTGAAATTCAGGTTGTTGTCAAGGTATAGGCCTAGGAATTTGCCCTCATTATGTCTGGTAATTAGGGTGTTGTCGATCTTAATGTTAATTTCTGCATCTCCTGCTCTGCTACCAAACATAATATAGTAGGTTTTGTCAGTGTTAAGCGTAAGTTTATTGGCTGTCATCCAAGTCGATATTTTGATCAGCTCCTCGTTAACAATGGTGTTGAGGGTGGCAAGATTAGGGTGAGAGATGACATAAGTCGTGTCGTCAGCAAAGAGAATGGGTTTCAGGTGTTGGGATACTTTTGGAAGATCATTGATGTATATGAGGAAGAGCAGGGGACCAAGGACACTTCCCTGCGGAACTCCAGTATCAATTTCCCCTTTGTTGGGGCTTTTGGTTTTTAAAATGGTGAATACTGTTCCTTTTAGTGGTAAATTTGAAATAAGCAAGCGCATGGCCTCTTTTTACCCATTTGGTCAAGTTTGGGGGAAGTAGGATGTCGTGGTCTACGGGTAAAAAAGTTTTCTTAGGCCCAATAAAATTTCCTAGGGGAATTCCTTATTTTTCAAGCTGTGTAAAGCAGATCTAGCTTTTTTTATGATTGCATCTTTAGGGGCTTTTTTTTTTTCCAAACCCAAAAATTGGGCGGGGGTTTAAAGAAATTTTTTTTTGTTGTTTTTTAAAATTTGAAATATCTGTGGGGCACGATTTTTCTCAAAGATTTTGGAAGAAAATGGAAAAGTTTGATTTTGGCCCCTTTAGTTTTTTTGTCTGTGGGTCCCCACCTTATGGACTTGTTAAAAGAAATGAAAATAGCATGAAAAAAAGGACTTTTGGGCTGCTCGCTTGTACATAATGGTGGGCTTTGGAAAACAGATTCCCTGATTTTATTTTTAAGTGACTTTATAATCGCGGGTGACTTCCATGGGCTCATTTGGGTTTCAAGATAAAGGAATTTTTGGAAAATTCCCCCATCGGGTTTGCCCCGGCAGGGGCCCGTTGGTACGTGGGATTTTACTGGCAAGATTAATCCTGTGGTTGAGAAGAAGTGTTTTTTCTTTTTTGCTTTTATCAGGGGGGATGCAGTGGTTTTTTCATGGGGTTTTGGGTTGGACAAAAATTCCTTTTTTTTTTTTTTTTCATTTTGGGGGGCCCCCCCAGAATCGGGGGAAAGGGGTTTTCCGGGCCCTTTTTATATCCCCCTTTATGTCAGGGAATCGCTGGGTGGGTAAGGTTGTTTGGCTTTCTTTTTTAAATTTTTGGGTGAGAATGATGAATAGGGGTTTAAGAAAATCTTTGTGTATTAACCCCTGTTATATTGCTTTTCATTTGGTGTTTCTTGTCAATGGATTTCGGGAATGGAAAGGGGTTAGCCAGGGGAAACCCAAAAGCATTTTGTTTGTGATTTTTCGTTTTTATGGACAATGTTTTTTTGTATTTCTAAGTAATTTTTTTAAGAAAAATGTCTGTCCGGGCCCATCAATACCTTTTGGTTGGGAAAAATTCTGTGGGCCCCAGTCCCCAAGTCTAGGTCAGCTTTAAAACTTCCTTATTGGGGCCCTCATCAGGGAAAAGTCTAAATGGGAATTTTTGTTTAATTTCAAGTGGGGGTTTTTTCTAATGTTTGTCAGGGGGAAAGGTAGGGTAGTGGTCTGTAGTGCAAATTTTTTGAGTACCCCCTAAAAATTTAAAGGGGGGGCTAGTATTTTGGGTCCATATGTGGTTATTAGGGTTTTTGCATTTGTCTCAGTGAGCCGGGTTTGGGTTTTTTTTAATTGTTGGTATGAAAAGGGTGTGGGGTTCTTTATTGTTGATAAAAATCAGTTACAGACTGTCATTAGTAACCAAGGTTGATGTTGAATTTTCCTCCAGCTAAGAAAAGGTGGTTTCATTTTTTTGGGTCTGTTTTTTAAATTATGATTTTAAAATTTCTCACTAAAATTTTGGGGAAAGTTTGTGTGGGTACCCGGAAAAAGGGAAACCGATTGTTATAGGGCCCTTAAAGGGTTTTTTTTACAGTAAAAATTAGCAACAAAAGTTTCCCCCTATTCCTCACAAAAGCAAGTTTGGGGCAAAAAAAGAAATTGGTTTAAAGGGAAAAGATTGCAATACCACCCCAACTTGGTTTGGTTGCAGTTTGAAATTTCGGGGTAACCGGAAAAGGGTTGATATTTTTTGTGTCCTGCTTAAACCAGGGGCCCCAGTAAGACTAATGCCGGGGAAGGGTGTCTTTAAATGATTTAAGGGTGCCAGGAGGTTTATCATAGTGTTTGTTAAGGACCGATTGGGTTTAGTTAAGTACTGATGGACTTTTAAACATTGTTTTGGATAGGCGGCTTGTGTTGCTGTGTAATAAAGGCAGTTACTTTTCCCAAAAGGTTTTTTTTGGGGGGGTCAGATTATGGGGGTTTAGAATTTTCCCCCGGGTCAACGTAATCAAAACATTTTAGGTTTTTAAAATTTTGGTTAATTTTTATCCTGAGTTTTGTGTTGGTTCTAGTACTGATATCGAGTGGGGGGAAGTTTGGATAAGAAAATTTTGCTAATAATTTTTGGCCATTGAGTAAGTCACCTTTCAAAACATAATGAAGTTGACGTTGTCTAAGTGTTTTTGCGGAATGAACTAAAGTTAAAAACTAGGTATAAAAATAGTAATAAAAAAATACAAATTTAAAATAAACAAGACTCTCACTTTTAAAATTTCCACTAAGGTCTAATAAATGACTTTGTGGAGTCTATTTTTTGGCTAGAATGACTATAGTACAACTAATTTAATTAAAAATATAAAAATACAAATTTAAAAAAGCACCAGGGCCCCCTCACTAGTTAATTTTCATATGGGGCTAATAATTTAAAGAATTTGGTATTGACCATAGTACAAATGTGTTTTTTTCTAATAAATATAAAAAAGGGGACAAAACTCTCAATTGAAATTTCACTAAGGTCTTTTATAAGTTTTTAAAAAAGAGTTAGAGTTAACTAGATTTTTTAAATTTTACAGGATAAAATACACAATTTTTGATGTAAAAAAAATAAAAATAAAAAAAATGAATAAAAAAAAAAAATGGCATGACTTTGGGTTTTAAAATCTGAAAAATGGGAGACAGGAAAAATATTTTAAAAATTTAGTTGAAAAAAACTTGTTTAAAAAAGTATAGAATAAATGGTCCCAAAAAAAGGGAAAATTTTTCAATAAGTTTGAAACCCAAAATAGGGTTTAAAAACAAAAATTTGGGGAAAAAATAGGGGATTTTAGAAAAAAATTGGGCAATTTAGTACTTCTTTAAAATGGGTAGAAATTTTTGGGACAAGTTTGGGAGTTTTTTAATAAAATAAGATGGGGAAAAGTGAAGCGGAAATTGTTAAAAAAAAAGGAAAAATTTTTTTCTGGAGATATTTAAAAAAATTAAGGGGCTTGAGGTAAATGGTCGTTGAATACAACAATGACAATCAAAAGTATTTTGGGGGAAATTTGAATTTTAGGGGGGCCCCAAATTTTTTGACAAAATAAAAACTAAAAGGTGGGGGCTTGGGGTATTTTTCTGCACTTTACCTGATTTTGTTAGTCCAGCCTCACTTTAGGAAAAATTTTTTAAAAGGGCATGTTCTGTTGAGATGAAATATCTTTCCCAGTGGGCTGTTTCCCAACTGCGATTTTTCCAAACCCTCAAAAAAGCAAGGGGATTTTTTTGGGCCCCTAGCGAAAAATTTTTTTAGCCATAAAAAAAGGTTTTGTCTTTTTTTGGTAAGGGAAATCATTGACCCTAAACACCCGTTTTCATAGAAAAAAAAGATGTTTTTAGTAGGTTTTTTCTTTGTAGGGTGTTTTTGGAATTTTTTAAAACACTGTTTTTTTTCCCGCTTGGTAGCCCATCAGTTTTCAATCCTTTTGGTCATCATACGTATGTTAAGGCGAAGGTGGGGGCCCTTTATGGGCGTAAGGGGGGGGTCTCCATGAAGGTCTCTTGGGGGACTGTGGCTGGGAGATTTTTGCGTTAATTCAACAGCATCAGATAGCTGTTTGGTCATTTTGGTCTTTGGGAAATTTGGGTTTTGACATTGGGGAAGTTGTTGGGGCCACCTTGATCTTTTCCTCTGTAATTGGTGTAATAGGGGGGACTTGGGCTTTTAGAGTGTTGATTTTGTCTAGGGACTGGGTGTGGGTGTTGCCTTTTTTTTGGGTTTCCAAAAGGGTCTAGTTTTTTTCTAGAGCATGATTTTGTTGGGGGTAAACTGCATTTTGCTTTTTTTTTCCTGGGATTTCTTGAGTTAGTTTGGGGGGATCGTTTGGTTCTGAATCGTAAGGGTTTTTCTATTTTTTGGGGGCGGTTTATCTTCTTGACTCCCAAAAACTGGGAAGGAGTTATCTGGACTGTGGCAGCGCCCCTGTTTGTTGTTGTCTGTCCCCGGTTGGGTGATGCCGGGGGGTGATGAGGGTTGTGTCCTGGCTGGCAGTACCACAAGTTTTCCTCGTGTTTTTACTGCTCTCACCTTTGATGTTAGGAGTCCTTAGCTGGTTACTGGATCTTCTTTTATTGTTCTGACCCTTGTCCATTGGCTGTGGCTTCGGGTGAATAATAGGCGATGGGTGAATGTTGTGGAGTATCACTTCAGTGGCAGCGGGGTAGGTGGTAGTACGAGTCCTATTAGTTGGTAATTTGTGAACTTTTGGGTGGTTTCTGCAGTTGATTTATATCATTCTGGGTATCCACACATGTTAGTGTTATGTGGGTCTTGATTAGGTCATCACTGGGCTGCTGGGAACCTCAGGTAGAAGTAAAAATAGAGGACAAGGTTCCTGTTGCCGCTGCCGCTGTGTAAAGCAGATCAAGCATTTTTACAATTGCATCATTAGTGCTTTTATTTTTCCTGAATCCAAATTGGCAGGGGTTGAGTATGTTTTGTGCCATTATAAATGAATATAGTCTCCTGTGCACGAGTTTCTCGAAGATTTTGGATAGCAATGGTAAGTTTAATATCAGCCTATAGTTGTTTACATCTGTAGGGTCACCACTTTTATGTATTGGTGTAACCCTTGCTGTCTTGAGTAGTTTCAGGAAGGTGCTAGTTTCTAGTGACTTGTTAAAAAGTAATGTAATAGCATGCAAAAGGACATGGGCTGCTCGCTTGTACAATAATGGTGGGACGTGAGACAGATTCCCTGAGTTATTTTTAAGTGACTTTATAATCGCAGTGACTTCCGTGGGCTCAGTTGGTACAAGATAGAAGGAATTTAGGAAATTCCCATCTAGGTAGTCCCCGGCACGGGCGTTGGTACGTGGGATTTTACTGGCAAGATTAGATCCTATGGTTGAGAAGAAGTCGTTTATCTTGTTAGCTGTATCAGTGGGATGCAGTGGTGTTTCATGAGGTTTAGTTAGGACAATATTCTTGTTTTTTTCAGTTTATGGGTCCCCAGAATCTGGGAAAGTGTTTTTGCAGGCCTTTTTTATATCTCCTCTTGTGTCAGTGAATCTGCTGGAGTAGTACAGTTGTTTGGCTTTCTTTATTAATTTGGTGAGAACTGATGAATAGTGTTTAAGAATATCTTTGTGTATTAAGCTCTGTCTATATTGCTTTTCATATTGGTGTTTCTTATCAATGGATTTCAGAATGCTGCTGGTTAGCCATGGGCAACCGAGCCGTTTATTCTTGATCTGTTTCGTTTTTATAGGACAATGTTTGTTGTATAGTCTAAGTATTTTGTTAAGAAAAATGTCTCTCCAATCGTCAATACCACTGGCATTGGAGAATTCTGTAGGCCAGTCAACAGTCTCTAGGTCTGCTGTGAACTTCCTTATTGAGGCCTCGTCATGGAGTCTAACTAAAACTTTGTTGTATTCCAGTGGTGGCTTACTAATGTTTGTTAAGAGGAAGTTAGGTGTGGAAAATACTGCATATATTTTCCAGAAATTCAGTATTTATATGTAAATAGATGGCCATAATGTATTTAATAATATTTATGTCATAGAAAATGGAAAGCCTGTGTCTGCGCAGACGAGACTCGCCATCTTGGATTTTGAATTTGTATTAGAAACGTTGTAATGGGAAGAATTTTTCGTGCTCTAGAGGTTAAAATTGGATTGACACCTCTCAAATAGGAGGCGAAATTGTTGGATGTGCATTCCTGCATAACTTGAGATATCAGACGACTGGACAAGACAGCTCCATGAACCTCAGATAAGCTCTCTAGATTTGTGTATAATTCTGGCCAGTGTTTTCATAAATTTAGTTAGTGAGGTTTTTCTGAGTATGATACAACTTAATATCCAGTTAAATTGGTGAGTGATATTAAGATATATTTTCCTTCTGTTATGTAATTGTGTATATATATAACCATTTATTATTTTTAATATACAGTCCACAAATTTATATATTTACCAGCATTCCTGGTGTATGTATATTTCATTTAATTAATAGGTCCAGAGCAACTTGTGGATAAGACAGTGGTAGGTATCGATGGGGGACATTTTTTGCGACCTAAGTGTCCCAAATTCCTACTTGTCTAACTGATAAATAATAGTTATCATTGTTCATTTACTGTTGTGTATATAATTATACATCCAAGTAAATGCAATTTTCCACAGTAGGGTAGTGGTCTGTAGTGCTGTGATTATCCCTGATTTAAGGGGGGCTAGCATATTGGTCCATATGTGGTCTATTATGGTTGCACTTGTCTCAGTGAGCCTGGTTGGTTTAGTTATCGTTAGTATGAGAAGTGTTTTGTTCATATTGTTGATGAAATCAGTTACAGTCTGATCATCTGGTAGGCCAAGGTTGATATTCAAATTCAAATTCAAATTCAAAATTTATTCTCTATAAGGATTACAATGCTGAGTTTACAGAATTTGGTTATTGTGTGGTTTACATGTAGTAAAATAATAATTACAGAGTGTACCACTAGAACGCCTAGCATGGCTAGGCATTTCGGGCAGACTTAAATTAAATCTTAAGTTTAAAATATTACAAAATTATGAGGTTAGTTGGTATTATGGCTAAGTGACTAAATACTAGTTTGTGAGTTTAACAATGTGAATGCTATGAGAAGGTGGTGCTTGTTCATTTGTCTGTTTGTTATTAGTGCTTTTAATTTCTCACTGAAATTTGGGATGTTTGTGTGGGGTATCCGATAAATGGCACCGATTGTTATAGACGTCTTAAGGCTTTTTACAGTAAAATTAGCAAAAACGTATTCCCCATAGTTAGTTTAATATGTTTATTATGCACCCCATACCCATCCTGTGGGCGGTAGTCAAAAGATTACAGAAGTACATAATTGGTCCAGGGACTGGACTCCAAAGTTTTGATAGCTGAGCAAGTTACAGAGGTAATGAACTCACAATTTACAAAGGTAATGAACTCACAATTTACAAAGGTAATGAACTCCAGGTAGGTCTGGTCACAATCATGACAAGTTACAAAGGTATTTACAGATTACAGAGGTACATAATGGGTCCAGGGACTGGGCCCCCAAAGTTTTGATAGCTGAACTAGGTACAAAGGTAATGAGCTCACAAGTTACAAAGGTAATGAATTCTGTAAGAATGGTTATTTACGTTTATACATGGCTACAATCATGAACAAATTATAGTGTAATGAGCAATTCACACTTCCACACCCGGTCACAACTGTAATGAGTTATTGGTGCAAATATTGATTGTTGAGTCATATACACACACACACACACACACACACACACACACACACACACACACACACACACACACACACTCAAAGTAATTTTCAAGGCAGAATCAACCCGAACCACGATCCTGCAGGAGAAAGCACGGCTGAGAGGCAAGCAGGAGTTCCGGAGTGTGTACCTCGACCGAGACACAACACAGGACGAAAGGAAGACAATGAAAGAGAGAGTTCAAAAACAAAAGGAGAAATGGGAGGAAATGAAAAAGGAGAGCAGAAAACCCCAGGATCAAATGGAAGGAAAAATCGCACCCCCCAGAAACACCTGCAGAAGGACCCCAGCCACGACACCCCCAGGCAACTGAACAATCCAAACCAACCATCAACACACCGACCCTCTGTTTCCACCCCCCGCACCACAGTTACAGTATTAGAACAGAAGTTGAAGGTTTGGTACACAAATGCAGATGGATTAACGAATAAACATGAGGAATGGCAAGAAAGAATCAATGAGAAGTCCTCAGACATCATAGCAGTTACAGAAACAAAACTCATGGAGACAATAAACAGATGCAATTTCCCACCAGGATACAGATCATGAGGAAGATAGAAGGGGCAGGGGGGGGGTTGCTCTGCTCCCTAAAAAACCGATGGAAATTCGAGAAAATGGAAGGAATAGATGGGGACGGAGAAAGAGACTACATAGCAGGTACACTTCAGTCTGGGGAACACAAAGTGATCATTGCAGTGATGTATAATCCACCACAGAACTGCAGGAGGCCAAGAGAGAATATGAAGAGAGCAACAGAGCAATGGTGGACACACTTGCTGAGGTGGCAAGAAGAGCTCACTCCAGCAGAGCAAAGTTGCTGGTTAGGGGGGATTCAACCCAGGGAGATTGACTGGGAAAACCTGGACCCACATGGGGGTCCCGAAAAGGAGAGCCAGGATGTTGGACGTGGTGCGGGAAAAGCCTCATGCACCAACATGTTAAGGACACTACCAGAGTGAGAGGGGAGGATGAACCAGCAAGATTGGACCTTGTGTTCACCCTGGGCAGCTCAGACATTGAGGACATCAAGTATGAGAGTCCCCTAGGAGCTAGCGACCACGTGGTTCTGTGCTTTGAATACATAGTAGAGCTGCAAGTGGAGAGAATAACAGGAGTAGAATGGGAAAAGCCTGACTATAAAAGAGGGGACTACATAGGGTTGAAGAACTTCCTGCGGGAGGTCCAGTGGGACAGAGAACTGGCAGGGACAAAAAGATACAAAACATCCAGGCCATGGGAAAACCTGGGTAGCCACAGCCACTCAAGAGGGAGAGGTTTTTTAGTGCCAGGAAGGAAAAAAAAAAATGGCAGGAAATGGCAGAAATCGTACACCAAATCCAGTCATTCCTGGAGTGGAACCACAGTCAATGGCCTCCACTCCAAACCAACAGATACAGATACTAATGCCGGAAAAAAAATCCCCCCCCAGTACCAACAATACCACCAGTCTGATAACATTCTTCTTTGCAAATATACAGGGTCTAAAGCCAGCAACAAACAACAAAATACCTTTCATCTGTGGACTGCTTGCAGAGGCAAAGGCAATGTTCGCGGCTTTCAAATGAGACCCACATAAAGGATCACTTGGACAACGAAATATGGATCCCAGGTTACAACCTATACAGATGTGGGCAGAGTGAACAGGCAAAAGGGGGGGGTTGGCCTGTACATTGCAGAGTCACTTGTTTGCACGGAACTGCTAAATGCTCAAATGATGTAGTGGAAGTTTTTAGCAGTAAAGGTCGAGAACCAAAACCTAGTCCCTTGTGGTAGTCTACAAGCCTCGAAAGCACATCCCAGCAATTCCAGGAACAGCTGTTAAAAAAATTTACCACTGTCTGAAAAACCTTCCAGCTCCTGCACCCAACCCTCTTGCTCCTGGGGGATTTCAACTTAAGGCACCTAAAATGGAGGAATATAGCAAATAATATTTTTGCAGTAATAACACCCGGAGGCAGTCTGATGAAAACTCACACTCACGCGAGCTTTAAATCTCTGCACAAAATTCAATTTAAACCAGCAAATAATAGAGCCTACTAGACTGGAGAATACACTAGACCTCATCTTCACTAACAATGATGATCGAAAGAAATTCACCATATCAAAAACAATATACTCAATCACAACATTTAAATTGAGGTCAGTCCCTGTATGCGCGGAGCCCCAACCCACATAATGAGATTACTTAACGAGGAGCATTCACAAATTCAACTTCATTAAAAAAAAACATAAAGTGGGACCAGTAAACCGTCCAACCGATTAAAAATGGGGAAA
>NC_069480.1:20691976-20727347 GCF_026875155.1 Cherax quadricarinatus | reverse complement strand
CCATCCCCACTCCTAGGAGGACTCCTGTGATGGATGCAGGTAGTATCAAGCTCTAGCTCTGGTACCAGCCCCACTCCCTTGGAGGACTCCTGGTGATGGATTCGGGTGGTTATCAAACTCCTAGCTCTGGTACCTCCCCCCCCTAGGAGGACTCCAGTTGTGGTACCAGGCCTTACCTCTTAGATAGGACTCCTGGGATGATTCAGTGGTAGCCAGCCTTCACTCTTGGACCATACCCTAGTCCCCTTGGAGAGGCAAGCTCTGGTCTGGCCATGCCCAGGTTGTATCAAGCTTAGCTCTGGTTGCCATCCCCACCCTAGGAGGACCTGGTGATGGATGGCAGGTAGTATCAAGCTCTAGTCTCGGTACCACCCCACCCTAGGAGGACTCCTGGTGATGGATGCAGGTTGTATCAAGCTCTAGCTCTGGTACCATCCCCACCCTAGGAGGACTCCTGGTGATGGATGCAGGTAGTATCAAGCTCTAGCTCTGGTACCAGCCCCACCCTAGGAGGACTCCTGGTGATGAATGCAGGTGGGATCAAGCTCTAGCTCTGGTACCAGCCCCACCCTAGGAGGACTCCTGGTGATGGATGCAGGTGGTATCAAGCTCTAGCTCCAGCCCCACCCTAAGAGGACTCCTGGTGATCAGCGTCTTCGATCCTTCGTATATAACCCTAAGGTTTCCAAAGTTTGATGCAATAAAGTAGGTTATATTTTGGTTAAGAATATTCAATATAAAGTCAATAAATAACACGCTTTAATGTACTGAGGACTTTTATATAAGTAAGTTTTAGAATTTAAACATTTTAAGATGTCTTTTAAGTATTTTAGTTATTTATATATCTTATTTAAAATTTAAGAAATTTTATATTTTTTTTTAATAATTTTATAATTTTTATTGTAAAAATAAAGAGGACACAAGAAAAATATTTATGTTTACGTTCTACAGAAACTGAAAAATATTTTCAAGTGTAACTAACTTGTTTTATTAAGTCAGTTATTTAGTTATTTAATATAAATTGTAAAATAAGAAAATAAGTTAGAAGAAAGATACAATACTTGGTTATATAACATGAGAGTTATTGTACATAATATATCTCAACTTATTTATCTTTCATTAATTATCTGTATTTTTAATTTACCTCAAATATGTTTTATAAGATTGTACAAAGTTGTTTTTTATATAATAATAATATCTTTATTTTTACAAGTACATATACAAGGTATAGGCGTGCGAGAGACAAGACTGGACATCGACACCATGCCTAACCCTTCTAGGTAGGGTAGGTGCCAGAGAGGCCTAGCTTGTGGCTAGGCCTGGGGGCAGTTGGTTTCCCCAAAGATGAGGAGGTACTTGTGCCTCCTCCCATGGGAGACTTAGGTCTCAGACACTCCCTAAAGAGGGAGCCAAGGCCGGGCCACCACTTGGAAAAGGCCCGGGCCGGGAGAATACCGGCTAATCTTTTAATAATAATAATAATAACAAGACTGGACATATCATCGGGATTCACATCAAGAAGGATTTTGGGACTGGACGAAGTTTGGGAAAAAAACATTTGTGGGGGTTTTTTTTTGAAAAATCTGTTTTTTAGTTTACCACAGATTAGGTCTTCCCGGGTGACCCTTGGGGACTGTTTTTTCATTTGCTTCAGAGCATACCCCACGAGGGGGTGGAACGGGCCCCGACTGGCCCCCCTTTCGGGGAAACCCTCACAGCCCCTGACACCCAGTTGGGCGGCTGTGAGGTCACAGGCAACAGCTCTGCTGCTGGCCGGGCCCCCCACCTCCCGGGAAACCTTTGACAGATCCGGGAGAGCGGCCTAAACTTCCCTTTGGGAAGGGGGGGGACGAGTTGGGGGAAACGCGGGGGGGCAGGGGGGAAGCCCCCACCAAAAAAGGCCAAGGATCCCTGGAGACTACGGGTCCAAACCAATCTGCCACTAGGCCCGTCGGCAGCCCCTCCCCAAAGAAGATTTGCCCCCCCCAGATGGCCATGGGGGTGTGGAAGGAAGCCGGGAGGAAGTACCCTCAAGTGGAAAGGGGATGGAGCCATCCCAGGGTCCCTACACCAGGCTTTGGCCTCCACAGGGGGGAAGGGGGGACTGGTTTGACCCCAAAGTGGAAGGGGGTTTTTTTCCCCGGGCCCTCAGCTGGGCACAAGCAACCATTTTGGGGTCTTTTCCTTTGGGGACGAAAAATCTTACGAGGGGGAAAAGGGGGGTGGTTTGGACCCATCCCGGAAAGGGTGGAACTGTTTTGCTTCGGAAAAGGGTGCAAAAGGGGGTGCTTTTTACACCCCCTGTGCCCCTCCCACTGGCCCCAAATTTTTGAAGGGGGCCCCAATATTTTTTTCAGGGGGGGAGCGATCACTGCAAAGGTGAAAAAGGTTTTTCCCACCCGCCAGGTGCTGATCCCCCCCAAAAAGGCCCACTTCCCAGGGCACCTGGCCCTTTGGGGGGTTTTGGGGGAAGTTTCAAGCCCCCCGCCCAAATACCTGCCCCAGGCCCATAAAAATGCTTCAACTCCCCGGGGGGTTCAATCAAATTGGCAGCCCCTGCCAGCGAGAGAAGAATTTTGGGGGGTTGTGTGCAGAAAGGCACACGACTCAAAGGACTGCATTGCAATCCTAAAACTTTCCACCGGGCGAAGCCCTTCGGCCAGCGCCCAAGTGTGCCAACTGCCCCAAAGGGCACCATGCCGGAACCGGAGCTGTCCTGTGAGGGTTTCCCACAGGGGCAGCAGGTTCGTCCCATCGGAAACCACCCGACGGGGCCCCGACCCCAACCAGCCTTGGACTGCCCAGCAACAGTCAGCATGGGCTCAAAATAAACATTTCCCCGGGAAATACCCCCAGGAGGGAAATTTTACCAGCGAGTTCCCACACGGGCCCCCAGGGGGGGCATCAGGGGCAGACACTGGTTGAAAGCGGGCCGCGGTCAATGCGGCGTCAGAGGGCAAGGGGGCCCAAAAAAAGGCAGAATCTTTGGGGGAAAAACACCCCAAGGCCAGGCACACTGCCCTAGCAGGCCCCCAGCGGGCCCCAAACTTTCCCTTTGGCCATACGGCCAGCAGGCCTCTTCCCAAGGACAGGCCCCTCCTGTGACGGCCAGCAAACGGGCAGGGGTTTTCCCCCCCGGGGGTTTCTTGGAACCCCATGGCCACTCACCGGGCCCAGGGCCCACCCAGCTTATGCCCCCGCAGTGTGGGACGGGCCACCCAACATCCCCAAAGGGGACCCCCCCGCCTCGAGGGGGTCATCCAGCTCAATGCCTGCAGGGGGTAAGGGTTTGGGAATTTCCTTTCCCGGGATGGGACGAAGAAAACCATGGGGGGTCATCTCAGGCTCCTCTTTTCGCCTGCTGCCGTGGGCCAGAGGACGGGGGCCCTGCGGGGCACCCCTGTCAGGGATTGCGGGCGGGGGGCCCTTTACTGGCCCGGGGAAAGACTCAATGGAATTCAAGCCATCATCCAGGAACCCTTTCCCAATTTCTGTGATGGAGGGGGCCCCCGGGAAAGTCCCCAAACAACGGACCAAAGCCCCGGGCAAAGGGGAATCAGTGACCCAAACCTCTGCGGCCCTTGAAGATCCTCCAGGGGAAAAATTTGGGGGCTCCCCAGCGGAAAATTAAATTGTGTTTGAACCCTTGCAGTTCAGGATGAGGGATGTCTTCCTGTTTCAAAACACTCCCCCGATTTGTCACGTCAATGCACCCAAACGTTTTCCGGGATTCTCTCCCTTACCTTAAAGGGCCGGGAAAGGGGACTGGCAGGGGCAGGGCGATCTACGTCAGGACCACTATCCCCCCTTTCAATCCCCAAACTGACCCCTTTGGGGACGGGGGGAGGGCGTCGAGGTTCAGGCTGCCCACCCTACACCTGGCGGATGGCCCTTTCTTGGTTTTACAATATTTACAGAACCCTTGGGTTACACCCTTGACTTTCTCAGGGGTTTGGGCAAAAACCCCCCCCCAGGGGAAAGGGTTTGTTTTTGGCGGGGAGGTCAATGCCCACCCCCCCAATTTACTTTCTTCTGTCTTTTCCTCCCAACGCAGCTGGGAGGCCCTTGGGGGCTGTGCTGGAGGAGCCCCCTGAGATCGCCCTCCTAAATTAAAAGGTGACCCAAAAACCCTCATTTTTGGTGGCCGCTTGGATGTAAACACTCATCCCCTAGGGGGTTTTGCTTCAAGGCGAAGGGGAAAGGTCCACCCCCTCTCCCCATAAATCACTTTGCAGTGGTCACTACGCGAGGGTCCAGCGGTGCCCCCCCCCACACCTCCCCCCAGAGGGAAATTTCAAAAAAAAAAGGCCAACTGGCAGTGCTTTCCCGGGAGGTCATTGAGCGTTGGTGGGCGGGTCCCCCCCTTTAAAAGGCCCCAGTTGAGGCGGTCAAAGCTTGCAGGGGGGCCTTCACATGTGCAGCTGAGGCAGCATACCTAAAAATTTAAGGGGGGGGCATATAAATTTGGACTGGTGGTTTTACAAAAAGGACATGTTACAAAAAACGCGATTCTAAAAGTTTAGAATCCCATTAAACCCCCTAGAAAGGACTCCCCTTCTGCACCAGCCTGTTACTGTTTTTGGGAAACAAGTAGCAGTACCCTTTGTCCAATTACCCAAAAGAATTTCTTTTTTTTATTCAATAGTGCTTCGGGAATTAAAATGGTAGGTTTAAAACTGAGAAATTTAAAAATTTTAAATAAATTTTATTAAGTATAAATTGCTAGAGGTATTTGTAAAAAGTAAATTAATTACAGCAATAAAATTAAAATCAACCCTTTTTCGAGTTAATTTTTTTTGTGCTGAAAGCACCATATCACATTTATTTTTTTTAACCCCCCAAGGGTAATTGGGCCTTTTAATAAGAATTAACAAATATGTACAAGTGTAAAAGGGGTTTATCCGTGAAAAAAGTCCTTAAAAAATAGTTAGCATGCCAAAGACTCGAATAAACTTAAAAAAAGGACTGACAAATCCTAAAAATAAACAAACTTCTTAAACCGGATTTGGAAACCCAAAACAGTTTCTTGAAAAAAACAAAGAATGCTAACCCAATGAAAATGCAATATCAACGACTGCGACACAAAATCGGGAAAAACGGGGAAAAATAATAAAAACACTAAGTGGGGCCCAAACTCGATCCTCCCCACAAGTTAAAAAACCCCCCAATTTTAAAAACCCGAGACGTAAACCAAACACAGGAACCAGAAACAAAATTAGGTCAAAAGCTATGGGCTAAGGCCCTGAATGTTCAGAGTGTTTATTTTGACACACAACCTAAAACCCAAGCCCAAAATCACTAAGTCTTTCCCAATTTTTCTGTAAACAAATTTTCTACAAACTAAAAAGGGTTAATGGGGACAGACAATCTGTCCAACCACAAGCGAGTTCCGGGCAGACTAAAATACTTCACACGAGTTGGGACACCCCCCCTCGATCCCGTGATAGCTACGTGGCCCAAACTGAGCTCAAAAAGGGGGGGCAGTATAAGGGGCAAACAAGCGATAATTACAGTAGTTTGACAATCAAACTAAATAAAGCACATTTTATATACATCCTAACAACAAAAGTTTAAAAAAGAAAATAACTTTCAAAAAATTTATATAAAGTCATACATTTACGATTTAGTTTATTATCGCAAATATAAGCAATAAAAAATTAATGAAAAGTTAAAAAACATTCCATATTACATAATAATTTTTAAAAACCCATTCGGGGGTTGCAACCCCCCCCCCCAACAGGGCAGAGGGTCCCATTTGGATTTTCCCTAAATGTCTTTCACATTTTTTCTTGTTACTAAATCAAATAAATTATCAAAATAAATATTAATGAAGTCTCTTTTTCCAAGAACCTTTTACAATTTCACAGCGCCCATCACTAGGATTTTCCCCTTTGTACTAGGGCAGTACACAGAAACCGTATCTCTTCATACTCGGGGTTATGTAAAAATCAGGGTAGAGAAGGTTTCCCCTGACAAGGGGGGCACTTGGGGCCGCTCATAGAGAGGAACTGCTTTTCCACTCTTAAGTAGTGGTTTGGAATGGGGAGGCAAAATGAACACCCTGAGTATGAAACGTTTAAAGGGTTTGTGTAGTGAAGGGGGGTCTGGGGCCCAGGACAGTGTTTGCTCACGAAAGTACATCCCCGCCCCACAAATTTCATTTAAACACTCGCTTTTTCTCCTCCTCACCCCAAAAATTACTGTGTTATAAAAATATAAAATTAGAAAAGACATGATATATATAGTTAATATGGGTTTGGAGGGTTTAAAGGGTTTACTTTTTGAAATTGAATAGAAAAAAAAAGGTAAAAAAGAAAAAAGGTTTTGGGGCAAAAATTTTTACGAAATTTTTTTTAAATTTTGGGGAAGTGCCCAAATACTCGTAAAAAGGGTTAAAAGGGGACACCACAAGAACTATAGCAAAATTTTTTCCCTGGTGTCTTTTGAGCTTAGTTTAAATTTATTTAACATAAGGAGGGGAGATTATAAGGGGATGTTAAATTTTGGGCAGCACAGCACCCACTGATCCCCCCCGGCATCTAATGTAAAAAGATGGAAAGTTTGAATTTTGGACTCTTCAACCAAGAGCAGAGGAAACCCAGGGCTTAAACCCTTTTTAAAACGAGTTCGGGAACAATCTCTAGTCCAGGTGTAACTAAACTTTGGAAACTGGGAAGGCTAAAGTAAATTTTGGTTTAAAAAAGGTGGGGGGGTGAGTGCATTGGCTTGCCTGCACTTGACACAGTGGCAACGCGCAAAAGACATTTTACGTTTCCATTCATTTTTGGGCCCAAGTAAAATTTTTTTCCCATTTACCGAGTGCCCTTTTTGGGACCCCCAAATTTTCCCCTATGGGACTAAGGGGGAGAAAAATCAATGGCTTGTTCACAAAATGAAAATTGGTAACACTACGAGATTCTTGGCTGTGGTGGAAAAAAACTTTTAAAGCTGAAAAACTTAGATGTTTTTCCCCCTCCATCAGTACCCCTTTCTAAAAAAAGTAAAAAAATTTAAATCGAACCCTTTTGTTCACTTCGGGTAACTGCTATACCTCTCAGTCTTTCCAGTGACTGATCAACAAACTGACCCTTGATTAAATCATCATGAGTTAGAAATTTAAGTCAGGTTTTTCCTGACTAGGTTGTTGACCGGGGGATTTGGGTGTTAATGATCCTGGGGGCAGAGGTCAATAAAACCCAAAAAATTTTTAACCCCAAAAACATCGTCATTTAACTAACTCAACAGGAGACAAGGATGGTTGTTAATTTTTTGACATTTGTTTTATAATTGCGCTGAGAGGGAAAAAATAGGGTTTTTCCCCTACAAGTTCAAGGTAAATTTTCCAGTGGAAATTTTTAATCACAAGTTTGGGTTTTTTACAAATACCAGCATGAAGGGTTTTCGTTCCCATCAACCAAATCCCCTGACCTGAAGGGGAAAAACACCCGGGGAAAAACCCACTGAAATATAACCCGTATAATTTGCTTGTCTAATATTAAATTTTGTGCCGAGGACTTTTAAACAGCCCATCCATAGGCTTCTAACAAAACATCTATCTTGAAAAGGTATTTGGCAGTTTATGGGCAGACATCTTTTTCTTAATAACGTGAATTTAAATGCCAGGCTCGAAAGAAATTACTTTAGTTTGATGTGTTTTGTTTAAATCCCAAATTTTTTCTCTCGAAAAAAATTTAAGGGGCTCAAAGTGAACGAAACTTTTTGTCAGATTTCACTTTCGGCGGGTAGTCACTATTTCCCGAGGGAAATTTCTAAAAAAATAGGATAAGGGGGGAATTGCTA
The DNA here is from genome assembly GCF_026875155.1 of Cherax quadricarinatus. Lineage (NCBI taxonomy): Eukaryota > Metazoa > Arthropoda > Malacostraca > Decapoda > Parastacidae > Cherax > Cherax quadricarinatus. Next base: position 20,719,547 of record NC_069480.1, on the reverse strand, counting down.
GGGTTTTGGTGGGCCCTTTTTTGCACGGAAAAGGAAAACGACTTTTTAGTGGGGGCGCCAGCCCCCACGAATGTTTCTCGGAAAACTCTTTCAACTTTAGCAATACCTCTAGTGTGTCCCTTTAAAACTTTTTTCTTCTTCTCGATACCAGATTTTTGGGCCCAGCCACAAAAACAGATTCAGGATTGTGAGTTTTCCCCGGTTTAAAAGGGAGAGGGAAAATAAGAAACAGGTACAAACAGGCCGGGAATGAGCCCCTTTATTTAGGGTTTCCAAATTCTAGGGCAATCTTTTTGTTTTCCTTGTTTTTTTGAGTTTTTTAGTACGTACAAAGGGTTGGGGAGAAATTTTTGTTTAAATTTTCTGCTAATGCCTGTAGTTTTCCCGAATATCTGAGGTAGTATGATCGATCAATTTTTCTTGTAAAGTCAGCAGACATAAAAGTTGGGTTTAAAATCTTCGTGGTTTAAAAATGGGAAAAAGACTGTGTAGTTTTACCTTAGCAGCTCTAGTCCCTCTCTTCAAATGCAACTTTTTTTTCACAGCAAACTCTAAAACAAAATTTGATCTTTTCGTCGTTGTTTAAAGTTTGAAATGCTCTTTGATAACTTTCAGGAAAAAAAATTTTTATGTCTTTTAAAATTTGTTTTTTTTTGACAGCGTCATAACTAAAAGTACTTAGCAAAAGGTAAAGCAGCCGTACAAATTTGAGCTCTTTTCCCCTCAAACAGTATGAAACAAGGGTTTCCCAGTGCTTACGTGGCCCGTTCATAGCACGAGCCCGGTTTTTCAAACACATCAAAAAATTTGGTCTAAGCACTTTCAAAAAACTTGGGAAACCCTAGATTCAGCTTTCTGCACATTTTAAAAGTGTATTTTGATTAAACAGTTGTTGTCTTCCCAGGGGCAACATTTTTTTCCTTTTGGGAAAACATTTTGGGTTTAATCTCCTCTGTGGGTTATTTGTGCAGTCCCCGCAACCCTAATGAGGCCTTCCCAAACCCCTCAAAAAAGATCCTGAGGAGATTGGGGCCAGTGGGCAATGGAAAGGGGTAGGGAAATTAACCCTGGTTTTGGACGGTCCCTTTGGTCGGACACTTTGGCCAAACCCTCTCTAGAGTGTCTTGATCGGTTTTAGGATAAGGGAAAAACAGGGGTAGTATACACTGTACTATATTAGGCGTGTCATAAAACACTATACTCCCGTACTATAGTGTCAGTGAAGGAAGGAGGGGAGCCCAGAACGGATTACACTTGGCTCAGCACTAGGCTCCCCCTTTGCTCTAGTTGCTCTTTTTTTCAAATTCAAAAAGACCAACTTCCTAAATTTTTAACTGGCTTTTTTTGAATCTAATCATAAACAGACCCTCTCTGTATGAGCAAGGAAAAAAATATATCTTTAATTAAGCTCCCGGGGAGTTTTTAGCGGGGGAAATTTTCCCGTTATAGTCCCCACCGGAAAATTTCTTTGGTACTCCCAAAAAACCCCTCGAAGTTTTAATGTACTTAACTCAGACAAAGTCCCGAGTATCAATTAACTGTTTACTTTGCTTCAAACACAAAATAATTTTTACTTCGAGAGAGTGAATTTTTGGAAAAAATATAATCCCAATAGGAATTTTAGTGTTTTGGGTTTTTTAGAGTTAGAACTCAAACAGTATTTCCATCTCCTTGGTGGAAAACTGTGGTCATCCCCCAACGGGTTAAAGTTTTTTCAAGTAAATTTTAAAAACCCCCTTCAGATTAGAAATTTTCCTAAAGGTTTTTAAAAAAAGAATGTTTTTGGGGTCCCCAAAAAGGGGAAAATTTTCTAAAAAACGGGAATTAAAAAAGGTCCCATACAGGGGCCCCCTTTTTAAAAAAAAGGAATTTTTTAAAAGTTTAAATTGCCGGCTAATGGACTGCCCTTCTAGGATCCAAAAAGTTAACCCGGGGTAAAAATTTTGTAGTTTAGTTTTAATTGGCCCATTTGGCCTGGGGAACGTTAAATTTTAATAGGGGGCCTAGCAGGAAATTAAACTGGGGGTCTCAAGGGGAAATAAAATTTAATGTAAAATTTTTAAAAAGTTATTTGGGGTTTAAGGATATTGTCCAAAAAAAAATTAATTTAAAATCTTTGGGAACAAATTAAAATTTTCCCGGAAATTTAAATTATTTGGGGGAAAAAATTTTCAATTTAAAAATTTATAAGGACCGGGGATGTTTAAAACCCTTTAAAAAAAGAAAAACCAAAAAATGAAAAGGGAGTTGGGAAAAAAGGGGTTTTTAAATAGAATATGAATTAAATTCCAAAAACCTTAATCCCTTTTTGGGGCTAAAAGGTTAAATAAACAAAAAATTCACCAACCCGGGAAACAGTCTCGAACCCCAACAAAAGGGAAACCAAACCTTTAATACAAGCCTATGGACTGCGGCAAGGGGAAACAGGAAAAAAATTTGGGGGAAAAAATATAAACCCCAAAAAGTTAAAAGACCCCTGAAAAAGCCTCCCCCCCAAATTTTTCCAAAACCCCCATACGGAAAAACGGGAAATTAAATTCCCGGAACCCAAAAACAAAAAGGTCAAAACATAGGCCTGGGAAAACCCGGAGAGTTTAAAAAGGTTTTTTCCATGGGGAAAAAACCCCGGGCAAAATGGAAAATCACCCCCTCCTTTCAAATTTTGTGGAACCCCAAATTCTTTTTTTTAAATTCCGGGAAACGGCAGAAATTTTGCCCCCCTGGGCCCAACAACCCAACAGTTTGGTTTTTGTATCCCAAAAGGTGGGAACCCCCCCCCCCCTTAAAAGTGAATGCAGTTACTTGAGTTTTTAAAAAGGCCATTTTAACCACCGACAAGCAAAAATTACCAAGTGGTTTTGAAATAAGGATTTAATTTTTTTTGGGAAATTTTAATTAAATTCCCAACAAAAAGCCCAAATAAGGTTTTCATCAAAAATTTTTTAAATTAATCCTTTACCGGGTTTTTTTTTGCCTAAACAAAATAAAAGAAATTAAAATTTAAAAGATAATTACCCCCTTACAATTCAAATAAATGGTTTGAACTTTAAAATTTTTGGGGGGTTCCAAAAAGGGCTAGGGGAAAACCACCGCTCCAATTTGTGGGGCCCCAAAAAATTTTAGGGCCGGGTAATTCCACGGTTTTATCCAATCGTTGCCCCAAAGGGGAATTTTGCCGGGAATTGGCAACCCCCCCAAAGTTCCCCAAGGTTTTTTGGGACTAAAAAATTTGGTGGTGGCCCTCCAGCTAACTCCCCCATTTTGAAAAGGGTTCCAAAGTTTTTCGGGTTTTCCCCCTTGGGGAGCGTTTATTGGGGTTAAACCCCGACCCCGCCGACCGGCAAAAGCTCTGGTTGGGAACCTTAATTCATCCCTAGTTCTCCATGGTAACTGCCTCAATTTTTGGGAAACCCCCCACCCCCTTCCAAGAAGGGTTTTTGGTGCCCAAGCAAACACCCCGGCTTTTGGGGGTTTTTTTGGTTTTAAAACTCCCCCGCCAAAAGGGCTCGGAAACCTTCCCTAAAAACCCGAAAAACACTTTTCTAAAGGGGTGTGGGGTTTAAATTGCATAACAAAATGTCCCCCCCATTCCCCGGACATTCACTTGCCGGGATTTTCCAACCCCAAATTCACTGGCAAAACTCCCCGTGGGAATGGAAAGGAGGCTTTTAAATCAAATTTACCGATTTTAAAGCCCCTTTTGGGAAACCTGGCAGAGTTTAGGCACCAAATCTCCCTTTTAAACCAAAGGGGTTTTTGAAGGAAAAATGAAAGGGAAAAAATTTCGGAGGCCCTTTTTTTAACTTGGGCCCCCTTCCCCCTATGGTTACCGGGGGTTGGGGCTTTCGGAAGCCTTAGCCAACCCCTTTAAATGGAGGGCTGGGGCCCCCTTGTTGTCTTTTCCCTTTACCCCCCAAAGGGTTTTTTTAAAATTTCCGGGATTTCCATCCCTTTTCCTTGGCCCGCCGGGGGTTTTTTAAAGGCGGTGCTTTCAGGGCTTGGGGGGTTTATAAAAAAGGAACCCGGCGGGCACGGGGTTAAAAATTTAAGGGGGCTTTCCTTTTTTCTCTAAGGGCCCTTACACCGGGCCCTCCACCCGGTTGGTGTTAAATGAAAAAATTGTTTAAATTTTCTTTTTTTGCACAATTTTTGATTTCCTACTTTCCCCTAAGGAAAGGGAAACCCCCCCTTTTTAGGGTATGACCGATGACCCGGCCCCCTTTTGGGGCCCTGGGGAGCCGCCCCTTTTGGATTCCCCATTCCCGGAAAAGGAAATCATTTTGGGCTTATTTCCCTAATTGGGGTAAGAATTTGGGCAAACCCCCAAAGGAATGATCCCTTGAAAGGGGGGCCAAAAAAAATTTAGACTGGGGTTTTTCCCGGGGCCCTCCGGATGGAGTGGGGGTTTAATTTTAGGACCCGGCATTCTAAAATTCGGGAAACCCCCCCTTTAAAAAAAAAGTCTCCCAAAGAACTCTTGGATCTTTTGGGATTATCCAAAGGCCAACCCCATTGGGGCCGCCCATTGAGGTTTTTCCACATTTTTTGGCAAAAACGTTCCCTTTTATCTTTCCAAAAAATTTCTCTGGGTTTAAGCCCAAGAACCCCCACAATAAAAAATCAAATTCCTTCTGGTTTTTCTCGGGAGGGGCCAAGCCCTTTTCGGGCCAAAAAAGGTGTTGGCTCCTTTTTGGGGGGGCCCCCGCCCCTTGGCTTTTGCCATTTAGGGTTTTTTAAAACTTTCCCGCCCATTAAGGACGGGTCAACTGGTAGGCTGCCAAAAAAAAGGAGGAAAAATTTCAAAAAAAATTCCCCTAGGGGGAAAAACTGATGAGAATTTTAACCGCCGGGCAAAAGGCATTCCCATGCATTTTCCCGGCCCCTTGGGGGATGTTTGGTTTTCAATCCCACACCCCCAAAGGGTTTTGCCCCAAAAATGAACCCTTTTTTCTCCAGGTGGGAAAAAGGTGCGGGCAAAAGTTTTTTGAGCTAGCCAGTGCCCCTCCCCATCCTCTACTCTTGGCCCGCAGGGGGATTTAAAGGCAGGCTGCTTTCATGGCTTCGTTCCTATCTCCAGGACAGTGGGCCGGGTACGCTTCCAGGGGCATGCCTCTTCTCTCAAGACCCTGGACACCGGCACTCCACAGGCGGTGGTGCTTAGTCCCACTCTGTTCAATGTACTGATGCATCAGCTGGTGTGCCTGCCTTTCTCCAGAGGGACCATCCTCCTCAGCTATGCCGATGACCTGGCACTGTCGTACCTAGGAAGCGCCGGCTTTGCAGCGTGCCCAGGAGGACCTCGATCTGCTGGCTTCCACCTGCCGTCACTTGGGACTCAAGATATCTGCGGCGAAATCCAAAGCCATGATCCTTCGCACCAAGGTGCCCAGTCAGAGGCTGCGGGTCCTGGGCATCGACCTGGAGTGGGTTCACAGTTATAGGTACCTTGGCATCTACATTGACAGGCACCTCACCTTCAGAAACATGTGCACCACATTAAAGAGAGGGCTCTGCAGAGGGTCAGTGGCATTGAGTGCCATGGCCAACCCTAGGGTTGGGGCCAGCCTCGAGGTCATGAGGTTGTTCTACATCCAGGCAATACGTTCCCTCGTTGACTATGGGGCACTTGCTCTGGTTCACGCCAGACCCACAAACATCAAATCCCTCTGTGTCATCCAGACCACAGCTGTACGGGCCATGCTGGGGGCTCCTGGGTGGGCCAATGCAGTGGCTCTGAACCTTGAGCTGCAGCTACAGCCTCTTGAAGACAGGATCCAACTGGTAGCTGCCAGGAGGATTGCAAAGTATCCCGACTCCCAGGGCTGACAAACTGATGAGAGATTTACAGGTCCGCCAGGGACAGGTCATTCCACTGCATCCCGGCCGCCGATGGATGTGGTCGGTAGCAGATGCCACACAGAAGCTCTTGCCCATGACATTGCTCCAGGTGGGAGGCTGCGACAGACTGGCAGCGAACTACACGGTGCCACCCCCTTGGGCACCAGAGCTGTTTGCGGTGAGCTGGACAACCCTACCAGACAGCAAGAGGCATTGCACCCGGGACATTCTGCACCACCTTGCCTTGGCTAGCATTGTGGGTGTGGAAGGCCCAGGGTGTGTGCCATATTACACTGATGGCTCCAGAGACCCAGTGGCAGGCCGCACAGCTGCTGGGATGTTCCACAGCAATCTGACAGCAGGTTGGCGCCTCCCAGACCATTGCACCATCCTCCAGGCCGAACTCTTTGCCATCCAACAAGCTCTGCGGCATGCTCTTGCAGACCATCAGCATCCCCCCATCATCCACGTTGATTCCAAGGCAGCAATCCAAGCGCTTATGCACAGAGAGTCAAAGGACAACATACACTTAATCACATCCATCCGGGGTGACCTGCAGACTCTCATGGCCCAGGGTCGCAGGGCTACCATCAACTGGATCCCGAGCCATGTGGGTATCCCTGGCAATGATGCTGCAGATGAGGCTGCTAGGACTGCAACCCTCGAGGCACAGCCACATGCTGCGATCTCCATCAGCCTCAGCCAGATTGCGCTGTTGGCTGCTGGTGCGGCGAGGCACCCATTCCCTGACCCTGGGGAGTCACGGAGCCTCTGTTGGTATGTCAGGGCGACCCACAGGGTGCCCCCTCCAAGTCTTCGGACACAGTCCAGGGAACTGAGGGTGCATATCCACCGCCTACGCTTAGGGTATCCCACCACTGCGCGGATTGTTGAACGGGCACGAGAGGAGCTCTGTGCCCATTGTGACCGAATGGTTCCACAGCCCTTGGTGCACTACCTGTTTGACTGCCCGGGTACGATGCCCCTTCGCCGTAGACACTTCCCATTGACCCCAGTAGGGCAGACCCGAGAGAATGAGGCAGCACATCTTGTGTACTTAGCTGTCAGGGACTTGGAAACCTTACTTCCAGTCCTTGCATGTCATCCGCCCCCCGCTGAAGTTTGCTGCAAGGGCCTGCTTTGGGCCTCCATTGCACTGCACACCAGCCACTGTTAGTGCACACTAACGTTTGGTACATCATCTGGCCATAGGGCCGGTGAGGTACCCCCCCCTTCCTGCTGAAGACCTGCCACACAGGTGCAAGTAACGATAAATGTCACTTCCCTACCTGGGGAGCCAATGCCGGGTCACCAAAATGGAAGAGACCCGGGCCGGGATTACCGGCGAATCAAATAGAATAGAATAGAATAGAATAGAATTTTTCCTCATTTAACGGTATTTTAGAGTAATTTTTTGAAAACCTTATAGATTTTATTATTATTATTATTATTATTATTATTATTAAAGGTTCGCAGATATTCTCTCTTTCTACTGAGTGTCTGAGACCTCAGTCTCCCATGGGAGGAGTTTACCTGGAGAGAGTTCCGGGGGTCAATGCCCCCGCGGCCCGGTCTGTGACCAGGCCTCCTGCCGGATCAGAGCCTGATCAACCAGGCTGTTACTGCTGGCTGCACGCAAACCAACGTACAAGCCACAGCCCGGTTGATCAGGTACCGACTTTAGGTGCTTGTCCAGTGCCAGCTTGAAGACTGCCAGAGGTCTGTTGGTAATCCCCCTTATGTGTGCTGGGAGGCAGTTGAACAGTCTCGGGCCCCTGACACTTATTGTATGGTCTCTTAACGTGCTAGTGACACCCCTGCTTTTCATTGGGGGGATGTTGCATCGTCTGCCAAGTCTTTTGCTTTCGTTGTGAGTGATTTTCGTGTGCAAGTTCGGTACTAGTCCCTCTAGGATTTTCCAGGTGTATATAATCATGTATCTCTCTCGCCTGTGTTCCAGGGAATACAGGTTCAGGAACTTCAAGTGCTCCCAGTAATTGAGGTGTTTTATCTCCGTTATGCGCGCCGAAAAGGTTCTCTGTACATTTTCTATGTCAGCAATTTCACCTGCCTTGAAAGGTGCTGTTAATGTGCAGCAATATTCCAGCCTAGATAGAACAAGCGACCTGAAGAGTGTCATCATGGGCTTGGCATCCCTAGTTCTGAATGTCCTCATTATCCATCCTGTCATTTTTCTAGCAGCTGAGATTGATACAATGTTATGGTCCTTGAAGGTGAGATCCTCCGACATGATCACTCCCAGGTCTTTGACGTTTGTTTTTCGTTCTATTTTGTGGCGCGAATTTGTTTTGTACTCTGACGAAGTTTTGATTTCCTCGTGTCTACCATATCGGAGTAATTGAAATTTCTCATCGTTAAACTTCATATTGTTTTCTGCAGCCCACTGAAAGATTTGGTTGATGTCCGCCTGGAGCCTTGCAGTGTCTGCAATGGAAGACACTGTCATTCAGATTCGGGTGTCATCTGCAAAGGAAGACACGGTGCTGTGGCTGACATCCTTGTCTATGTCAGATATGAGGATGAGAAACAAGTTGGGAGCGAGTACTGTGCCTTGTGGAACAGAGCTTTTCACCGTAGCTGCCTCGGACTTTACTCTATTGACTACAACTCTTTGTGTTCTGTTTGTGAGGAAATTATAGATCCATCTACCAACTTTTCCTGTTATTCCTTTAGCACGCATTTTGTGCAATTATTGCTACCCAAGATCATCAGAGAGATGTATGGCATTCAGGATGGAGAGTTATACGGGGTAACTTTAAATGGAACTCACAAAATTTTTGTGAAATTGCTCACAGCAACAGTCTATGAATCGTTGGTCAATCATTTTCAGGACGTAAATCTTGATGCTACACCAGCTGTTCGTGTGAGGATGATTGACGTATCCATGCATTACACATGAATCAAGCTTTGCAACCTTACCTTCGAGGCAGTTGAGGCAGATATTAGAAGAGTTTTTGAGAAATATGGGCCAGTTCATATGGCCCAGTATGGTACATGGGTGACGGGATCCTATGAGGGTCTACAGGAAGGCACTTTTAACCTCAAAATGACATTGCGACACCCCATACCGTCCTACGCGTACCTACAGGAATTCAGGACACAGGTCATGGTTTCGTATGCGGGCAAAGACGTACATGCTGCCTATGTGGGTAATATGATCACATTGCAGCGGAGTGTGGGAAGCGGCAACGGGCGCCTGGCCCAGAGGTGGAGGCATCTGCTTCTGCAATTGAAGAAGCAGGTGGAGAACGACATGAGGGAGGGTGTGGTTGTCTATGGAGCGAGATAGTGGATGAGATGCATATGGCTGGGGAAGAGGGTGAGACCCTCCACAAGTTAACTGGCCCAGAGACTCTTCCAGTGGCAAGTGATAAGCAAAAAGTACAGGAGGAAGTGTTGGAAATTGAGGAGGTATTGGCTGAGATGTTGAAGTCTTTGTCACCGCCTGAGGAGGCGGTTGCACCTGAGCGGGTAGTAGACGACGAGTTGACGGCTGTAGTGCATCAACGACAGCAGAACCACATGGACAAAGGGATCAATGAACCAAAGCACAGTGACAGTAGAGGTTCATTGTGAGGCATCCCCAGACCAAACTATGGAGGATGAGGTCGTCACGAGGAAGAGGGCTGCTGCATTGGATTCAGATAATGTCCTAACGCCAGCGCAGCAGCCTGGGAAGCAGATTTGGGCGGAGGGTGAAGGTAGTGGTGGCCACGACAGGAGAAATCGAAAGAAGGGGGGGGAGAGAGGGAAGTGTGAAGGTGATAAGTGCAACTACAAGCTCTGGTGCCCCTGGGAAGAGTGGAGAGAGGAGGCAGGGGTAGAAACTTTAAAAGGCCTCAGGTGTATGACAGTAAACGTTAACCGTTTGTGCAATAGTGTAAAGAGAGAATGGTTTAGAACATTTCTGAATAAATCTAGAGTGGATGTTGTGTTCCTTCAGGAGCATAATTTTAAGGAGGGTAGGGTGTTGGAGGTGGCAGAGTTTCAGGTGGTAACTCTGCCATCTGCCCGTTTAAAAGGAGGTGTGGATTTATTAATTAGGGAGGTGAACCCATTTGTTTAGCAGAGAAGTGAGAGGGGAGGGGGAGTGTGTTGCGCATGCATGGTTGGTGAATGAGCAAGCGTGTGTCCTTTGTAAGCATGTATGTGCCTGCAGAGCATAACACACAGGTGAAACAGGAGTTTGTTTGTGAAGACCTTGGGTTTTTCTTACGTGCATTACCGGAGGTGGCACTAGTAAGAGGCGACTGGAATTGCGTTATTAGGAGGGCCGATGTGGAACCGAAAGGTGCAAGTAATGTGTCTGTGACCCTAAGAGATTTAATGAGGGATATTCGGTTACGGGATGCGTTTGAGGGGGTGTGGGAGACAGAGCATACGTTTGTTAGGAGAGGGTATGCAGCGAGGTTAGACAGAGTGTATCTTTCTCAAGGGGTTGTAGTACAATCTTTAAAAACTGTTGAGGTAGCATTGTCGGATCATAGAGCAGTGGTGGTGGAGGTAGGGAGGGAGGTGCTTGCAGAAGTATAAAGGAGTTACTGGAAATTGAACATAAGTGCGTTGAGTGATGAGGAGGGGGTTAGAGGGATTTTCAGTCCTATGGAAGGAGCTTAGTGAGGATGCACTGGGGATGGAAAGTGTCGTGAAATGGTGGGATTGTGTCGCTAAGGAAAGGATTAGGAATTATTACGTTAAGGAGGGTAAATGTATAAATAATTTAAAATAAGGACATTCAAACTATTTAGAGGACAGATTAAGGGGTTGTTATGGGCAGGGGGCTGTAAGGGGCAACTATCTTATTGACAAAATTGTCGAAGTTAAGGGAAGACTGAGGGAGTTACAACATGAGAGGTTTCAAGCGGTGAGGGTGCAAGCACGGGGTAGAGGAGGTGCAATGGAGCGACAAGCCATTGGTGTGTGTGTTGCGACTTCAAAAGCAAAGGCATCAGGTTACAGCTATCCCAAGGTTAGATGTACACGAGTCGGCAGGAGGTTATAGGGTAGGTCAGGAAATAAGGGATACGAAAGGAATGTGTGCGTTGTGGATAAATGGTTTGAAAGGTATTGGACAAGTAGAGGGGTGTGGGATGTGGCTTTAGAGAAGATGTGTGTGTACGTGATGTGCAATTTAGGGAACAGTGATAGGAAGGCATTAGGAGGGGCAATTATGGTAGAAGAAATAGAGATGGCATTAAGGGAAATGAGCAAGGGCAAGGCACCATGAATAGACGGTCTCCTGGCTGAATTTTATCTACAACAATGGGAGTTGATAAGGGGTTTCATGGTCAGGTTATTAAATCAGATGAAGGAGAAGGGTGAGATGGGGGACAAGCCAGCAACAGCAGTTGTAGTGTTGGTCACGAAGGGTAAGGGGCAGCACACCCTCAAGGAGTACCGTGCCATATCCCTACTATGTGCAGATTATAAGGTATTTGCTAAAATCTTGGGTAATCGGTTTAAATGTGTTGTAGGGAGAGTGGTTTCGAAAATGCAGTATTGGTTCCCTGGAAGGTCGATGATTGAAGGTCAAGAGATACTGAGAAATTTTGTGAAGTCAAAAGGGGGGGGGTGAGGTGTGCCGGCATTGTTGGCTTTATACTGGCAGGGGGCCTATGACAGATTGGAAAGGGGAGTATTGGGGGCTATACTCAGAAGGCAGGGTTACGGGGAAAAAATAGTTAATTGGGTAAACACGTTGTACAAAGGAGCCAAGATGTGGGTACAGATAAATGGATGCATGGGGAGGAGATTGCAATGGATAGGGGACTTAGGCAGGGGTGTCCCATGTCACAAATATTGTTTGTGTGCATTCAGGACCCCATCTATAGAATGGTTGAACGTAGTGTATGTAATAAGAGTGGGGGTGGGGTGGAGGTAGGGAAAGTATGGCCTGGATTATTAGGATATGTAGATGATACAACAATCCTTGTTCGGGAAGGGATGTCGCTGGGGGTTTTGGATGTTGTGCAATTGTTTGGACGTGCAACTGGAATGCAGGTAAATAATGAGAAGTCAGTGATCATGGGATTGGGAGATTTGGTAGGGGGTTTACCTGGAGTTTACCTGGAGAGAGTTTCGGGGGTCAATGCCCCTGCGGCCCAGTCTATGACCAGGCCTCCTGGTGGATCAAAGCCTGATCAACCAGGCCAATAGACCAGGCTGGTCTATTGGTAATCCCCCTTATGTATGCTGGGAGGCAGTTGAACAGTCTTGGGCCCCTGACACTTATTGTATTGTCTCTTAACGTGCTAGTGAGACCCCTGCTTTTCATAGGGGGGATGTTGCATCGTCTGCCAAGTCTTTTGCTTTCGTTGTGAGTGATTTTCGTGTGCAAGTTCGGTACTAGTCCCTCTAGGATTTTCCAGGTGTATATAATCATGTATCTCTCCCGCCTGCATTCCAGGGAATACAGGTTCAGGAACTTTAAGCGCTCCCAGTAATTGAGGGGGGAGGGAGATGTAACGTTGTGAGGAAACAGGCAGTGTCTTTAAAAATTTGTGGTATGATCTATAGGGATGACCTGAACGTGGCATATGAGGAAAACTCAAATCTGTTGTTGGAAAGAATCCTGGGGCATCTGGGTGCATTGAGATCTCATCATCTGACCCTCGTGGAAAGAGTGATTGTCATTAATGTATTATTGTATAGGAAGGCATGGCATTTAGCGGCCGTGTTCCCAATAACAGGAACAGTGATTGTGGGGATTCTGAGACAGTTGTTTAAATTCTTGTGGGGTTCAAGTTGCAAATGGTTACGGAGAGAGGTTGTAATGTTACCTGTGCGTCAGGGTGGGTTGGGGTTGATGGACTTGAGAAGGAGGGTTAAGTGTGTGTTTATTAACCCTTAAACTGTCCAAACGTAGAATCTACGTTTTTTCAATATTTGAAAGTATGTAAAAAAACTTTGATCTACTTTTGTAGCACTACGCATGTGAACATAGATCTGCTTGGACAGTTTAAGGGTTAAATGAGAGGTTTTGCACAATGGAGTTAGGGGGCGGCAGCTTAAAAAAGTACATGATAGGTTGGGAAAGTTGCATGGTGGAGTGGAGTTGAGAGAATGTGAAATCGGGTTGCGGGCTTTCATGTTGGTTAGAGAACCGAGGAAAATTTGAATAGGGGTTTTGTGTAGGTTGCTTGCAGGGAGGATCATTGCCCCAATAAAAGGGGTTTGTTCCCCATTTTACACTGGGGGAAAATTTGGGTTTTTGGTTTAGCAAGCTAAAAGGTAAATCTTTTAGGGTGCTTTAGGTAACTTATCGTTTTCTCAAGGCATCCTACCGTGGGGAAAGGGTATTGAAAACCCCCAGCATCCACTGATCTCCCCCCAGCATCCCTGATCTACTCCAGCTTCCACTGACCCCCCAAAGCATCCACTGATCTCCCCCAGCACCCCGATTACCCCAGAAATCCACTGATCTCACTCCAGCATCCCCCGGACTACCCGGGCTTTTCCATGTTTTCTCCCCCAGCATCCCCCTGTTTCTACTCCCCATCCACGATCAAAACCCCGGGCATCCCACTGATCTCCCCCAGAAACCACGATCTCCCCCAAGCACCCAAAACTATCTACTCCAGCACCCATACTCCCCCCACAACCCTGATCTCTCCGGGCACCCCTTGATCTCCCCACATCCACTGTTTCTCCCCCACCCATCCACGGTTCTACTCCAGCATCCATGATCTCCCCCAGCATCCACTGATCAAACTCCCACCCCACTTTTTACCCCAGCATCCACGTTTCTCCCCAAAGCATCCCGGGATTCCCCCAGAAATCCACTGTTCTCCCCCAAGCATCCATGTTTCTACTCCACCCATCCTCTGTCTCCCCCAAGTTTCCCGGATCTACCCCAGCACCCAAATAAACCCTACCCCAGCATCCACGATCTCCCCCAGTTTCCACTGATCTTACCCCAGAACCCATGATCAAAACCCCAGCACCCCCAGACTTTCCCAAGCATCCCCCGATCTACCCAGCATCCACTGATCTCCCCCCAGCTTCCACTAAATCTCCCCCAGCATCCACGATCAAACCCCAGCATCCCTGATCTACTCCAGCACCCACTGATCAACCCCAAAACCACTGATCTACCCCAGCTCCATATCTCCCCCAGTACCCACTGTTTTCCCCGCATCCACTATCTACCCCAGCATCCCCCTGATTTTTATTCCACACCCACTGATCAACCCAGCACCCACTAAATCTACCCCAGAAACCAGATCAAACCCCAGCACCCCACTGACTACTCCAGCACCCCACTGATTCCCCCCACTTCCACTGATCTACCCCCCTTTCCACTGACCCTACCCCACACCCAATGTTTCAAACCCCAGCACCCAAATTGTCTACTCCAGCATCCATTTTTCCCCCCCAAAGAAACCACTATCTCCCCCTGCATCCACGTTTTCCCTCCAAAATCCACTGATCTACCCCACACCATGTTCAAACCCTAGAAATTCCTGCCCAAAACATAATTTTCCCATTACTCTAAAACTTTCTTTCAAATATTAAAATTTCCCCCGGGCCCTTTTTCCAATTTGGGGGCCCCGGGCCTTGGGTTCCCCCCTTTGGGGAATGTCTGAGACCAAGTCCCCCATGGGAGGAGGCACAAGTCCCCCCTTCATTTTTGGGCCCCCAACGGGCCCCAGGCCTACCCACAAGCTAGGCCTCTCTGGTCTGCCATCCCCCCCCCCAAAAGGGGGGAAGGGGAATGACAGTCTTATGAGCTAAAGGCTCGGGTTCGGGCCCACCTCCCCCCCCCCCTGGGAAAGGGCTGGGCATGGTGTCGATGATTTAAAAAATTTAAATTTTTTTTTTATTTTAATTTAAATTTAAATATTTTTTCTTTGAAATACTTGGAAATGTTATAAAAACTTTTTTTTAAATTTTTTTAAAATACTTTGTTAAACTTTTAAATAACGAATATTTTCTTTAAAGTTCATTTGGGTTTTAATTGCCTTTATTGTTTTTTTTTGGGAAATTTTTTAAAATAATTTATTATGATTAAAGAAATACAGCAGAAATTCATTGCTTACTTTCCTCGTTAAAAAAAATTCATTTTGGGGGACAAAATTAATGTTAATAAAAATAAAATCATTTTTTTTTTTTTTTTATTTTATTTAGAACAATACAGTACAAAAATTAGTTTAAAAAACAATAACATTTCTTAAAACAATAAATTATTAACAAACCACACAAACAGAATTTGAGAAAAACCAAATATCCCTCCCCACCCATACATAAAAAACCCCTACCCTATGAAAACCAATTTATTTATTTATTTCAATTTTTTGCACACAACAGAGGTACAAAAAAATACAGTAAGGGCCCGTTGCCAAACCCATTTAATCCTAGCATTTGCATTAGGGGGCTGGTTTTAAAATTAACTTAAAAAATTAAACCCAAACAATGATGAAATCAGTGAAAAAATTTTTTAAATTTGTAAACAGATTACAAATAAAAAAAAGGGTGGTATTACAAAGACGGGGTCAAATTGTTCCTTCAGTTAGGTATGATTCTGTTTGGGTAGTGTATTTAAAAAATAAAAAAGGGTTTTAGTTTTGGGTTTTTGGGTTTAAAAATTTTATTGATTTAATTGGAAAAACCCAAATTTAAGATATACAATTTTTTAAGGTTCAGTTATTCAGTATTTTTTTGGGTTTTTTGGGGGAGAAAGTGACTTTTGAGAAGAATTTTAAATTTTTAAAAACGGGGTAGTGTTTCTTTTATATTTACAGGTAATAAAATTCCGATTTTAGGGCCTTTTTGTGCATTGGGGTTTTTTTTTTTGTGGGAAAGGACACGAAAACCATCAAGAGTGATCTGTGCCTTGTTTTAAGGGTCATTCTCTGCATCGACGGTTCGACACCATGCCAAACCCCCTTCTAGGGTGGGGTAGGTGCCTGAGCCCGAGCCTTTAGCTATAAGACTGTCACTCCCTTAGCCCCCTTGGGGGGGGGATGGCAGACCAAGGGGCCCTGGGTTTTGTGGTTTCCCCCCTGGGGACATTTGGGTTTCCAAAAAATGGGGGGTTTACTTGTGCCCCCCTCCCATGGGGGGACTTGGGCTCAGACACCCCAAAAAGAGGGACCCAAAGGGCCCGGGGCCCAACCACTTGGAAAAGGCCCCCCCCGGGAAGAATACCGGCTAATTTTTTAATTTTTTAACTCTGAAATCAACACCATGCCAAACCCCTTTTCTTGGGTAGGGTGGGGCCCTGGGGCCCGAGCCTTTAGCTAAATAAGACGGGTCTTTCCCCCATAGCCCCCCTTGGGGGGGGGTTGGACAGACCAGGGGAGGCCTAGCTTGTGGCTGGGCCCTGAGGACATTTGGGCCCCCAAAGATGAGGAGGTATTTGTGCCTCCCCCCAGGGGGAGACTTGGGTCTCGCACTCCCAAAAAGAGGGGGGCCAAGGCTGGGGCACCACTTGGAAAAGGGGGGGCCCGGGGAGACCCCCGGTTTAATTTTTAAAACCAACACAAAAAACAATGGCGACTGCGTTTCGCCGCCGTTTTAAAATACTTTTTTGTATTCAACTAACACGGGGAAATCAAACACCGGCGAATCATTTAAATTGTTACGGGGCCAGAAAAATTAAAGGGTGATATTTAGGGCATTAAAACCTTTGAACCCTTGTGTGGCGTCCCCTTTGAATGGAACTCACAGTTTTCCATAATTTTGTGACACTCAGATGTACGAGAAGATTGTGACCCAGTACCAGGTTATAAGAAAGGGAAAGGGCACCCCAGCATTTTTTTCCATTTTGCTTGACTTTCACGATACTAAAAAGTGGTACGTGTAAAAAAACATGCCTTTTGACCCAAAATGAATTTGATATACGTAAAGTTTTTAAAACGTTATGGAAAAAATCCACCTGGCCCACCAGGGGTTGGGGTTGGGTCGGGACGGCCACTAAATGGCCTTCGGGAGGGGTCATTACGTTAAAATTGCCCTGCGTCAGCCGTTTCCCTTTCGTACGTTAAACTGGGGGATTTTTTTCCCCAGGTGAACGTTTACGTACCCGGGGACAGGAAGAACTTTCCCGCCTCTGGGGCTCTGGATCACATAGGGCCTCAGTGTTCCAGCGCCGCCCCCAATCGGGGCGTGGTCGTCGACTGACGGGAGGTCCCCCTTTCACCTCTGGAAGAGGAGGTTGTCGGACCTCCCCGCATATGACATTGGAGTGCTGGGTTGATAGGGCCCCTTGTACTAGAGTAAACTTTTTGGGGACTCTACCTGGGACGGGCCCCCTTGACGAGGTGGAACATGTAAACAGTGAAAATCCCCTACCCAAGAGAGGCGGGGTGAGATGGAAGCCAAACATTGTACCCTGCTTAAGTGACCTATTACATCGCATGAGTCTATTCTGTGTTGGTTCTGATGGGGGAAATTATTTTTGCAGATGGCGATCAGATAACTAAAGTGGAGTTTTGGGAGAGTTCGAGTTTTTCAAAACTGTTGAGGCAGAAATTCAAAAGGGAAAAACCCATCCAAGTATTGAAAATTTTGAAGATGCTTTTTCCCTGGAACGTCCCGGCTACCCCGCGTCTCCAAAGTTTGCCCTTGCCCCCGGGACAATTTCAGGGAAGAAGACGTGTCAAAATCCGGGGGGGGGGGGTCGGGGCGAGCCCCAGGCCAGCGGGTAAAAACACGGGGATTGCAAAAGGGGGCGGGAATCCCTTGGGGTTGCCGCGAAAAGACCAAAGGGAGGGTAGCCCCTAGGGGAAAAAGCCCCCCTTTTAACACTTTTTGGGTGGGTAAAATTTAAAATTTTAAAGGGGTTTGAAATCTGTCAGAAAGTGTGTGCAGGTGCGTGAGGGGGTTGAATCGTTTTGAAATTTGGATGTGTGTTTTTTGAAAGGGAACATAACCAAAAGTAGGAAGTTTTGTTTGGAGGGATGGTTATGACTTTTAGGGTGACTCACTCCGGGGCGTCTGAAAAAGGGTGGGTGGCTGTTTTTGAAAAAAGGGGACCACCCCTTTTTGTGCTGAGACATTGGGGGGAAAAGGGGGGGGAGGGCCCACGGGGTTTGAGAGCCCGGGGGGGGTTTGGGGTAGAAAGAAAAATTTGGTTTTTGGGTAGGGTTTTTTGGGGGCCCGGCTGAACTGATTTTAATTTTTAAAATACTTTTTTAGAGATGTCTTGGTATATTTTTTTTGGGGGTCCCCTCCAAAAAATTACAGGGGGGGTAGGTGGTGACTGGAACTTGAAGTGCCCCCGGGAAAGGGATGTTAAACCGGGGGGGGGGGGTTTTCTGTTCGCTTTTTTTGGGGGTGACTTGTTGTCTGGTTTGGGGTTGGGTTTTGTTTGAAACCGGGGAAAGGACTGACTTGGGATTGGGGCCATCTTTTGTGCATGGGGGCTATGCAATGTTTAGTTTGGTGTATTTTTTCTGGGGCGGGTGGTCGAAATTAAATGTGCGTGATTGAATGTCTTTTTTCTCCGACCCCCGGGGGAGTTTTTTTTGGAGCTCGACTGGGGAGGTTTTCCCACATCGTTTTAAAAAGGGGTATGGGAAAAATGAAAAACCGGATGCTACAAAGTGCGGGTGATGGGAACTATCGAGGACTTCTGGGGCCCCTATGGGGGTAGACTCCTGGGGGGGGGGATGGGATTTGTAAAACCCGGATGAGGGTTGTTTAAACCTCGAATTAAGGATTTTTAAAGTGAATCGGTTTTAAGGAGGCCACTCGCTTTGGGGTTTTTGGGTTTTTTAAGGTAAAATGGAGGGTCATCTACGACAAAAGTTTTTGCACAGGGGGAGAGGGATCTGGGGTTTAAACCCCGTGGATGAGATCGATGCTTAAAAAAACAAAACCCCAAATTTTTGGGAAAAAAAAGGTTTTTCGATGGGGGCGCATTTCGAGTGGGGGGGAGGAGGCCCTTTTTTGGGGGACAAGCCCTCTGCTTGTTTTTCAAAGGGCAGACACAAAGGCGAAAAGCGACGGGTTTTTGGTTTAGTGGGGGCAGGGTGAAGTTGAAAGGGTATATTTAGGGAAAGGTTTTTAACAAAACCTGAGGGGATAAGTTTTTTAGGGCGATTTTTGGGGTAAGATCCAGATGGCCCCCAAATTTAAAACGTGATGAGCAAAGCGATACCGGGTTTTTTGGGGGGAGGCGTCGAAAGCGAGTTTAAATTTATTATGATCGCCTTCTCATGGGGGTGCCTTATTTTGAGGCAGAGGTTGGGAGGCACTACAAGGGAAAGAGTAAGGGGGAAAGGGTCCAGGCATTGATTTTGGGGGTTCCCTTGTGAATTTTATAACAAACATTGGGAGGGAATTCGGACTTTTTTTGGTTTGTTTCGGAAAGTGATGAAGGGGGGGGGTTTTTAGGTCTTTTCTCAGCGAACAGCCGGGGTTTGGGCTTTTTAGGAAATTTTATGTGCCATTACGATCAAAAAACTACCGTCCCAAAATCGTTTATGGGGTGTGGGCTATAAAATATATGCGGAAAAAAATTGATTTAGAATTTTAAGGGAAAATGTTTGATAAAAGGGAAAAAAAAAAAAAAAACCAAAAAAAAAAAAAGAGTCGTTTTGGGGTGCCCCCTAGGTCAATGTATGAAAGGTCCCGGGGAAAATCGGGAGTTTGTTGAGGAATGCGGGGGGGGGGGGGGGTGGTGTTTTGGGTTTAGAATGGCGAGCCGCTTTTGATAGTGTGGAAAAGAGAGGTTCTGTGGAAAAATTTTTGAGATGGGCAGGGTTTTGGAAATGAGGTCATCATGTGGGCCCCTTCATTGTACAATGGGGCGGGTTTTTTTAAAATACAAATTAAAAAAAGGGAAGTTTGGTGTTTTTGTACAAATGGGGCCCGGGGGGCCCTTCGTCAGGGATGCCCCATGTCTCAAATGTTTTTTTTTCATGTATGCAGGACCCTTTTTTTCTGGGGGTGTTTGTGGGCGGGAAAGAGACATCGTGGGGGGCCCCAGTAGGGTCGACCAACCCCCTTTTGGGGTTTTGTTTTATGATACTACTGGTTATTTTCGTTCACGGGAGCAATTTGGGGAAGGCACGGGGTGTGTGTTAATAAAGAAAAAAACGAAAAGATGGAGTTGGGGGGGGGGGTGGGGGGTGGGGTGGATGCAGGGGGGTGGACTGGGGTTGAACGTATCACTTTATGTGGTTTTCATTTTATGGGAGGGCCCAACAAAATAGGGGGTGCAATTGGGGGGGTTTTTACATAGTGGGCTTGGGGGGGCTTAAATAGTCTACGGCCACGACCCTTTAACCCCGCATAAAAGGGCGGGGGGCATTAAGGGCCTGCTTTATAGCCCAAAGTATGGGCACGTTTCTGCACTGTATCCTCTGGGTTTCAGGGGGGGCGTCAAAAGTCTTTTTTTCATAGAATTTTTCGATTTTTTGGGGGGGTTCAGGATTTGGAAAGGGTCACAAGTGCGGTGGGGGGAGACAACCCCTGCATTTAGGGGGGTTGGGGCTCATTCCTTAGAGGGTCGGTCATGGCATGTTACTGAAGCGTCGTTTTTTTCCGACTGTGGGGGTGCATGGCGGGTTAAGCGAATTTTTATCATGAACCCGCGCAGGTGGTGGAAGGGGAAGGGGAAATTTTAATTTTTTGCGACCCCATGTCGCGTATTATTGAAAATGAGGGGCGTGCGCTATGTAAAATTATGTACTTTGAAAAGGGCGGGGGAGGGGGGGGGTAGTCGTGTTGCGAGTTGAAGGAAAAGTATTTCCCCTTATGCGTGGGGGGATAATTTGGGGGCGGTTCAATAGTTTCGTTTTGCCTGCTAAAATACGGGGAATGGGTTTTTTTTTTTTTACATGGGAATATTTCCGTCTGGGGTGGTGTTGTAAAAATAGGCGTTTTAGGAAGACTGGGGTTGTCCGGTGTGGGGATGGAGGAATCGCTTTTCATGTTGTTGTATTTCTGTGAGACTTTAGGGATGGGGGGGAGAGTGGTTTCAGTAGGGGTTTTGGCCCTTTTTGGGAGGGGGGAGGTTTTTTCGGTAAATCCGGGCGTTTTAGTTTTGATGTAGGTGGGGGTTTACTTGCGTGTACAAACGTGCGGTTCGTATGTTTTGGGCCCATTTTATTTTGTGGGCATGGGTATGAGGCACGTTGATTGGGAACCCTAAATTTTGGGTGTTAGCAGGGACGATTTAAGGACAAAATGTCGAAAAAAGGTTTGGGATATGAGGGGGGAAAGGGGAAAAGGACTTTCCCCGGGCCGAATTAAAAGCCCTTTGGGGTTTTCGAGATTTGGAAAGTTGTGAGTGTTCGTGGGTAATCTTTAAAAGGGCTGGTCGCTGTGTCAATTTTGTGCACGACACCATGCCCCCCCCGCCCTTCTAGGGTAGGGGAGGGGCCAGAGCCCGAGCCTTTAGCTCCCTAAGACTGTCAAATTCCCCTTTGCCCCCTTGGGGGGGGGATGGGAGAAAAGAGAGGGGTAGCTTGTGGGTAGGGCCCGGGGGCAAAATTGGGGCCCAAAGATGAGGAGGTACTTGTGCCTCCTCCCATGGGGGCTTAGGTCTCAGATACTCCCCAAAGAGGGGGCCAAAAAGGGCCGGGGCCCGACGGGAAAAAACCCCCGGGGCCGGGAAAACCGGCTAATCTTTTAAAAATAAGTCTTAAATTTGTTTTTCAATTTGGGGAAAAGTTTTGTGTTCTCAGAGTTAAAATTTCGTTCTCCTATGTAACGGTGATGACGAAATATCTTACTGCTTTTTTATACCAAATTTTAGGAATGGTTTTTCGTCATTTATGCCTCAATTACAAATCAATTGGGGTGTTTCTTTTTGTATAGGGGGGGCTTCCCAGCACAGTTTTAAACGTTTTTTTTATTTTCCCTTTATAAATTTATGCCGGGTCCCCGGGGCTTTTCAAAAATATAAAGTTATATAAAAAAAGTTTTCGGTTTTTCCCCGTAAGGGTGTAAAGGGCTTGAAACTGTATGTGGAGGCATATTTTTTTCCCAAAGTGGGGGTCTTGCCCGTGTATAAGTTCACTTATAGCTGCTGGCATTTGTGTTTTTTTTGAAAATGTTTAAATATCACAGTGTTTTTTTGTTTTTTTATATTAGATTTTTTCCTTGTAGTAAATGGGGGTCCTCCTTTTTCCACCCCTTTTAAAATTGGGGTGCCTATTCTTAGTCCATGTAATAACCCCGTGGGGAGTCGCCCAAAAATTAAAAAAGTATTGTGTGCCTTTTTAAAGGGACCTGAGTTCTTTGATTAAGTCTTGGTTCGTTTTGGTTGGCAGGGGGGAAACCCTTTCCTATTTTTATGCCCCCTAAGGAACCCGTTGTATAATCGTTTGGGGTTTTTGGGAGGGGGGAAACCCCCGCCTAGTTAATGCCAAGGGAAATATCCCCCTTGTATAATACGTTGTGTGGTTTGGAGGGGAAGCCACGCCCCAGTTATATGCCAGATGAAGTATCCCCTTGTATAAAACGTTTTGTGTTGGCAGGCGGAAGCCACGCCTTTTGTTAAATGCCAGAAAGAAGTATCCCGTTTTTAAATACGTTTGTGTTGGCAGGCGGAAGCCAGGCCTAAATAATTTGCCAGATGAAGTATCCCGTTGATAAAACGTGATTGCTTTTGTAAAGGTGTAATTCTGTTTGGGTTGTTTTTTTCACTTTTTTTTATTTGTATAGGGGTATTTTTCCTGTGTTTTTACTTTATTTTTTATTTATATTTAAAAATCTAGTTTTTGTGCCGGGGATCCGTTGACATATTATTTTAAAGCACCCCTGAATTTTTTTACCAGTTTTTCCCAAAAAAAAAAAAAAAAAAAAAAAAAAAAAACTTATTGTATAGGGGTTTAATTTTTTGGGGAAGGGCAAGTACTTGTTTTTAATGAGATTGGATGTAGGTCATTACTTTGTCATAAGTCATCACCCGTTTGTTAAATATACAAAACTGAAAGGTTTAATTTTTTTTTTTTTTATATAGTTTATATGTTTTTTGTTTATATTGTTTTAAATTATGTAGATGTTTTAGGAAAAATTTTTTGAGTGTAAATGGTAAACCCCTTTTAAAGTTTTTTTGGGTTGTTTTGGTGTGTTGTTTAGGATTGTTAGTGTTGTTTTGTAGGGTTGTTATGTATGTTGTGTAGGATTTTTATGTATGTTTTGTAGGATTGTTAGTGTTTGTTGTTAGGATTGTTTGTGTATGTTTTTAGGGTTTTTAGTGTATGTTTTGTAGGGTTGTTTGTATGTTGTGTAGGAAAAATTTTTAGTGTAAGTTGTGGGAGGAAATTTTTAGGTATGTTGTGGAGGATTGTTAGTGTTTGTTGTGTAGGATTGTTAGTGTAGGGTTTTGTAGGATTGGGTGTAAAGTTGTGTAGGATTTTATGATGTTTGTAGGATTGTTAGTGTATGTTGTTAGGGTTTTTAGTGTAATGTTGTTAGGATTGTTAGTGTAATTTTTGTAGGATTGTTAGTGTATGTTGTGTAGGGTTTTTTTAGTGATGTTGTGTAGGTTGTTAGTGTATGTTGTGTAGGATTTTTGGGGGTTGGGTTTGTTTGGATTGGGTTTGTGTATGTTTTTGTAGGTTTTTAGTGTTGTTTGTAGGTTGGGTTTGGTTTTTTTGTGTAGGATTGTTAGTGTATTTGTGTAGGATTGTTAGTTTATGTTGTGTAGGGTTGTTAGTTTTTTGTTTGTGGATTGTTTTGTGTAAAGTTTGTAGGATTGTTAGTGGGATGTTTTTGTAAAAGGGTTGTTTTGTAAAGTTTTTGTAGGAAATTTTTAGTGTATGTTTTGTAGGGTTGTTTTGTGTATGTTGTGTAGGGTTGTTAGTGTATGTTGTGTAGGGTTGGGTTTGTGTATGTTGTGTATTTGTTTTGTGTATGTTGTGTAGGATTGTTTGTGTATGTTTGTGTAGGGTTGGTTTGGGTATGTTGTTTTAGGATTGTTATTTTATGTTGTTAGGGTTGTTTTGTGTAAGTTGTGTAGGATGGGTTTGTGTAAAGTTGTGTAGGATTTTTAGTGTATGTTGTGAGGGTTGTTGTGTATGTTGGAAAGGGTTGTTTTGTGTAAGTTGTGTAGGTTTTTTAGTGTTTGTTGTGTAGGGTTGTTAGTGTATGTTGTGTAGGTTGTTATGTATGTTTTTGTAGGATTGTTTTGTGTAGGGTTTTGGGTTTGGGTTGTTAGTGGAAAGGTTTTGTAGGATTGTTTTGTGTTTTGTGTAGGAAAAATTTAGTGTATGTTGTGTAGGATTGTTATGTTGGTTTGGGGTAGGGTTGGAGTGTATGTTGTGTAGGGTTTTTAGTGTATGTTGTCTAGGATTGTTAGTGTATGGTGTAGGGTTGTTACTGGGATGTTTGTGTTGGATTGAAAATGTATTTTGTAGGTTGTTTGTGTATGTTGTGGGGGATTGTTAGTGTATGTTTTTTAGGATTGTTAAATTATGTTTGTCTAGGGTTGTTAGTGTATGTTGGTAGGATTGTTAGTGTATGTTGTGAGGAAATTTTTTGGGATGTTGTCTAGGGGTTGTTAGGTATTTTTGTAGGGGAAAATTGGGGGTTTTTAAAATTGTTGTGTAGGAAATTTTGTAAATTTTTTTTAAAAAAAATATAAAAAAAAAAATTCCAAAATCTTCACGACCTAGCTTTCCATGGGGTGGGACGTGCCCCATACCCCCTCTGCTGACAGCTAGCAAACTTTCCGTGACGTCATGGTATTCCCCGGAGGAGGCGGGGGAAAACCTTGGTTTTAATTTGTTGGGGCGGGGGGGGCGATTAGCCGAGAATGAACAAGTTTTTGCTACCAAGATTATCCGGGGATATTATCGTATTGCGGGCAAGGATTTTTTTAAAGGTGTGGCATTAAAAAGGGGCATACCGGGAAAATTTGGGAAAACTACTTAAGCCAGTGTTCGAGCGCTGGGTTTAGCAATTCCCAAAATCTTGCGTAGAGGTTCCCTGACGTGCATGTGCGTATGGTGGATGTTTTCCGACAATAACGGGGTGAAAAATGCGAATGTTCCCTCGAGGCCGATGCAAAAGGATCTCCACGGGTTTTTAGAAGTACGGGGGGATTTCACATGGCTAAACAAAGGGAAGCGGGTGGCTGGGGCGTTTTTGTTTGGGCTCCCAACCCGGTTTTATTTACCCTTAAGTTGTCTCTACGGGCCGGCCCCCAAAATTTCCAAACGTATTGTACCTTGATGGGCTTCCGCACACAGGGCAAGGGGTCTTATGTGGTCAACGACGGACGGGGCCCTCTGGAGTGAATTAAACATATGGCAGAGAGTGGGGCAGCGCGGGGGAGGCCGAAAAGGGCCCGCCGGTGGATCAAAAATGACGATGGGCAGGAGGGTCCCCTTTCGTGGGAAAGGGGATGGGGGGCCACGGTCGGCTTTGGGTGAGGGGATTTGGGGCCAGTGGTTGGGGTCAAATTTGGGCTGTCCAAACCCCTCGAGTCACCTGCATCGCCGGGGGTACAGCGGGGTTCCAGGGGAAAACCCGGTGCGGTGGAAGTGGAAAGGGCTTGGATTTCACAATGCTCTGTTTTTAAAACCATGTTTCATCCCACGGATGTTTGGTTTTCCCCCGGGTGTGACAACGGCCAATCCGGAGATCGTGTCTGTGGCGGTCGAGCAGCAGCGGGAGGAGGTTGTTGGTGCTGGTGGGGCTGCGGGGACGTGGGTGACCCCTCGTCAGAAGGCAGAGACGAAGGTGGGGGTGGAGGTACATCGTGTGGACGTTCCGGTCACAAACATGGAGAAGGTCTGGACGAGGAAGAGGCTGCAGCAATCGGACTCTGACGACGTCCTGACGGCCGGCTCAACGAATAGGGAAAGAAAGCATCGGTAGATGGGGGGGCGGGTGCAGTGGGGGTGGGGCAGCGACAGCAGGTGGTGCCAGGTGGACGGGGCGTGCGTGGAGCATGGCAAACGGGGCCCCAGGGCCAAGTGGGCATGCAAAAGTAAAAGTGGGCAAGCGCGGAGGAAACCTAGCCAGGGTGAGGGGGGTTTGGGACAGGGGCGGGAATAGTCGAAGGGTTGATAGGTCGCTGCTTGATGGCCAGCGACGTAAAAGGGCGGGGGTTGTCTGGGGGCACCAGATAGCGTGTTTCCTTGAGAGTTAGTTAGTTATATGTTTATTATGCACCCCAACCCACCCCTGTGGGCGGTAGTCAAAGATTACAGAGGTAAATAATTGGTCCAGGGACTGGACTCCAAAGTTTTGATAGCTGAGCAAGTTACAAGGGTAATGAACTAGATCTGGTCATAATCATGACGTCATGAGGGGCATGTGCCCAGTGTTCGGATGAAAGTGGCTTGATATGTGCTGTTCAGATGTGTCTGAAAATTTTGTGGAATGTGAGTAGTGTTAGGTTTCTGGTTAGAGGTGTTGCTGCTTGCGCCTGTGTGCGCCTAAGGTACGCTGGTGCGGTTGAGGTGGCGTATGCTGCTGCTGTGTGTATGAATCTTGGACTATATGTTGTATGATAGTGGGTGGGGTCTGTATGGTGGAGGTTTGAGGAGCTTCTTATGTTTTTGGTAAACGTATTGGGTGTGTTTTTTATACCTATGCATACACAATGTATAAAAACACTGGGAGTGTTACTTGTGCAGGAAACCCGCTGTTATGAGGCCTCTTGTATGCACAAGGACAGACCCTTGTAATTACTTTAGATATTTGTGAAAAGGGTGTGTATATACAATGTACTGTATCAATGTGTTACGATGTTGTATTCTTTTTCTTTACTGTATAATTTGTATGTTTGGTTGTGAATAGGTTTGGGTGGGACATGCAAGGGGGAGGGGTTGAGGCTTCAACACGTTTTTTTGTTGGTGATAATTTTTTAGGATAGGTGTCTTTCCTGTAGTGAAATACTTACGTGTGCTACATGCCTTTTATGTTGTAGCAATGTAATGTTTGTTGATATATATCTAAACCATTTACTCTTTGTTAGTACACTGTTCAGCAGTCTTGTGGTCGTTTTAATACACTTTGTGGACAAGCATGACAACTTTATATTAATGTATATATGTCAATATGTCCGTGAGCTTTTGAAACCTGTTTGAATTTAGAATAGGGGGTACAAGGGGGGGGGGGGTTGGAAGCCACACGGAGTTGTGTGGTTCATTGGGCGATGGAAGGTTGTCACATCAGTTGCCGGATAGGTCTTGTATTTTATTTATTAACTGTTCTGTACTGTTTTAAATAAAATCTTGCTTAACATAGGTGCATGGGATATAATGCTTAGGGGATGAGGGACAGTTTGTGTCAGCACAAAGTTAAACGTCTGTGTGCTTTTGACAATGAAATTTATAATTCTGTGTAAGAATTGATACTGTGTTCTTTTTATCTATTTAATATTGTATTGTTTGAAATAAAATAATAAAAAAAAAAAAAAAATCCAAAATGCCATTTTACGCCAGTTCTCACCCAGCTGTTGGTGAGGGCGGACGCAGAGCGTGCGGCTGGTGCCCTCTGGTGTCTGTATTGAGAAGTTTTGTTTTCTCAAGATGGCGGAACGCAGAAAAAGAGTCAACACTGTCTGTGTGGAATTGTTGAAAGGTGCAATATACCAGGACAAACCGCTGACGTCATTCTGCTGCGTTTTGTAGTAGTTGTGGAAAGCCTTTCAAGAAAAACGGATTTTTACAACGCAGTCTGGAGGGGCGCCTGCGTGATGTATCGACAAGTTTTACGTGGGTTCGTCTTTCATTATTCCCTTCGAGGGCAAGTGAATCCCCGCTTTTGGGGTTGGGGGCTTACCCCCCAAAGGGTTGGGCCA
>NC_069480.1:20624518-20691476 GCF_026875155.1 Cherax quadricarinatus | reverse complement strand
GAGGACTCCGTTGAGGGAAATGCAGGTGTACAAGCTCTAGCTCTGGTACCATCCCCACCCTAGGAGGACTCCTGGTGATGGATGCAGGTAGTATCAAGCTCTAGCTCTGGTACCAGCCCCACCCTAGGAGGACTCCTGGTGATGGATGCAGGTTGTATCAAGCTCTAGCTCTGGTACCATCCCCACCCTAGGAGGACTCCTGGTGATGGATGCAGGTAGTATCAAGCTCTAGCTCTGGTACCAGCCCCACCCTTGGAGGACTCCTGGTGATGGATGCAGGTGGTATCAAACTCTAGCTCTGGACCATCCCCCCCCTAGGAGGACTCCTGGTGATGGATGCAGGTAGTATCAAGCTCTAGCTCTGGTACCAGCCCCCCTAGGAGGATCCTGGTGATGGTTGCAGGGTAGTATCAACTCTAGTCTGGTACCTAGTCTCCCTAGGAGGACTCCTGGTGATGGATGCAGGTGGTAACAAGCTCTAGCCTCTTGGTCTCCTCCCCCCTAGGGAGGACAATCATGAGGAATGACAGTTGTTAAGCTCTAGGCTCTGGTACCACTCCCCACCTCTAGAGGTACCATGGTGATCGAGGGATGGATGCAGGTTGTATCAAGCTCTAGCTCTGGTACCAGCCCCACCCTAGGAGGGACTCCTGGTGATGGATTGAGGCAGGTTGTATCAAGCTCTAGCTCTGGTACCATCCCCACCCTAGGAGGACTCCTGGTGATGGATGCAGGTGATCAAGCTCTAGCTCTGGTACCAGCCCCACCCTAGGAGGACTCCTGGTGATGAATGCAGGTGGTATCAAGCTCTAGCTCTGGTACCAGCCCCACCCTAGGAGGACTCCTGGTGATGGATGCAGGTGGTATCAAGCTCTAGCTCCAGCCCCACCCTAAGAGGACTCCTGGTGATCAGCGTCTTCGATCCTTCGTATATAACCCTAAGGTTTCCAAAGTTTGATGCAATAAAGTAGGTTATATTTTGGTTAAGAATATTCAATATAAAGTCAATAAATAACACGCTTTAATGTACTGAGGACTTTTATATAAGTAAGTTTTAGAATTTAAACATTTTAAGATGTCTTTTAAGTATTTTAGTTATTTATATATCTTATTTAAAATTTAAGAAATTTTATATTTTTTTTTAATAATTTTATAATTTTTATTGTAAAAATAAAGAGGACACAAGAAAAATATTTATGTTTACGTTCTACAGAAACTGAAAAATATTTTCAAGTGTAACTAACTTGTTTTATTAAGTCAGTTATTTAGTTATTTAATATAAATTGTAAAATAAGATAAATAAGTTAGAAGAAAGATACAATACTTGGTTATATAACACTGAGAGTTATTGTACAATAATATATCTCAACTTATTTATCTTTCATTAATTATCTGTATTTTTAATTTACCTCAAATATGTTTTATAAGATTGTACAAAGTTGTTTTTTATATAATAATAATATCTTTATTTTTACAAGTACATATACAAGGTATAGGCGTGCGAGGAGACAAGACTGGACATCGACACCATGCCTAACCCTTCTAGGGTAGGGTAGGTGCCTGAGAGGCCTAGCTTGTGGCTAGGCCTGGGGACAGTTGGTCCCAAAGATGAGGAGGTACTTGTGCCTCCTCCCATGGGAGACTTAGGTCTCAGACACTCCCTAAAGAGGGAGCCAAGGCCGGGCCACCACTTGGAAAAGGCCCGGGCCGGGAGAATACCGGCTAATCTTTAATAATAATAATAATAACAAGACTGGACATATCATCGGGATTCACATCAAGAAGGATTGTCGACTGGACGAAGATTGGAAAACAGTGTGTGTTGTGTTCGCAAATCTGTGTTAGTTTACGCACAGATTAGCGTCGTTCCTGGTGATCCTTGGACTGTGTTCAGTGCTTCAGAGCAGTGAGCCACGAGAGGGTGGCTACGGGCCCCGACTGGGGCTCTGAGCCTCACAGCTCTGCACCCAGTGTGGGCGGCTGTGAGGTCACAGGCAGCAGCTCTGCTGCTGGCTCTGTCCCCACACCTACAGTCACCATGACAGATCCAGGAGAGCGGCCTAAACGTTCCTTGGAATGCGGGGACGAGTTGGAGGACGACGTGGGGCAGGTGGGAGCCCCCACCAAGAAGGCCAAGGATGCAGTGGAGACTACTGTGCCTACCAATCTGCCACTAGGTCCGTCGGCAGCCCCTACCCAAGAAGACTTGCACCCCCAGATGGCCATAGGGGTCGTGGAAGGAAGCCAGGAGGAAGTAGCTCCTCAAGTGGCAAGGATGGAGCCATCCCAGGTCCCTACACCAGTTGCGTTGGCCTCCACAGTGGACGGGGACTGGTTGACTCCACGTGGAAGGAGGAATTCCCGCTCAGCTCGGGCACAAGCAACCAGGTTCTGGTCATTCCTCGGGACGAAGACTCTTACGAGGAGTTGAAGGGGATGGTTGTGACCCATCCCAGCATGGTGGAACTGCTTGCTTCGGAGAAGGTGCACAAGGGGGTGCTTTTACACGTCCCTGTGCCCCTCCCACTGGACCCCATTTTGGAAGTGCCCAATATTGTCAGGGCGGAGCGACTCACTGCAAAGGTGAACAAGGTGCCCACCCGCCAGGTGCTGATCCACCACAAAGGTCCACTTCCCACGCACCTGGACCTTGGGGTCTGGGGAAGATTCAAGACCCGACCATACCTGTCAGGCCCAGTACAATGCTTCAACTGCCAGGGGTTCAATCATATTGCAGCCACCTGCCAGCGAGAGAAGAAGTGTGGTGTGTGCAGCAAGGCACACGACTCAAAGGACTGCATTGCAATCCTCAAACATCCACCTGGCGAAGCCCTTCGGCCAGCGCCCAAGTGTGCCAACTGCTCAAAGAGGCACCATGCCTGGAACCGGAGCTGTCCTGTGATGGTGCAGCACTGGCAGCAGGTTCGTCATCGGAACGACCCGACAGCCCCGACGCCACCCAGCCTTGGAACTGCCCAGCAACAGTCAGCATGGGCTCTAATCACAGTTCCCCGGATACCGCAGGAGGGCAATACCAGCGAGTTCCCAGCACTGGGCTCCCAGCGGGGGCATCAGAGGGCAGACACTGGTTTGCAGCAGCGCGGTCAACTGCGGCGTCAGATGGCAAGGTGGCCAAGAAGGCAGAATCATTGGGAAAAACAGCCACAGGCCAGGCACACTGCCCAGCAGGTCCCAGCTGGGCACCAACATTCCTTGCCATACGAGCAGGCCTCTTCCCAAGGACAGGCCCCTCCTGTGAGCGGCCAGCGACGGGCAGAGGTTCCCCGCCAGGGGTCTTGGAAGCCCATGGCCACTCATGCCGGGCCCAGGGTGCACCCAGCTTATGCTGCTGCAGTGTCGACAGCCACCCAGACATACCCAGTGACCCCACCTCGCCTCGACGGGTCATCCAGCTCAATGCCTGCAGAGGTAATGGTCGAATCCTTTCCGGATCGACTGAAGAAAACCATCGGGGTCATCTCAGCGCTCCTCTGTCGCCTGCTGCCGTCGGCAGAGGACAGGGGCGCCTGCAGGCAGCTCCTGTCATGGATGCTGGGCGTGGTCCTACTGGACAGGAAAGACTCAATGGAACTTCAAGCCATCATCCAGGAATCCTTCCAGTCTGTGATGGAGGAG
Organism: Cherax quadricarinatus; assembly: GCF_026875155.1. Lineage (NCBI taxonomy): Eukaryota > Metazoa > Arthropoda > Malacostraca > Decapoda > Parastacidae > Cherax > Cherax quadricarinatus. The sequence continues at coordinate 20,687,840 of NC_069480.1, read as the reverse complement.
GCCCCGGAGTCGCCAACAACGGACGACGAGTCCCAGGCAGAGATGGAATCAGTGAGCCACCTCTGCGGCCCTTGAAGATCCTCCAGTGGAACATTTGTGGGCTGCAGCGGAAAATTCACTTAGTGATTGAAGCTGCAGTTCAGGATGAGGTTGATGTCTTCCTGTTTCAGGAAACACTCACCGATTTGTCACGTCAAATGCAGCCACGTATTCCGGGATTCTCTGCCTACCTTCAACGCCTGGAAGGGACTGGCAGGGGCACGGCGATCTACGTCAGGACCACTATCCCTCATTCAATCTCCACTGACCCCATCGACTGTGGGGAGGGCGTCGAGGTTCAGGCTGTCACCCTACACCTGGCGGATGGACCTCTCGTGGTTTACAATATTTACAGAAGCTCTCGGTACACCCTTGACATCTCAGAGGTGGCAGCACTCGCCCCACGGGAGGGTCTTGTTGTGGCTGGGGATGTCAATGCCCACCACCCAATACTTTCTTCTGTCTCTCCTACCAACGCAGCTGGGAGGCACCTTGCGGCTGTGCTGGAGGAGGTCCCTGAGATCGCCCTCCTCAATAATGGTGAGCCAACCCATCAACTATGGTGGCCGCTTGGATGTCACACTCATCTCTAGGCGGTTTGCTCTCGAGCGCGAGATGGGAGGTCCACCCCCGTCTCACCAGTGATCACTTTGCAGTGGTCACTACGCTGATGGTCCAGCGGTGCCCGCTCCCCACACCTACCCCCAGATGGAATCTAAAAAAGGCCGACTGGCAGTGCTTCCAGGAGGTCATTGAGCGTTGGTGGGCGGAGTCTCCCCTTCCAGAAGACCCAGATGAGGCGGCTCAAAGCTTGCAGGTGGCCTTCACATGTGCAGCTGAGGCAGCAATACCTAAGATTACAGGCGGAGGGTCATATAAACGTGACTGGTGGTTTTACAATGAGGACATGTTACAAAAAACGCGATTCTAAAAGTTTAGAGATCTCCAGTGAATACTAGAAAGGACTGCCCTTCTAGCATCCAGCCTGTTACTGTGTTTTCGTAACAAGTAGTCAGTATCCTTGTCCAATTATCCATAAGAATTCTGTATTATTCAATAGTGCTTCAGGATTACAACTGGTAGGCTACTAACTAGAGAAATTAAAATTTAATAAATTTATTAAGTAGTAAATTGTCTAGAGGTATATTGTCAAAGTAAATTAATTACAGCAATCAAATTAAAATCAATCTCTCGAGTTCAATATTATTGTGCTGAAAGCACATATCACATTTATAATTCTTAAGTACCGTCAGGTACATTAACATTTAATAAGATATTACAAATATGTACAAGTGTGAGTATGCGTGTAAGTGCTCTTAAATAGTTAGCTATGTCTCAAGACTCGAATAAGACTTAAACAAGTGACTGACAAAGTCCTCAAATAAACTAACTTCTTGACCGACTGGCAACCCGAACAGTCTGCTTGAACAACAAAGAATGCTAAGCCCAATAGCAATGCAATATCAAGTGACTGCGACACAGAATCAGGAACTGGGAAATAATATAACACTAAGTAGGGACCATCTGCAGATCCTCCACAAGTTACAAAACTCCCATAGGAAAAACGAGACTGTGACAATACACAGGAACCAGTACAAAATTAGGTCAAAAGCTATAGCTAAGGACCTGAGATGTTCAGAGTGTCTATGTGACACACAACCTCAGTACAACGTCGAAAATCACTAAGTCTTTACAATGTTCTGTGAACAAAGTTCTACAGAACTAACAAGGATAATGAGACAGACAATCTGTCCAACCAGCAAGCGAGTCTCCAGCAGACTGAATACTTCACACGAGGTGAGGACACCCCCCCCTCGATCACGTGATAGCTACGTGGACAACTGCAGCTCAGAAGCCGGCAGTATAACGAGCGACAAGCGATAATTACAGTAGTTTGACAATCAAGACTAACTGAGCACATTTTATATACATCCTAACAACATAAGCTAAATAAGAATATAACAGTCAAATAATAATATAAAGTCATACATTTACGATTTAGCTATTATCGCAAATATAAGCAATATAAAAATTATATGAAAGATAATATACATTACATATATACATAATAATCATTGTAACCCATTCAGGGTTGCAACACCCCCCCCAACACGACGAGGGTCCCATAGGAGTTGCATGAATGTCTTTCACATTATTTCTTGTTACTCATATCAATATTATTATCAAAATAAATATTAATGAATGTCTCTTGTACCAAGCACCTCTACAATTTCACAGCGTCCATCACTAGGATATGTCCCTATGTACTAGGGCAGTACACAGTATCGTATCTCTTCATACTCGTGGTTATGTACATCAGGGTAGAGACAGGATAGCACTGACAAGGAGGGCACGTTGAGGCTCGATCATAGTAGAGGAGACTGCATTCCACTCTTAAGTAGTGGTTGTGGAATGCGAGGCAGTATGAACATCTGAGTATGTGAAACAGCTTAAGGGGTGTAGTGAAGGGGGGGTTCCTGCGGCAGGACAGTGTGGCGTCACGCAGTACATCACCCGCACCACACTACTCATCAACATCAGCTTGTCTTCCTCCCTCACACAAAACATTAATGTGAATATATAAATATAATAATTAGACAGGACCTGAGTTATATATAGTTTATATGCGGTGGAGGGATAATGTTACTTGACTGAAATTGAGATAGCAAGTAACAAATGGTATTTGGTGCATAAAATTACGTAAATTTTAAATGGGGAAGTGCCCAAATATCGTCCAAAATGTTCAACGGACACCACAAGAACCAATAGCATAATTTTTCTGGTGTCGTTTGGTTGATGAATAAGTAACATATAGGATGGGATTATCAGTGGATGTAGTATTTTGGAGCAGCACAGCACCCACTAATGCATAGCAACTCGCATCTATATATGTAAAAAGATGGAAAGATTGAATTTAGGACTCTTCCAACACAAGATGCAGAGGAAAGCGGCGCTTCAACCATTTGAAACGAGTCTGGAACAAATCTCTGGTCAGGTGAAACTGAACTTTGGTACTAGAGTCTCCATAGTAAGAGGTGTAGGGTGGAGAGGTGAGTGCACTGGGCTTGCCTGTCACTTGACACACGTGGCAACGTTCGCACAAGATCAGTTACTGTTTCCTTCATCCTTTGGCCATGGTAAAATGTTTTGCACAGTTTACCGAGTGTTTCTTGACACCCAAATGTCCTCCTATGGGACTATTGTAACAAAATCATGGTTGTTCACGTAATGTAACTGGTAAACAATACGAGATTTCTTGAATGTGTGGAAACACTATCAGCTGACAACTTAGATGTTTTTTTTCTCCTTCAGTACACATTACTATCTTAGTAACAATTATCGTGATCTTTGCTTCACTCTCTGTAACTGCTATAATCTATCAGTCTTTCCAGTGACTGATCAACAAAACTGATCTTGGATTAAATCATCATGAGTTAGAATGTTAATGTCAGTGCTTGTCCTGACTGGTGATGACCGGGGGGGAGAGTGGTGTTTAATGATCCTGGCGCAGGCGTCACTAAACAACAGATTCAACCCCATATCATAGTCATCCAAACTAGACTCAACAGGGAGACAAGGATGGTTGTTGATCTTTGACATAGCCTAGTAATTGCGCTGAGAGGAAATAAAATCGTTCTTCTCTCTACAGCTTCCATTGTCATAATTAGCATCAGTGGTATATCAATCACAAGTGGTTCTTTACATATACAGCTTGAAGGATATCGTCCCTTCAACAAGCCCCCTGACATGTATGGGAAATACATCAACTGGGAAATTCCCATTGAAAATATTACCAGTATAATAGATGTCCCATATAAACTTTGTGCTGAGGCACTTTTGTAACAGCCCCTCCATAGGCTTCTAACAATACAATCTATCTGCAATAGGTATCGTCAGTTATGGGCAGCACATCTTCTCTTAATAATAACGTGAGATAACTGCCAGGTGTTCTGAAAGAAATTATCTCAGTTAGATGTGATTCGTCAAACCTACTTATATCTCTCGAAAAAGTAAGGGATCATAGCTGAACGAATCTTTTCGTCAGATACACGTTTGACGCTGTCAATTATCCTGATGTAACATTATCTAAAACAGTAGGATACGAGGACCAAAAAAAATTTTTGCTAGGATTTTGTGTGCCTTTGGTTGGCACGGAAAGAGGATTACGACTTGAGTGGGGGCGCCAGCCCCGCACGAACTGTTTCTCGTTATCTCTTTCTAACTTATTCAATACTTTAGTGGGTCCTAACTTTCTTTTCTCTCGATACAGATTTTGTTTCTAGCCACAGAGGGACAATTAGGATTGTGAGTTTCCTGGTAAATGTACGAGAAGATCCAGTTGCAGGACATCGGCCGGCAACGGATGAGCAGCTGATTTAGGTTGATACTTTCACTCGGACAATCTTTAGTTACCTTGTTTCTGAGTGTTTTAGTACGTTACAAGGTTGTGAGAAATTTTCGTATTTGTAATGCTAATGCGTAGTTTCCAGAATTCTGAGGGGTAGTATGATCGATAGATTTCTTGTATGTCAGCAGACATACAGTTGTAAAACTTTCGTTTAGGTAACAAATGAACAGACTGTCGTAGTTGTTACACTTAGCAGCTCTATAGGTCCATCTCTCAAATGCAACTTTTGCTCACGAGCAAACTCTACACAAAGTTTGATCTTTTCGTCATTGTACGTATGAAATGCTCTTTGATAACCTTACAGGTAACAAGTTATACGTCTCTAGAATAGTTTGGTTTGACAGCGTCATCATAATCTTATGTACTTAGCAAAGGGTAAAGCAGCCGTACAAGTTTGAGCTCTTCCCGTCAAAGCAGTATGAAGCAAATGTTGCCAGTGCTTTACGTGGCCATTCCATAGCACGAGCCTGGTTCTCAAACAAATCAAAAATATGTGTCTAAGTCCACTTTCAAAAAACTTAGGAAACCATAGATGCAGCTTTCTGCACATTAAATGTGTATGGTGATCTATCTGTCTGTTGTCTTCCCAGGACGATCTTTTTCTCTTTGGAAATATTCTTGTTAAATCTCCTCTGTGCCTCTATTTGTGCAGTTGCAACAAAGAGGTTCCCCAACTCTCAAACTGATCCTGAGAATAGGCCCGGGCAATGGAGGAGTGGGAAATTAACAGGTCGGGCGGTCCTTAGGTCGGACATTGGGTCCAGCCTCCTAGTGTCAGTCTGGTCTGGAAAGTAAATACAGGTGTAATACACTGTACTATATTAGGTTTCATCCAACAGTATACTCTGTACTATTGCAGTAAAGGAAAGGGCGAGCGAGAACGATCTACACTTGGCTCAACACTGGGCTCCCCCTTCTGCTCTTTTTGCTTTTTCTTCAACTTCAAATAACCATTTTCCCTAATTGTGACACTAGGCTTTCTGATCTGAATCATAACAAACTCCTGTAGACGGGAAACAATTAACTTTAATTAACCTTGACATTTCAGCTGTGAAATTTCCTTTTATACCCAACCGAGATACTTGGCTACTCCCCAACACGTTGAATTTAATGTACTTAATCAGACAAAGTCAGAGTATCAATTAACTTTTTTCACTTTGGCTTTTCATCACGAAAAAAATTTGTACTACGAGAGAGTGAATTAAAAGGGAAAAAAAATCCCAATAGGAATTTTTAGTGTTGGTTTTTAAGTTAGAACTCAACAGTTTTTCCATTCCTTGGATCAAAAGACTCTCAGGGACATACATCCCCCTGGTTGTTGTACAAGACTAAACTCAAAGGGCTTCAATTAGGAAGTACTCAAAGTGTTTGATCATAGAAGTCCCAGAACAAACTGGGACAATTTTCCAAAAACCTGGCAAACCCCCCGGACAGGCCCCCCTTTTTATAAAAAAAAGCGATTTCTAAAGTTTAGGATTCCAGTAAAACTAGAAAGGGCTGCCCTTTACATCCACCTGTTTACTGTGTTTTTGTAACAAATAGCAGTATCCTTGCCCTTATCCATAAGAATTCTGTAATATTCAATAGTGCTTTAGGATTACACAACTGGTAGGCTACTAACAAGAGAAATTAAAATTTAATAAATTTATTAAGTAGTAAATTGTCTAGAGGTATATTGTCAAAGTAAATTAATTACAGCAATCAAATTAAAATCAATCTCTCGAGTTCAATATTACTGTGCTGAAAGCACATATCACATTTATAATTCTTAAGTACCGTCAGGTACATTAACATTTAATAAGATATTACAAATATGTACAAGTGTGAGTATGCGTGTAAGTGCTCTTAAATAGTTAGCTATGTCTCAAGACTCGAATAAGACTTAAACAAGTGACTGACAAAGTCCTCAAATAAACTAACTTCTTGACCGACTGGCAACCCGAACAGTCTGCTTGAACAACAAAGAATGCTAAGCCAATAGCAATGCAATATCAAGCGACCTGCGACACAGAATCAGGAACTGGAAATAATATAACACTAAGTAGGACCATCTGCAGATCCTCCACAAGTTACAAAACTCCCATAGGAAAAACGAGACTGTGACAATACACAGGAACCAGTACAAAATTAGGTCAAAAGCTATAGCTAAGGACCTGAGATGTTCAGAGTGTCTATGTGACACACAACCTCAGTACAACGTCGAAAATCACTAAGTCTTTACAATGTTCTGTGAACAAAGTTCTACAGAACTAACAAGGATAATGAGACAGACAATCTGTCCAACCAGCAAGCGAGTCTCCAGCAGACTGAATACTTCACACGAGGTGAGGACACCCTCCCTCGATCACGTGATAGCTACGTGGACAACTGCAGCTCAGAAGCCGGCAGTATAACGAGCGACAAGCGATAATTACAGTAGTTTGACAATCAAGACTAACTGAGAACATTTTATATACATCATAACAACATAAGCTAAATAAGAATATAACAGTCAAATAATAATATAAAGTCATACATTTACGATTTAGCTATTATCGCAAATATAAGCAATATAAAATTATATGAAAAGATAATATACATTACATATATACATAATAATCATTGTAACCCATTCAGGGGTTGCAACAGGACATCAGGGAACAGAACCACCACATCAATGTTGTACGCAAGATGCACAGGCGTAATCCCACGGTTGAGTCCATGCGTCTGCTCAGGGAAGTGGTGCGGCATGCACGCCATGTCTCACACAGGGTCTGGCAGGCTAAATGGTTCGAGTGGTGTGCCTCCTTCAGCTACTCCTCCACCTTATCTGAGATTTGGACCAAGTTACGATTGGCCACTGGGCAGGGTCGCAGTGTGGCTCGGTTGCACCCAGACCCCGCAACAGAGGCAGAGCGTCTGGTGGACCTATTCACCTCCAGAGCGGCCATGGCTCAACTGCCTCAGGTTTTCCAGGACCCCAAGCCACCCCCTTTCCCTAGAAGGTGATTTTGATCCAAGCAGCATGCCAGGCTGGGGATGTCAGGGAAATGAAGACTTCCCCCAAACCCCAGGAGCTCCAGGGCACCTTCAAAATCTCATCGAACACTGCCCGGGCATGATGGTATCACCTTTTGCATGATCACCCCTTGGGGGCCATTCTCCCATTCAGCTGCCCTGGGGTCAAAACCGGGATTTTGGCCCGAGCTGGAAAAACTCCCTGTCGTAGGGAAAGGGCTGACACATACCGATTCCTAAGCCGGGGATCCTGGCAAGTGAGCCCCAAACTCCTCACCATTTGCAATCTCGAAGGAGCCCGAAAGGTTTGGTTTTGGGAGCCCGGGGGGGAAGTTTGGGGCCCTCCTCTAAACACCTCTATGGCTTCCCCAGGGGTTTGGGCACTTTCGAAAGTTTTACCCCCTATTTGCCCGGGGCTTTGGGGTTGGGAAACCCCCGGGCCCCACATTTTTGGGTCTTTCTTGACCTCGAGAAAGTTTTTGAGCTACCCCAGTCACCGGGCCATCCTCTCACTTTTGGGCCCGCAGGGTTAAAGGCAGCTGTTTTCAGGGCTTTTTTTTCCTACCTCCATGACAGGGGGGGCCCCCGGGTCCCTTTTCCGGGGGCATGCCTCTTCCCCTAAAAGACCCTGGAAAAACCGGGCACTCCACAGGGGGGGGTCTTATCCCAACTTTTTCCAATGTATGATGCATCAGCGGGTTGTGCCCCCCTTTCCCCAAGGGCCCATCCTCCTAAAAACCCTAGGGCCCGTTGACCTGGCACTTTGTCGACCTGGGAAGCGCCGGCTTTTTTCAGCGTGCCCGGGAAGGACCTCGATCTGCGGGGTTTTCCCCCTTTGCCGTCACTTGGGACTCAAGAAATCTGGGGGCAAAAATCCAAACCATAAACCTTCGCACCAAGGTTCCCCCAGCCCAAGGTTTGGGGTCCGGCATCCCTGGAGGGGGTTTTTCACAGTTTAAAGGAACCTTTTGGCATCTCATTGACAGCACCTAAACCTTCCAAAAAACGGGTGAAACCAAAAAAAAAGAGAGGTTCTGCAAAAGGGCGGGGCCCATTGAGGGGCCAGGGGCCAACCCTGGGTTTGGGGGCCAGCCTCGAGGCCCATGGGGTTGTTCAAACATCCGGAAAATACTTCCCTTCGTTGACTAGGGGCACTTGCTCTGGTTAAACCCAGCCCCAAAAACATCAAACCCCTTTTTTCCCATCCAAAACCAAAAGCTGAGGGGCCCCATGCGGGGGGTTTCCCGGGGTGGGCCAATGCAGTGGCTCTAAAACCTTAGGTCACTACACCCCTCTTGAAGACGGGAAATCCAACGGGTTTAGCTCCCCAGGAGGTTTGAAAAGTATCTCCGCCCTCCCAGGGGCGAAAAAACTGAGGAGTTTTAAGGGTTCCGCCGGGGGCCCGTCTTTCCACGGGCTTTCCCCGCCGCCAAATGGATGTGGTGGGTTAGCAGATCCCACACAGAAGCTCTTGCCCATGACATTGCTCCAGGTGGGGGGCTCGACAGACTGGAAAGCGAACAACAGGGTGCCCCCCCCTTTGGGCCCCCAACCCTTTTTTTGGGGTGAGCTGGACAACCCTACCAGACACCCAAGAGGCATTGCACCCGGGACATTCGGGCCCCCCTTTTCCTTTCGGCTAGCATTGTGGGGGGTAAAGGGGCCCCAGGGTGTGTGCCAAATTACACTGAGGGCTCCAGAGACCCAGGGCGGGGCCGCACACTGCGGGGAAATTTCCCCACAGCAACCCGCCCAGCGGGTTGGAAACCTCCCAGACCTTGAAACCACCCTTTCCGGGCCGGGAACCCCTTTCCCACCCAAACCCAAGCTCTGGGGCATGCCTTGCAGCCCAATCAGCATCCCCCCATCATCCACGTTGTTTCCCAAAGGGCGCAATCCAAGCCATGCCCCAAAAAAAGGGACAACATACATTTAAACCCACATCCATCCGGGGGTGACCCTGAGACTCTCGGGCCCAGGGCCCGCAGGGCTACCTTCAACGGACCCCGGGAGCCTTGTGGGTATCCCGGGGCAATGATGCGCAGATGGGGCCCTTGCTAGGACTGCAACCCTCGAGGCACCCCCCCAAAAAGCGGGCGATCCCCCTAAAGGCCTCAGCCAGATTGCGCTGGGGTTTGCGGGGTGCGGCAAAGGCGCCCATTCCCGACCCTGGGGATCAGGGAGCCCTTTTGGGTATTAAAGGGCGACCCACAGGTCCCCCCTCCAAGTTTTTCGGACACAGTCCGGGAACGAGGGTGAAAATACCCCACCGCCTACGCTTAGGGTATCCCACCATTTGCGCAATTTTGGTTGAAGGGGGCACGAGAGGACTCTGTGCCCATTGTGACCGAATGCCCCGCAGCCCTTGGTCCCACTACCGTTTGACCCCCCGGGGGAAACGATGCCCCTTCCCCGGGAAAACACTTCCCATTGCCCCAAAGTAGGGCAGACCCGAGAAAATTTAGGCACAAAACCCCTTGTGTACTTACCCTGTCAGGGATTTGGGAAAAACCCTTATTTCCAGTCCTTGAATGTAAACCCCCGCCCCCCCGCTGAATTTGCTGAAAAGGGCCTGCTTGGGGGGGGCCCCCCATTGAAACTGCAAAAACCACCACTGTTAGTGCACACTAACTTTTTGGGACATCATCTGGCCATAGGGCCGGTGAGGTACCCCCCCCCCTTTCCCGCTGAAGACCCCCCACAAAAGGGGCAAGTAACGATTTAAAAAACACTTCCCCCCCCGGGACCCCAAAGCCCGGGGCACCAAAATGGAAGAGACCCAGGGCCGGGGTTAACCCGGGGGAAACAAATAGAATAGAATAGAAAAAGAATAGAATTTTTTTCCCCTTTAAAAGGTATTTTTAAATAATTTTTTAAAACCCCTTTTAATTTTTTATTAATTTTTATTAAATTTTATTTTATTATTATTATTAAAAAATTCGCAGATATTCTCTCTTTTTACTGAGTGTCTGAGACCTCAGTCCCCAGGGAGGAGTTTAAACCTTTGGGGAGGGGTTCCCGGGGGGCAATGCCCCCGCGGCCCCCGGGCTGGGGGCCGGGCCCCCTGCCGGAACAGGGGGCCTGATCAAACCCGGCCCGTTACTGCTGGGCCGGGGGCACGCAAAACCCAAAGTACCAAACCACAGCCCGGGTGATTTAGGTACCGAAATTTTGGTTCTTGTCCAGGGCCAGCTTGAAGACTGCCAAGGTCTGTTTTTGGGAAAGGGCCCCTTTTAAAAGTGTGCTGGGGGGCAAATTGAACAGTCCTTTGGGCCCCGGAAAAATTAATTTTAAAGGTCCCCTTAACGTGCTAGTGACAAAACCCCCGCTTTTCATTGGGGGATGGTTTTCATCGCTGCCAAGTCTTTTGCTTCGTTGTGAATGATTTTCGTGTGCCAAATTCGGGAAATATCCCCCCTAGGGTTTTCCAGGGGTATATAATCATTTTATCTCTCTCGCCCCGGTTCCAGGGAATACAGGTTCAGGGGAAATTCAAGTGCTCCCAGTAATTTTAGGTTTTTTATCTCCGTTAAGCGCGCCGAGAAGGTTTTTCTGTACATTTTCTATGTCAGCAATTTCACCTGCCTTGAAAAGGGGCTTTTAAAGTGCAGCAAAATTCCAGCCTAGAAAGAAAAGCGAAACCCAAGAGTGTCCCCAGGGGGGGCACCCTAAATTCGAATTCCCCATTATCCATCCCCGTCATTATTCTAGCAGCTGAGATTGATAAAAATTTATGGGCCTTGAAAGTTAGATCCCCCGACATTTATCACTCCCCGGTCTTTGACTTTTTTTTTTTGTTTTATTTTGTGGGGCAAATTTTTTTTGTACTCTGACGAAGTTTTGGGTTTCCTGTTCCCCCCATATCGGAGTAATTAAATTTCCATCGGGTTTAAAATTTAAATTGTTTTCTGCAGCCCCTGAAAGATTTTTTTGATGCCCCTGGAGCCTTGCAGTGCTGCAATGGGAAACACGTCAATTTTAGATTCGGGGTCACTGCAAAAGGGAAAACACGGGGTGTGGGGAACAACCTTGTCTATGTCCCAAAAAGAGGATGAGAAAAAAGTTGGGAGGGGAGTACTGGGGCCCTTTTGGAACAGAGCTTTTCAAAACCCTAGCTGCCTCGGGCTTTAAATCTATTGACTACAACTCCTTTTTGTTCTGTTTTTGAGGAAATTATAGATCCATCTACCCAAATTTTCCTTTAAACCCTTTTTTAAAAGCATTTTTTTGGGAATTATTGGGTACCCAAATCATCAGGGGGATTATGGCATTCAGGGTGGGGAGTTTTTACGGGGGAACTTTTAAAAGGAACCACAAAATTTTTGTGAAAATTTCTCACAGCAACAAATTTTATGAATCGTTTGGGCAAACTTTTTCAACGTAAATCCCTTTATGCTAACCAGCTGTTGTTTGGAGGAAAGAAATTTACGTATCCAGCATTTTCACATGAACAAGCTTTGCCAAACCCTTTCCTTTGAGGGAGTTGAGGGAGATATTTAAAATTTTTTAAAATATGGGCCCGTTCAATGGGCCCCGTATGGTACATGGTGACGGAAACCTATGAGGGTCACAGGGAAGGGACTTTTTAAACCCCAAAATGACCCTTTTCGACACCCCTCCGTCCCCAACCTACCTACAGGGAATTCCCCGGACACAGGGCATGGGTTTTTTAATGCGGGCAAAGACTTTCATGCCCGCCTAAAGGGGGAATATGACACATTTCAGCGGAGTGTGGGGGAAACGGCAACGGGGGCCCCGGGCCCCTAGGGGAGGCATCTGCTTCGCAATTGAAGAAGCAGGTGGAAACGACCCTGAGGGGGGGTGTGGTTTTTCTATGGAGCGAGATAGTGGAGGGGAAAGCATATGGCGGGGAAAGGGGGGACCCTCCCCAATTTAAAATGGCCCAGAGACTCTTTCCCGTGGCAATGATAAGCAAAAAAATACAGGAGGGAAATGTTTTAAAATTTGAAAGGGGGTAAATTTGGGTGAGATGTTGAAGTCTTTGGGCACCGCCTGAGGGGGCGGTTTTCACCTGGCGGGGAGTAAAAAGACGAGTTTACGGCTGTAGTCATCAACGACAGCAGAACCCATGGACAAAGGGATCAATAACCAAAGCACAGTGGGCCCGTAAAAGGTTCATTGTGAGGGATCCCCAGACCAAACCCATGGGGGATTAGGTCGTCACGAGGAAAGGTGCTGCAATTTTGGGTTCAGATGAGCCTAAACCCCGCGCCACCCCGGGGAAGCAATTTTGGGCGGGGTGAAGGGAGTGGGGCCCCGCCCGGAGAAATCGAAAGAAAAAAGGGGGGGGGGAGAGGGAAGTGGGGTGATAATGCAACTAAAAAACTCTTGGCCCTGGGAAGAGTGGAGAGAGGGGGCAGGGAAGAAACTTTAAAAAGGCCTCCCGGGGTTGACAGTAAAAGTTAACCGTTTTTTTCAATAGTGTAAAGAGAGAAAAGGTTTAGAACATTTTTGAATAAATTTTAGAGTGGATGTTGTTTTTCCTTCAGAGCAAAAATTTTAAGGAGGGTAGGGGGTTGAGGGTGGCAGAGTTTCAGGTGGAAAACCCTCCCATCTCCCCTTTAAAAGGAGGTTGGATTTTTTAAATTTGGGGAGGTGAACCCTTTTTTTTTGCAGAGAAGTGAGGGGGGGGGGGAGTGTGTTGCCATGCGGGTTGGAAGAGCAAGCGTGTGTCCTTTGTAAGCATGTATGTCCCGCAGAGAATAACCACAGGTGAAACGGGAGTTTGTTTGTGAAGACCTTGGGTTTTTCTTACGGAAATACCGGGGGTGGCACGTAAGAGGGAACGGAATTGGTTATTAGGAGGGCCGATGTGGAAAAAGGGCAAGTATTGTCTGTGACCCAAAGGGATTTAAAGGGGGATTTCTTTTACGGGATGCGTTTGGGGGGGTGGGGGAGACAGACATACTTTTGTTAGGAAGGGTATGCAGCGGGGTTAGCAGAGTGACTTCTCAAGGGGGTTTAGTACAACTTAAAAAAACTGTTGAGGACATTGTGGGATCATAGAGCAGGGGTGGTGGGGGGTAGGGAGGGAGGTCTTGCAAAAGTATAAAGGATTACGGGAAATTTGAACATAAGTGCGTTGAGTGATGAGGAGGGGGTTAGAGGGATTTTCGTCCTAGGGAAGGAGTTGGAGGATGCAGGGGAGGGAAAGTGTCGTAAAATTGGGTTTTTGTGTCGCTAAGGAAAGGTTTAGGAATTTTTACGTTAAGGAGGAAAATTATAAATAATTTAAATAAGGGGCTTCAAACTATTTAGAGGCAGATTAAGGGGTTTTTTATGGGGGAGGGGGGGTAAGGGGGAACTACTTATTGACAAAATTGTCGAAATTTTAAAAAGACGGGGAGTTACAACAGAAGGTTTAAAACGGTGAGGGGGCAAGCACGGGGGAGAGGAGGTGCAATGGAGCGACAAGCCATTGGTGTGTGTGTTGCGACTTCAAAAGCAAAGGCATCAGGTTACAGCTATCCCAAGGTTAGATGTACACGAGTCGGCAGGAGGTTATAGGGTAGGTCAGGAAATAAGGGATACGAAAGGAATGTGTGCGTTGTGGATAAATGGTTTGAAAGGTATTGGACAAGTAGAGGGGTGTGGATGTGGCTTTAGAGAAGATGTGTGTGTACGTGATGTGCAATTTAGGGAACAGTGATAGGAAGGCATTAGGAGGGGCAATTACGGTAGAAGAAATAGAGATGGCATTAAGGGAAATGAGCAAGGGCAAGGCACCATGAATAGACGGTCTCCTGGCTGAATTTTATCTACAACAATGGGAGCTGATAAGGGGTTTCATGGTCAGGTTATTAAATCAGATGAAGGAGAAGGGTGAGATGGGGACAAGCCAGCAACAGCAGTTGTAGTGTTGGTCACGAAGGGTAAGGGGCAGCACACCCTCAAGGAGTACCGTGCCATATCCCTACTATGTGCAGATTATAAGGTATTTGCTAAAATCTTGGGTAATCGGTTTAAATGTGTTGTAGGGAGAGGGGTTTTTCGAAAATGCAGTATTGGTTCCCTGGAAGGTCGATGATTGAAGGTCAAGAGATACTGAGAAATTTTGTGAAGTCAAAAGGGGGGGGTGAGGTGTGCCGGCATTGTTGGCTTTATACTGGCAGGGGCCTATGACAGATTGGAAAGGGGAGTATTGGGGGCTATACTCAGAAGCAGGGTTACGGGGAAAAAATAGTTAATTGGGTAAACACGTTGTACAAAGGAGCCAAGATGTGGGTACAGATAAATGGATGCATGGGAGGAGATTGCAATGGATAGGGGACTTAGGCAGGGGTGTCCCATGTCACAAATATTGTTTGTGTGCATTCAGGACCCCATCTATAGAATGGTTGAACGTAGTGTATGTAATAAGAGTGGGGGTGGGGTGGAGGTAGGGAAAGTATGGCCTGGATTATTAGGATATGTAGATGATACAACAATCCTTGTTCGGGAAGGGATGTCGCTGGGGGTTTTGGATGTTGTGCAATTGTTTGGACGTGCAACTGGAATTCAGGTAAATAATGAGAAGTCAGTGATCATGGGATTGGGAGATTTGGTAGGGGGTTTACCTGGAGTTTACCTGGAGAGAGTTTCGGGGGTCAATGCCCCTGCGGCCCAGTCTATGACCAGGCCTCCTGGTGGATCAAAGCCTGATCAACCAGGCCAATAGACCAGGCTGGTCTATTGGTAATCCCCCTTATGTATGCTGGGAGGCAGTTGAACAGTCTTGGGCCCCTGACACTTATTGTATTGTCTCTTAACGTGCTAGTGAGACCCCTGCTTTTCATAGGGGGGATGTTGCATCGTCTGCCAAGTCTTTTGCTTTCGTTGTGAGTGATTTTCGTGTGCAAGTTCGGTACTAGTCCCTCTAGGATTTTCCAGGTGTATATAATCATGTATCTCTCCCGCCTGCATTCCAGGGAATACAGGTTCAGGAACTTTAAGCGCTCCCAGTAATTGAGGGGGGAGGGAGATGTAACGTTGTGAGGAAACAGGCAGTGTCTTTAAAAATTTGTGGTATGATCTATAGGGATGGCCTGAACGTGGCATATGAGGAAAACTCAAATCTGTTGTTGGAAAGAATCCTGGGGCATCTGGGTGCATTGAGATCTCATCATCTGACCCTCGTGGAAAGAGTGATTGTCATTAATGTATTATTGTATAGGAAGGCATGGCATTTAGCGGCCGTGTTCCCAATAACAGGAACAGTGATTGTGGGGATTCTGAGACAGTTGTTTAAATTCTTGTGGGGTTCAAGTTGCAAATGGTTACGGAGAGAGGTTGTAATGTTAGCTGTGCGTCAGGGTGGGTTGGGGTTGATGGACTTGAGAAGGAGGGTTAAGTGTGTGTTTATTAACCCTTAAACTGTCCAAACGTAGATCTACGTTTTTTCAATATTTGAAAGTATGTAAAAAAAGTTGATCTTATTTTCTTTTTTTACATTTGAAAACGTGTAAAAAACTTTGATCTACTTTTGTAGCACTACGCATGTGAACATAGATCTGCTTGGACAGTTTAAGGGTTAAATGAGAGGTTTTGCACAATGGAGTTAGGGGGCGGCAGCTTAAAAAAGTACATGATAGGTTGGGAAAGTTGCATGGTGGAGTGGAGTTGAGAGAATGTGAAATCGGGTTGCGGGCTTTGATGTTGGTTAGAGAACCCAGGAAAATTTGAATAGGGGTTTTGTGTAGGTTGTTTGCAGGGAGGATCATTGCCCCAATAGAAGGGTTGTTCCCCATGTACACGTGGGGGAGTATTTGGTATAGGTTTAGCAAGCTGAAGGTAAATCTTAGGGTGCGTGAGGTAACATATCGTTTTCTGCAAGGCATCCTACCGTCGGGAGAGGTACTGAGAACCCCAGCATCCACTGATCTACCCCAGCATCCACTGATCTACCCCAGCATCCACTGATCTACCCCAGCATCCACTGATCTACCCCAGCATCCACTGATCTACCCAGCATCCACTGATCTACTCCAGCATCCACTGATCTACCCCAGCATCCACTGATCTACTCCAGCATCCACTGATCTACCCAGCATCCACTGATCTACCCAGCATCCACTGATCTACCCCAGCATCCACTGATCTACCCCAGCATCCACTGATCTACCCAGCATCCACTGATCTACCCAGCATCCACTGATCTACCCCAGCATCCACTGATCTACCCCAGCATCCACTGTTCTACCCCAGCATCCACTGATCTACTCCAGCATCCACTGATCTACCCCAGCATCCACTGATCTACCCCAGCATCCACTGATCTACCCCAGCATCCACTGATCTACCCCAGCATCCACTGATCTACCCCAGCATCCACTGATCTACCCCAGCATCCACTGATCTACCCCAGCATCCACTGATCTACCCCAGCATCCACTGATCTACCCCAGCATCCACTGATCTACCCCAGCATCCACTGATCTACCCCAGCATCCACTGTTCTACCCCAGCATCCACTGATCTACCCCAGCATCCACTGATCTACCCCAGCATCCACTGATCTACCCCAGCATCCACTGATCTACCCCAGCATCCACTGATCTACCCCAGCATCCACTGATCTACCCCAGCATCCACTGATCTACCCCAGCATCCACTGATCTACCCCAGCATCCACTGATCTACCCCAGCATCCACTGATCTACCCAGCATCCACTGATCTACCCCAGCACCACTGATCTAGCATCATACCCCAGCATCCACTGATCTACCCCAGCATCCACTGATCTACTCCAGCATCCACTGATCTACCCCAGCATCCACTGATCTACTCCAGCATCCACTGTTCTACCCCAGCATCCACTGATCTACCCCAGCATCCACTGATCTACCCCAGCATCCACTGATCTACCCAGCATCCACTGATCTACCCCAGCATCCACTGATCTACTCCAGCATCCTCTGATCTACCCCAGCATCCACTGATCTACCCCAGCATCCACTGATCTACCCCAGCATCCACTGATCTACCCCAGTATCCACTGATCTACCCCAGCATCCACTGATCTACCCCAGCATCCACTGATCTATTCCAGCATCCACTGATCTACTCCAGCATCCACTGATCTACCCAGCTCCACTGTTCTACCCCAGTTCCACGATCTGCCCCTGCATCCTGATCTACTCCAGCACACTGATCTACCCAGCATCCACTGATCTACCCAGCATCACTTTCTACCCAGCATCACTTATCTACCCCAGCATCACTGATTCCCCAGCATCCACTTGCATCTCTCCGCTCCATGATCACCCCGCACCCACTGATCTACTCCAGCATCCTGTTATACCCCAGCTCCACTGCACTACCCCACATCACTGAATCTGCCAGGCTCCACTGATTTAACATAATCACTTTTATTTGATCTAATTCAAATTTAAATACTGATTCCTATATGAAATACTCTACCCTGAATGTTACTATATAGCATCACTTTCTAAATCTATTAACACATTGATTCCCAGCATCCTATTCCCACATCCACTGATTTCTAAAGTCCATTTAGTTAGCATTCACTGATTACCTGCATTTTTCCAGACATATTACCTATCACTATCTATCCAGCATTACAAGAAATACATCCTGAAACATAATCATTGCTTAAAATTCCTTTCAAAAAATTAATTTGTGGACTAATAATAATTAATAATAATAAGAAATTTAATTATTTTTATTTTTTAAAAATATTATAAAATATAAAAACAATAACATTTTCTTTAGAATAAATTATAAAACACAAATACATTGAAATTTATATAACACAAACTTTATACTTTGTTGAGCCTTCATTAACGAATATTTCTTTAAATCTATGGTATTGACTTTATTTTTATTTCAATTTGTATAATATATAGAGTACAAAAAAATACAGCAGAAATATCATTGTTTACGCCTCGTTATAACAAAATTCACTTGTGGTGACTAATTAATTAATATTAATAAGACATTTTTTTTTTGATGAATCGTGATAAAACAATACAGTACAAGAGATAGATAAAAACAATAACAGTTCTTACACAGAATAAATTATTAACAACCACACAAACATGAACTTTGAGATAACACAAATATCCCTCCTCACCCATACATGAAAACCCCTACACCTATGATAACCAATTACATTTATTTATATTCAATTTGTGCACACATACAGAGGTACAAAAAAATACAGATAAGAGCAGTATGCCAAAGCCACTTATACTATGCATAGCATTACGGGCTGGCTTAAATTAACTTAAGATTAACTAAGCAATGATGAAATCAGTGATAAAACATTAATGTAAACAGATTACTATAAAGCACAAGTGAGTATTACAAAGACAGGTCATATTGTTGCATTCAGTTAGGTTAGTGATTCTGTTAGGTAGTGTATTTAAAAAATAATAAAGTTAGATTCGGTTTTAGGTTTAACATTTATGTGATATAATTGTGAGAAACATTTAGATAATTTTAAGTCATATATATTTATTGTTTGTTAAGGTCTTTAAAAATTAAATTATAACATGTAATTTTCTTTTATTATTAAGTATAATTCTTGAAATCTTGGTAATTTATTAAATTTTTTTAAATTGTTAGATTTGTTGAGTTCATTAAGAATATTTTTTTAAGTTATTAGGTTTTTGCATAGTTATTTCTTAAATTATAAAGTAGTTATTATGATTACAGAAATCGCTAGAAATATCATTTTAGTTCCTCGTTAAAAAAAATTAGTTTTGGGCTATTATGTTAAAATAAAGACATTTTTTTTTTATTGTGATAGTGAGAATTACACAAGAATAGGACATAACTTAGTCTCTCCGATGAATCTTAATCAGCACCAATCTAAATGGATAACCATAGCCCCATCCAACATGAAACCCCCCCTGATGAATAACCATACATCTTCACAACTTCTCTGCATCGACACCATGCCTAACCCTTCTAGGGTAGGGTAGGTGCCTGAGCCCGAGCCTTTAGCTCATAAGACTGTCATTCCCATTTGCCCCCTTGGGGCGGGGATGACAGACCAGAGAGGCCTAGCTTGTGGCTAGGCCTGAGGACAGTTGGTCCCAAAGATGAGGAGGTACTTGTGCCTCCTCCCATGGGAGACTTAGGTCTCAGACACTCCCTAAAGAGGGAGCCAAGGATGGGGCACCACTTGGACAAGGCCCGGGCCGGGAGACCACCGGCTAATCTTTAACTAACATCAACAACAATGGTGACTGCGTTTCGCCGCCGTGTTAATACTGTTTGTATTCAACTAACACAGGGATCTATCACCGGCAAATCAGTAAATGTGTTACTGCCAGCAATCATTCGTGATACTTATGGCATTCAACGTGAATCCTTGTGTGGCGTCGCCTTGAATGGAACTACACAGATCTTCATCAAGTTTTGTAAACACTCAATTACGAAATTTTTTTGGACCCAGTACCCAGGATATAATAACAAGTCACCCCAGAAATTTCCCTTTCCATTTTTGCATAAACTTTTCCCCACGTTTACAATACGTGGGTAGGGTGTGAAAAACTCCCTTTTTTTGCCCCCAAATGAATTTAATATCTATTTTTTTGAACTTTTTAGGGGAAGATCCACCGGGCACCAGGGGTAGGGGGTCTGCCCGGCCACTAAAGGGCCTTCAGGAGGGGTAATTTAACGTTGAAAAATGCCCCCTTCGTCAGCCAAATTCTTGGGTCCCGTTAAACTGGGGGATTTTGGGTTTCCCCCGGTGTTTTTTTAGGGTCCCCTGGACAAAGAAAAAAACTTCCCGCCTCTGGGGCGTTTCGGGAAATCACAAAGGGGCCCCCAGTGTGTCCCGCCAGCCGCCATCGGGGCGGGGTCGCCCGACCTGCCCGGGTAGGTCCCCAGCAGCCCTGAAGAGGAGGTTTCGAGCCCTCCCCCGAATATGACATAAAGGGGATTGCGATTTTTAAAGGGCCAGGGATACTAGAGTCATTTTGTGTTTCCAAACCCGGGGACGCCCCCTTGACAGGTGAACTTTTTAACAGTAAAAACCCCTCAAAGAAAGAGGGGGCAGGGGGAATTGGAAGCCTCTTTTGTACCCTGCTTTAAATGGACCTTTTAACATCGCAATGACCCTAAATTCCTTTTGGTTTCTGAGGGGGGGAAATTTAAAGTGCAAAGATGGGGATCAATAACTAAAGGGGGGAAGATTTGGAGATTCGATTTTCATACTTTTGGGAGGCAAAAATTCAAAAGGGAGAACACCCCAAGTATTGAAAATTCTGAAGTCCGTTTTTGGAAGCGTGCGGCAAACCCCCGGCCCGTCTCCGTTTATGCCCTTGACCCCGGGACAATTTCCCAGGAAGAAAAGGGTGGTGGGAAATCACGGGTGGGGGGGGTCGCGCGAGTCCGGGACAGCGGGGTAAAAAATACGGGGTTTTGCAAAAGGTGCAGGAATCCCTTTGGGTTTGCTTCCCCGGGCGCAAAGAAAAAAAGGGGAGTGGAAAGCCCCTAGAGGAAACCCCCTTTTAAACACATTTTGGGTGGGGTAACTTTTAAATGTTAAAGGTTTAAAAATCTGTCGAAAGTGTGGGGCGGGTGCGTGAGTTGGTTTGAATCTTTTTTTGCAGGGGGAAGTTGTTTTTTTGCAAAACAAAACCCCATAAAGTAGGAAGTTTTTTAAAGATGGAGGGTTATGACATTTATGTGACTCACTCCAGGCTTCGGAAAGGGGGGGCGGGTTTTTAAAAAAAAAGGGCGACCAAACCCGTTTTGTGCTGAACATTGGGAAAGGGGGGGGGAGGTCACTTGGTGAGAGCCCGGGGGTTTGGGGGAAAATTTAGAAGAGTTGGTTTTGTGGGGGGAAAAGGGCCGGGCTAAAAACATGATTTAAATATTAAAAATACTTTTGTTAAAAAGTTTTTGGTAAAATTTTTTTGGGGTCCCCCCAGAAATTACAGGGGGAAAGGGGTGCCCCGGGAAACCCTGGTATTGCCCGTAAAGATGTTGAACCGAGGGGGGGCGGGGTTTTTTTCGCTTTTTTTTGGTGACTTTTTTGCGGGTTTTGGGGGTTTTGGGTTTGGGATGTCCCGGGGAGGATTGATTTTGGGATTGAGCATACTTTTGTCCCATAGGGGCATCCAAAAGTTTAGACTGTGTTTTTTGGCCCTGGGCGGGGGTCCGTAATCAATTGCTGTTTTAAAAATGTCTTTTTCTCCCGACCCCCGGGGGGGGATTTTTGTGGAGCTCGACTGGGGGGTCTCCCCATCTTTTTTAAGGGGGAAACTGGAAACTAAAATACGGGGGATGCTACAAAGTCGGGGATAGGGCCCAAATTTCGAGACTTCGGGGCCTCTATGGAGTAGCCCTCCGGGGAAGGGATGGGATTTAGAAAACGACGGGGATGTTTTTGTGAACCCTTCAAATTTAAAGGTTTTTTTATTGAATCGGTGTAAGGGGGGGCCACCGCTTGGAGTAGGTTTTTCGGGTACCTGGGGGTCTTTCTACACAATGTTATGCACAGGAGGGGCACGGGGTTTAAACCCAGTGGATGAATCGATCTTTTAAAAGAACAAATCCAAGTTTTTGAAAAATAAGGTTTTCAAAGGGGTTCCGCATTTCGATGGGGGGAGGGGGCCCTTTGGGGGGGTGACAACCGCCCTCCCTTGTGCTTACAAAATCCCCCAAAAAGGGCGAAAAGCGACTAAAATGGATTTTAGTGGGGGCAGGTTTAAAATTTTACGGGTTTATAGTGGGGGAAACAGGTTTTAAAAAACAACTGGGGGATAATTTTTTTATGTGGGGTACGGGAGTAAATCCAGTTTAAAAAGTAAAGACGTGAGTGAGAAATGCGATACGGGTTTTTTGGGGAGAGGCGAAACCATGCATTTAAAAATGATTAAAATCCCCTTTCTAATGGGGGGCCAAAACTGACCCAGAGGTTGGGAGGCACTACAAGGAATAAAAAAAGGGGGAAAGGGCTCCGGGCATTAAAAGGGCATCCCTTGTGAATTTTTTATATCAAACTTTTGGGGGTTTAATAGGGATTTTTTTAAAGGTTTTGTTTATTTGAATGTATGAAAGGGGGGGTGTTGGGCCTTTCTCGGGCGAACAGCGGTTTTGGGGCCCCTTATTTGGAAAAATGGGGATGTCCTTACGACAAAGACTACCGCCCATACGTTGTTTGGGGTATGACTAAAAACCCAAATTTGCGAAAATATTGATGAATAGAATTAAAGAAAGATTTTTTAAAAAGGTAACCCATAAAAAGGCATTTGGTGGGGCCAGGTAGGTCAATGAATAGGCCCAGGGGGAATATCGGGGAGTTTTTTTTGGGGAAATGCGGGGTGGGGGGGTGGGGGGGGTTTTTGGTTTTTAACTGGCGGGGCCGCTTTTGAAGTGGGGAAAGAGAGGTTCTGGGGAAAAATTTAAATGAGATGACAGGGGTTTTGGAAAGAGGTCATCATGGGGGGCCCGTTCATTGTACAATGGAGGGGGTTTAAAAAGTACAAATTAATGGCAATTGGTTTTTTTTGTACACTTGGGGCGGGGCCTTCGTCGGGGATGCCCCATTTCAAATTTTTTTGCTTTTTCAGGCCCCTTTTTTAACTGGGGCCTTTTTTTGGGGGCGGGAATAGAGAAAATCGGGGGTCCGTTAAGTGGCCCAACCAAACCCTTGGGGGTTTTTTGAGGGAATTTACTTAATTATTCCAGGGGACCCTTTTGGAAAAGGCTAACGGGGATTGGGAAAAATAGAGAAAAAATGAAAATTTAAGGGGTTTGTTGGGGGGATTTGGGGGGGGTGGGGTGGATCAGAGGGGGGGACTGGGGTTGTCGTACCCCCTATATGGGGAATTTTCTTTAAATATCGGGATCGATCAGATGGGGGCGTTAAATTTGGGAGGTTTGACAAGGGGCCCTTGGGGCGCTTAAATGGGTTTACGGCCCAACTTTTAAACCCTGCATCAGAGGGCGGGGGTCATTTAATTTATCCTGCTTTATAGCAAAGTTTTGGCACGTTTGCGGCACTGTATCCTCTTTGCGGGGGGACTTTAAAAACTCTTTTGCAAAAAAATTTTATCGATTTTTGTGGGTTTAAAGGAAGCTTGGGCTCAAAAAGTGCGGGTGGAGACCCACCCCATCAGGGGGGGGGGGGTTCCATTCCCTAGAGCCCCGTGCAGGGCATGTTACTGAACCGTCTTTTTCCCCTTTCCCGCCCGGGGTTTTGGATGCATGGGGGTTTTAACAAAATTTTTGTAATCTACCTGCGCAGGTGGGGGAAAGGAAATTTTTTGGGTGCAAACGCAAAGGGCATCGCGAAATTTTTTGAACATGAGGGACGGCGCATGTAAAATTAGTATTTTAAAAAAAAGGGGGCGGGGGGTAATTTCGGGGTGCGATTGAAGGAATGTTTCCCATGTATCGTGGGGTGATTTAGGACGACCCAAATATTTTGGGGCTGCTGCCCCAAGTAGGGGAAAGGGGTTTTTTAAAATTTTTAACATGGTATTTTCCGTCTGGGTGGTTTTGTATAATAGGCTTTTAGGGGAAGACTGGGTTTTTCCGGGTGTGCGGATGGGGGAATCTGCTTTTAAATTTTTGTGAAATTTCTGTAAAGATTTTAGGTATGTACAAAGGGGTTTTTCGAATTTTTTGGGCTTTTGGGTGGGGGGGGGTTTTTGGTCGTTTTTCCCGGGGCGTTGATTTTTTGATGAAGGGGGGGTTACTTGCGTGTACAGCGTCGGTCCGTAGTTGGGGCCCGTTTATATTTTCGGGGTCAGGGGCAATGAGGCACTTGAGGAACAGTAGAATTAGGGTGTTAGCGGGGACATTTTATGGGACAAAATGTCGAAATGGGTTGGTATTGGGGGGAAAAGATGGAGGAGATTTTTCCCGCCAAATTTAAAAGGGGCCTTGGGATTTACAAGTTTTGAGATATTTTGAGTTTTTTCCGGGGGTAATCAAAAGGGCTGGTCAGCTGGGTCTAATTGTGGGCATCGACACCATGCCCGGGCCCTTTCTGGGGTTGGGGGTCCAAAGGCCCACCCTTAAACCCTCAAAAACTGTCTTTCCCCATTTGCCCCCTTGGGGGGGGATGGCAGCCCAAAAGGGAGGCCGGGCTTGTGGCGGGCCTGGGACATTTTGGGCCCCAAAAATTGGGGAGGAACTTGTCCCTCCCCCAAATGGGAAATTTAAAGGTCTCAAAACCCCCCTAAAGAGGGACCCCAAGGGCCCGGGGCCCAAACGATTTGGGAAAAAGGGCCCGGGGCCGGGAAAAACCCGGGCTAATTTTTAAATTTAATAAGTCTAATTGTTTTTTTTCCAAGTCGTGAATGTTTTTTTGTTCTCCGATTTTTATTGGGGTCCCCTTTTGGAAAAATTGGGGACGAAATACCCTTACGTGCTTTGTATATAAAAATTTTTTAGGAATTTTTTCCTCGTCATTTATGCCCAATTACAAATCTTTGGGGGGTACTTTTTGTAAAAAGGGTGTGTTCCCAGCACATTGAAAGGGTTTTTTCCTTATTTCCGTTTATATTTTAAAGGCCTTGCCCGGGTGCTTTTAAATTTAAATATAAGTATATATCCCAAGTTTTCTTTTTCCCCCCTGTAAGCTGGGGATGGAGCTTGAACGGTATGGGGAGGCGAATTTTTAAAAGTGTGCATTTTTCCATGTAAAAGTTATTTAAATATTTGCGGCCTTTGTGTTTTTTTTAGATGTAAAAATACACAGGGGTTTTTTTCCGTTTTTTTTAAAATTTAATAATTTTTTCATTTAAAAAAGGAAAAGCGTAAATCCTGACCAAACCTTTAAAAACTGTAGGGGCCAAATTTTTAAACCCCATTGAAAAAAACCCCGGGTGGTTATTCCCCCCCAAATTAACGTATTTTTTGTGCTTTTTAAAAGGGCACCTGAGTTCTTAGTTTAAAATTTTGGGAAACTTTTGGTGTTGGCACCCCGGAAGCCACCCCTAGTTATATCCCCAAATGAAGTATCCCTTTTGTATAATACTTGGGGTGTTGGGGAGGCGGAAGCCAGCCTAGTTATATGCCAATGAATACCCTTAAATAATAGGGGTTTGTGTGTGGCAGGCGAAGCCACCCCTAGTTTATAATCCAAAGGGGAAGTACCCCCCTTTGTATAATACTTTTGTGTTTTGGGCGGGCCCGGAAAACCCAAACCCCCTTTTAAAATGCCCGATGAAGTATCCCGTTTTTTAAAATCCGTTGTGTTTTGGCGGGGCGGAAGCCGGGCCTAGAATTTTCCGGGATGAAGTATCCCGTTTTTATAATACGTGTTTGCTTTTGATTTGTGAAATTTGGGTGTGCTTTTTTTGCCCACTTTGGGTTTTTTTGTATAGTTTTTTTAATTTCCGGGTTTTTCCCCTTTTAAAATTATTTATTTATTTAAAGAATCTGGGTTAGTGCCGGGTTTACCCTCGTTGACATTTTAAATTTTATGCACCCATGACTATTTTGCCCTGGGGTTTTAAAAAAAAAAAAAAAAAAAAAAAAAAAAACCCTTAAATTTGTATGGGGGGTTAAATTTTTGGGAAAGAGCATGTACTTTTTTTTTTAATTTAAAGTTTGTGATGAAAGGTCATTATTTCTTTCCCTAATCAGTCACAGTAGGGGTTAACTATAAAAATCTAAAAGGGGTTTATATAATTTTTATTTTAAAATTAATTTATTATATTTTATAGTTTATTTTTTAAAAATTAGAAAGGGTAAAAAAAAAAAATTTTGTGAGGGGTAAAATGAGAAAACCCTCTTTTATGTGGGGAATTGTTAGTTTGGGGTTGGGTTTAGGATTGTTAGTGTATGTTGTGTAGGTTTGGGTTAGGTTTTTGGAATTTTGTTTGTTGGGGAATTGTTAGTGTATTTTGGTAATTGTTGTAATTTTGGTGTGGGATTTTTAGTGTATTTGTTTTGGGATTTTAGTGTATGTTTGTGGGGGGGGGGGGGGTTATGTATTTTTGGGGAATTGGGTTATTTGTATGTTGTTGGATGGGTTAGTGTTTTTGGAAGGATTGTTAGTGAAAGTTGTTGGGAAATTGTTAGTGTATGTTTTTAGGTTTGTTTAGTGAAATGTTTTGTAGGATTGTTAGGGGTATTTTTGGTTAAAGGTTTGGTTAGTGTATGTTGTGTAGGATTGTTAGGACTTTGTTAGGTTTGGTTAGTGTATGTGTTTGGGAAATTTGTTAGTGTATTTTGGGAAAGGAAATTGTTAGTGAAAGTTGTTGTAGGTTTTTTTTAGTGTATGTTGTGTAGGAAATTTTTTTTTTAGTGAAATGTTTGTAGGATTTTTAAATTGTTTTTTGTGTAATTGTTTTATGTTTTTTGTGTGGGAAATTGTTAGGTTTTTTTGGTAGGATTTTGGGTGTTATTTTGTTTTAGATTGTTAGGGGTTTGTTGTGTAGGATTTTTAGTTTTTGTTTTTGTAGGATTTTTTATTTTATGTTGTGTAGATTTATTATTTGTTTAGGATTTTTTAGTGTATGTTTTTTGTGGGGTTTTGTTAGGTATGTGGTTGGGGGTTGTTAGTGTATGTTGTGTAGGATTGTTATGTATTTTTGTGTAGGTTTGGGTTAAGGGTATTTGTGTAGGTTTGGTAGTGTATTTGTTAGGATTGTTGTGAAATTGGGTGGATTTTTGGGGTGTATGTTGGGAAAAGGATTTTTAGTGTATTTTTGTGTGGGAAATTTTTTATGTATGTTGGGTGGGGAATTTTTAGTGTATGTTGGGGAGGATTTTTTAGTGTATGTTTGTGGGTTTGTTAGTGTATTTTTGGGAATTTTGTTTGGTTTGTTTTTTAGGATTTTATTGTAGGGTTTTTGAGGATTGTTATTTGTTTGTTTTTGGGAAATTGTTAGGATGTTGGTAGGTTTGGGTTGGGTTATGTTTTGTGGGATTGTTGGGTATGTTTTGGTTGGATTGTTGGGTTGTTTTTGGTGAGGTTTGTTAGTGAAAATGTTGTGAAAGGATTTTATGAATTTTTGTGTGGGTTTGTTATTTAATTTGTCTGGGAAATTGTTAGTGAAATGTTGTTAGGATTTTCTGTTGTTTTGTTGGGAATTTTTAGGAAATGTTAGGATTGTTTTTGTAGGGTTGGTGGGAATTTTTTAAGTGTAGTTGTGAAAGGTTTGGGTTAGTGTTTTTTGGATGGGAAGTTGGGTGTATGTTGTAAGGTTGTTATTGTAGGTTGTGTAGGATTGTTATGTATTTTTGTCAAGGATTTTAAAGTGTATTTGTGTAGGATTTGTAAGATTGTTGTTAGGTTTGTGTAAATTTTTTTAAAATAAAATAAAAAAAAAAAAAAAAAAATTCCCAAAAAATAAATTAAAGCCCCTAGCTGCCAAAAGTGTGGACTGCCTCATACCTCTCTGCTGACATTCAGCAAGCTATCCATGACGTCCGGGAAATTCCGTGAGGGGGGCGGGGTGAATACCTTTGGGTTTTTTAGCTTTTTCGGGGGCATTACGCCTAGAATGAACAAAGTTTTGCTACCTAAATTATCCTAAATATTTACCGATTGGGAAAAAGGATTTGTAGGGTTTGTGGCTTTAAAAGGGCGCATCCCGGGGATATTTGTAAAACTACCCCTACAGCCCTTGTACGGGGCACCCCTGGTTGAGAAAATTCCAAGATCCCCTGCGTAGATTGCCCCCTGACGGGGCAATGTGCGTTTTGGTGGATGCCCCCTGGGACAATTTTGGGGGGGTGAAATGCGAAATTTTGTGCCCTTTCGAGGCCGATGCAAGGGATCTCCACAGTTTTTTTTCAGAAGAAAGGGAAAGGGGAATACAAAATGGCTAAACAAGGAAATCCGGGTGGCTGGGGGTTGTTGGTCCCCCAAAAGGTTCTTTTTTACCCTTAAAAATTTTTCTCAAACGCCAGCCCAATACCATCTTTTGTTCCCCTTGATAAATTTCCCCGCACACAGGTCATGGTTCCTTATGCTGGTCAACGAGGGACGTTTTCGCCTCTGAAAGTGAAAATGTTTCATATGGCAGCAGAGTGGGGCAGCGCGGAAACCAAAAGGGGCCAGCCGGGGGAAATCAACGAATGGACGAGGGGAAAGGGGGGGCCCTCCCTTTAACCGTGGACGAAAAGGAGGGGGGGTGGCCACGGCCCCGGCCCCTTTTGGAGTGGGGAAAATTGAGGACCATTGGGGGGGGGGGGGTAAATTTTGGAAAAGCTGCCCCATCTCTCGAGTCCACCTGCACCCGCCGGGGGGTACAGCAGGTTTCCCAAAGGGAAAAGGACCGGGGGAGGTAAGGTTGGTTTTTGGGATTTTAAAGCGACAAAAGGGCTTTTTTGCATACCATGTTCTCATCAAACGGAGGTGGTCTCCCCCGGCTGTGAAAAAGGGCCCCAGCCCCGGAGATCGGGGCCTGGGGCGGTCGAGAAAGCCGGGAGGGGGTTTTTGGTGCTGGGGGGGCTGGGGGGAAAGGGGGTGACCCCTCGTCAGAAGGCAGGACGAAAGGTGGGGGTGGAGGTAAAACCCTTTTGGACGACCCGGGTCACAAAAAAAACATGGAGGGGGGATGCGGGGGCCCGGGGAAAAGGGGGCGGGCAGAAATTTCCAAACCTCTGACGACGTCCAAACGCCCGGCTCAACGAATGGGGAAAAGAAAGCATCGGTAAAGGGGGGGGGGCGGGTGCAGTGGAGTGAGCAGCGCCCAGAAAGGTGGTCCCTGGCACGGGGGCCCCCGTGCGGGGAGAGCTTTGGCAAACGGGGGCCCCCGGGGGCCCAAGGGGGCATGCAAAAAATTTACAAGTGGGGGCAAGGGGGGAGGAAACCCTTTAAGCCAGGGGTTGGGGGGGGGAAAGACAGGGGGCGGGAATATTCGGGGGAAGGTGTAAATGAGGTCGCTCCCTTTAAAGGGGCAGCGACGGAAATTAGGGCGGGGTTTGTCTGGGGGCACCAATAGGGGTTTTTCCTTGAAAGTTTATTTAATTAAATATTTTTTTTTGGGAAAACCCCCCCCAAACCCACCCCTGGGGGCGGTAGCCCAAAAGATTACAGGGGAACAAAATTTGGCCCGGGGAACTGGAACTCCAAAGTTTTTGATAGTGAGAAAGGTACAAGGGTAATGAACTAAATTTCCGGGGGAAAAAATCATAAACGTCAGGGGGCCTTTGTGCCCAGGTTTCGGATGAAAGTGCTTGATATGGCTGTTTCAGATGTTTCTAAAATTTTGGGAATTGAGTAGTGTTTGGGTTCTGGTTAGAGTGTTGCTTCCTTGCGCCTGTGGGGGCGCCAAAGGGTAACGCGGGTGCGGTTGGGGGGGTGGCGAAACCTCCCTCCCCTTGTGTTATAATTTTGGGGACTATATTTTGTTTTGATGGGGGGGTGGGTCTGTTTTGGTGGATTTGGGGAGCATTCTTATGTTCTGGAAAAGGGGGGGGGGGGGTTTTGGGGTGGGGTATTTTATACCTTTTGCATACCCCAAGGGAAATAAAAACACGGGTAGGGTTACTTGGGGCGGGAAACCGGGCTGTTTTTAGGCCCCCTTTTTTCACAAGGAAAGACCCTTTGAAAATTACTTGGGGAAATTTTTTGAAAAGGGTTTGTGTATATACAGGGATTTTGTATCAAGGGTTTTTACGATGTTGTATTCTTTTTTTTTAAACTGTTTTAATTTTTTTATGTTTGGGTTGTGAATAGGTTTGGGTGGGCCCATCCCAAGGGGGGGGGTTTTTGAGGCTTAAACATTTTTGTTTTGGGTTATAATTTTTAGGATGGGGGATCTTTCCCTGATGAAATACTTACTGGCTACTTTGCCTTTTATGTTGGCAATTTAATGTTTGTTGAATATATCAAACCTTTGCCCCTCGTTATACACTGTTCTGCGTCTTGTGGTCGTTTTAAATACCCCTTGGGGCCCGGGCAGGGAACAACTTTATATTAATGAAATATGTCAATATTCCGTGAGTTTGGGGTAAACCTGTTTAAATTTAAAGAATAGGGGGGTAAAAGGGGGGGGGGTGTTGGAAGCCACCCGGAGTTTGGGGGGTCTTTGGGGCCCGGAGGGAAAGGGTTTTGTCACATCATTGCCAAAAAGGGTCTTGTTTTTTTATTTTAATTAACTGTTCTTTAAACTTTTTTTTAAAAAAAATCTTCTTAACATGGGTTGAAAGGGATAAAATCTTAGGGGATGAGGGACAGTTGGTGTCAGAAAACAAATTTTAAACGTCTTGTGTGTTTTTGGGACTATGAAATTTATAATTCTGTGTAAAAAATTTGATACGTGTTCTTTTTTTCTATTTAAAATTGTTAAATTTTTTTGAAATTTAAAATATAAAAAAAAAAAAAAAAAACCAAAATGCCATTTTTAAACCCCCAGTTCTTTACCCAGGGTTTGTGAGGGGGGAAGATGCAGAGGTGCGGGTGGGGGAACCCCTGGTTTTCTGTATTGAAATTTTGTTTTCTCAAGATTGGAAAGCAGAAAAAGAGTCCCAAAACTGTCGTGTGGGAAAAGGGTTTAAAGGGCAAAAATACCAGGACAAAAAACCGCTGACTCATTCTGGTTGCGTTTTGAGTGTTGGGGGAAAGCCCTTTTAAAAAAAAACGGAAATTTTTTTCAACGCTAGTCCCGGAGGGGCGCCTGCGTGGAAATTTTCGACAAAATTTTACTGGGTTCGCTACATAATATTCCCTTCAGGGGAGACAAAGGGGGACATCCCTCGGGCCTTTTTGGGGGCTATGGGAAATGGGACAAGCCCTTTCCCAAATTGGCGTTGGGCCCCCCGGGTTTTTATCCTGGTAGCTCCGCAGGTTTCCTTTTCCCATGGGAAAAAAACATTTAGACATCCAATTCCCCGTTTTTCATTTTTGGAGGATTTTCCCGGGCGCAGGGTCTAACCTAAACCCACCCGGCCAGGTTTTGGGACTGCCGCCTGTGTGGTTCCCAAATTTTAATTGGGGGCCCTCCCTTTTAGCAAACCCAAGGGGAAACCCAAAGGTCCGGGCAAAGAAAAAACACGGGAACCAAAGATCGATGGAAAGGGGGGAAAGAGCTGGGGCCAAACAAAGCCCCACAATTTTGGGGGCCCCCACGTTCTGCCGGTTTTTTAAACGGGTTAAAGGGGAGTGAAACATGGATCTGGCAAGGGGTCGTTCGGGCGCTACCCCCCCCACGTCGGGGACGAGGCGATTGGGGCTGGAACAGTGCTTTACCTCCCGGGGGGAAGAGGGAAAAAGGGACAAACGGGCCCTTGATATTGCCCAGGTTTTTTTAAAACTTTTTCCCGAGGATCCCCGAAACCCCTTAACCCGGGGACAGAGGGTTTTTCCCCCTACATTAGCGGTGTCGCCTTGGTTGGGCCCTGGCTAGCGGGAAAGTGTGGGGGGTGGGGATGGCCTACGCTTTTACCCTCTGTGGTGGTGACGGATTTCCGGGGGTACATAGAACCCGACAGCGATTGGGGTTATGGGCAAAAGGGATGTCACGTAAGAGGCCCAGTACATACTTGGGGGACAAAGCCTTTAAAACCCCGGGGCAAAGGCGGTAAAATGGTTTTGGGCCGACGTAACCAAAGGGGTTAAAAAAACCCCCCCTTTAAAAAGTTTAAAAATGGGAGTGTGGGGGAAAACCCGGGGAGGTGCAGCATGGCAATCCAAGTCAGGTATAAAAATGGAAACCCGGGGGTTTACCCGGAAGAGTTTTTTGGCGCCCCCACCCCCCCCCCGGGGCCCCGGTCTGTGCCACCCCCTTGGTGGATCAGCGCCTGATCAACCCGGGGGGTTTTCTTTCGGCTGCACGCAAAAAAAAACCCTAAAGACCACAGCCCGGCAATCAGGAACCTGACTTTAAGGGCTTTGTCCGGCCCCCTGAAGACTGCCAGGGGGTCTGTTGGGAATCCCCCTTTTTTTTGTGGGAAAGGCCCTTAAAATCCCCGGGGCCCCCGGGCACTTAAGTATGGTTTTCTTAACGTGCTAGTGACAACCCCTGCTTTTCATTGGGGGATGGTGCATCGCTCCAATTTTTTTGCTTTCGTGTGATGATTTTCGTGGGGCAAGTTCCCCTACCAGTCCCTAGGTTTTCCAGGTTTTAAAATAATCAATTTTAAAATTTTTCCCTCTGCGTTCCCCGGGAATACCAAGGGTTTTGAAACCTCAAGCGCTTTCCCAGTAAATTTAAGGTTTTTTTATCTCTTTCGCTCCGTGAAATTTTCTGTACATTTTCTAGGTCCCAATTTCACCTGCCAGAAAAATTCACCCCAACCAGAGAGTTTAAATTTAAAAAATGAATTTCAAAGGGGCCCAGAGCAAGAGGTCAAGAGAAAGTTTGGGGAGAGGTTTTCCCGCTCAGAAATTTTTAAAGTTGACGTTTTTTTTATGCAGGAACAATTTTTTGGGGGTGGTTAAGGATTACTGTGCCAAGGGGAAAGTCTATGGGAAATTTGATAATCCAAAGTGGGGTTGGGGATTGGCATAAGGGGGGACCACCCTTTTAAAGCTTGAGCATGGGGGGGGGCGGAGGGGGGGCCGGGGTTTTCCCTGGGGGGGTTTGGGGGGAAATTCAGGGGGGGTTTTGTGGGGGTAAAATAAACCACACAACAAATCGACCCAGTTTAAAAGAGGATTTTTTTAAAACGATGTTTTTGGTTTTTTTTTCTCAAAATCCGCCCTTAAATTTCTGTCCCGGCATGGGTTTTAATTGTGTGATCTGGGAAAAGGAAAAACCCAACCGGGGTGGTGGGGGGGGTAATTTAAAGGGGTTTTTCGTGAGTATTGCAGCGATTGGTGTAAATGGGTGTTGTGGGTAGCGGGCGGGGGGAATGTGGGAAAATAAAAGTTTTGAAAGGGTTTTCGCTGCGCCGGGGTTTGGGCCCGGGTTTTTAAAACAACCCCAAAATTTTAAACGGGGGGCAAAGGGGCGATTGTGGTTTTATCGGGTTTCTCAGAACACCGGGGGTGGGTTTTGGAAAAAACCAGTTTGGGGGGGCGCTATCCGTGTATTTACTAATTAATGGAAAAATTTAAATGTCAGCTTTTTGCAAAGAGTCCCATGCTGTGGAACTTTCCCGGGTTAGGGGGGGTTACCTTTTTGGAATAAAAAGGGGAAAGGGAAGGAGGATTTGTAGAGTGGTGGCATTCAAAGGCGAAAAAACAATAACCGGGGTTTTTTTTAGACGGTTAGGGGGGAAGGAACGTGTTTAATATGGGGAAAACAAAAGGGGATTTAAAAAGGACCAGGCTGCGGGGTTTTTTATGGTTAAAAACGAGAGGGAATTGGGCCTAGCGGGAAATAAGTTTTCTACCACCAATTTCAGGGGAAAATTTAGAATGATAAATTTTCAAAGGGTTTGAGGGTGCGAGCTGGGAAATTGGGGGAGGGGGCTTTTGGGGGGGGAAACCCCTGTTTGGGGGTTTTTCGTAGTTTCAAAAAAGGAATGTATGGTGATACAGTTTTGTCCCGAAGTGGGCCCGGGGATTATTGGGGGGTTATCAAAAGGACCAAAGGCTTTTTACAAAACCCGGAAAAGGGATAGGGGCCTATCAACCAAGGTTTTAGAAAAATGGAAGGGGGGAAAAGGGGAAAACGAAGGGAAGGAGAATTTTTTTGCGTGGGATAGGGGGCAAAAATTTTAGAGACGTGGGGTCGAGAGGACATGGAGGGGGTTTTAAACGGGGGAGGGGGTTTTCCCAAGGGCTGTTCAGGGACAGGCACTGAGGAAACCCTTTTTGGGAGGGGTACCGGGTGATTTTTAGTAGTTCTTGGGAAAATTTTAAAACAAATGTTTGGGTTTGACTTTTCAATTAATGAAAGCTAGAGGCAGCATGGGGGGTGAAGGGGGTTGGGTGTTTTAGTATGGTACCAAAAGGGCCCAGGTTGTAATCTTTGGAGCATATAGGCCCCCTCATATTGTGGGGGGGATTTAAGATTTTTGGCAATTTTGGCAACCGGTTTAAAAAGTTTTGGCCAAGGTAATAGGGAAAGGGGGAAAATGGGGTTCCTGGCCGATCTATGGAGTGGTCATCGACCCTCAAAAGTTCCGTGAAAGATTGTAGTGGAGGCCAGAGTCAAAAGGATGTGGATTGGGAAAAGCTTTCGACAATGTGGATAGGTGAAACATTATTAAGCGATATATGAAGCCGGGTTTCGGGGAAGAAATATACGTGGGTACGTAGGTTATATACGGGGACAGTACAGTCCAGGTCATGGGAGGGTGGGTCCCGATAGGCATGGGTGGGGCTGCGCAGGGGTGTCCACCTCTTCGTCAGGCTTTGTTTGCCTGTTTGCAGGACTCCCTTTAAATAGATTGGTAAGGGGTGGGGTGGGGGGGAGATTGTGCAACAGGAAGAAGCAGTAGAAATTTTTAGGTTTTTGGAACGATACCACCATCTTGGTGCATAGTAGTAAATGGTTTTAGGGCGTTTCATAAAATAAAGGGTTAA
Source organism: Cherax quadricarinatus (assembly GCF_026875155.1). Lineage (NCBI taxonomy): Eukaryota > Metazoa > Arthropoda > Malacostraca > Decapoda > Parastacidae > Cherax > Cherax quadricarinatus. Next base: position 20,653,034 of record NC_069480.1, on the reverse strand, counting down.
TAAAGGTTTTTTAGAGAGCGATGCATCTTCCAGATGCGCATAATAGAGAAAAATCCAAAACTTTTGGAGGTGGGGTCCGGTGGGCCGGGACATGAGGTACGGAGTATGGGTTGGAGAACCGTTGAGTGGATAAAGGATCTGTGTTGTGCATTTTTGCAATGACGAACAGCCGGCACATTGCATTTAATTCATCCATTGTAGTTACAGCTGCAATTCGTAGATGGCAGGATGGAGACCCAGGTGATGTAACATTACCCAAAGAGTAATATTGCCAATGTACTGGTGAATAGTTAAATTATGGTTTGTTTTCAAGCGGTCTATCCATTGAATGACGGACATGTGTTGCGGTTACAGAGGAAGGCTTTGGATTTCATAGGGGGTTTACGTAGGCATTGGTTAGGGAAAGACATAGTTATGACAGTACGTAAACTCGGGAGTTTTGGGGGCTAAATACACTACTCAGTCGTCTAATTGGCATAAAAGTACGACAGGAATACCAACAGGGGTGGGTCAGGGAGTGAGGAGTTGATCAGTGATGAGGGAGGTTCGATCGATGGTGGGTGGGGAAGGACCCGTCACAAGGTGCGAAGCAATGTTATGGCACTTAATTGATTGGTGCAAAAACCCAGTGAGAGTTAAAAGGCAGTAAACTAATAATATAGGTATAACATCGGCAGCAGTCATTCGTGCTGAGGTTTTCCAGATAATCATTGGAGACTTGGTATGGCAGGGGTCAAGAATTGCGCTTACAAACCACCGGGTTAGGGAAACTGGTTACCGATTCCTCCACGGGTTTTATTGCGTCCAAGGCACAATTTACATTATGGGAATGACCCAGGATCAACCTGTGCGTGGTGTGGGTGCCGAAACGGCGTTTCATGTCGTATACTTTTGGTGACAGTTTACATAAGGTTAAGGATTGGTTTCAAGTGTTCTCCGACGAGTGGGAGGGGGGGGTTTGTCGATGGCTTAGAGTTTTAGTCTTGAAATTGGAGATTGCTTGGATGCTGTACGACATCTTGTCATTTTTGGTACTGACTATTTATATGTGTCATGGGGTAATGCGGGGGCTTATGGTCGATGCTGTCAAGCGCTGATTGTCATGTTATAGAACGAAAGTAGGAATAGAGAGGTATATGGGCAATGCTGGCGGGAGCTTTTTTCGTTGGGGTATAGGAAGCTAACGATGAAATGTACAGGAGTAAGGAGGTGGGGGTAGGTATATCGCTTGGTGGAGCCTAGGGGTTGGGTTCCGGGGGGGGAGAGAAGATTAGTTTTTTTTGGGGCACGGGACTGGTAATGTTTTTATTTGTGTGTATGGTGAATCTGGGTGTAATGCAGGTGAAGGAAGGGAACCTGTGTGGTCTGGGGTTTAGTGTCTTTCTGGCGTGAATGAGTATCTAGTCTGAGAAAGGGGGGGGGAGTGGTACTCAAACCACGGTAACGGGTTTTTCTTATGCTAGATCATGCTGAACCACTAAGTCACCAACAGAGGCAACGCGTGTTTAATGTTTGTTATACAAAATTTTCTAATTCCCAGGTTGTGTTATTTGCATATAGTGTGAATTGTTTTTGGAGTTTTGTAATGCAATTGTTTTTGCGATGTATTAGTATTATTATTATTAAAGATTAGCCGGTATTCTCCCGGCCCGGGCCTTTTCCAAGTGGTGGCCCGGCCTTGGCTCCCTCTTTAGGGAGTGTCTGAGACCTAAGGGGGCAGTAAGGCAAAATCTGTAACTCTGTTGTTTACTGTCCGATTTTCTGCAGTTTTGGTACACAAGTCAAAGTCCCGTTTCACTCTTTCTTGAAAATAAAAAAAAAAAATTTTTTTATCAAAAATATACCCCAAACAACAACTGAGAAATGACTGATTTACTGAAAATGCCCTTGTGGCCAAACTTATTATTATTATTATTAAAGATTCGCCGGTATTCTCCCGGCCCGGGCCTTTTCCAAGTGGTGGCCCGGCCTTGGCTCCCTCTTTAGGGAGTGTCTGAGACCTAAGTCTCCCATGGGAGGAGGCACACGTACCTCCTCATCTTTGGGACCAACTGTCCCCAGGCCTAGCCACAAGCTAGGCCTCTCTGGTCTGCCATCCCCGCCCCAAGGGGCAAATGGGAATGACAGTCTTATGAGCTAAAGGCTCGGGCTCAGGCACCTACCCTACCCTAGAAGGGTTAGGCATGGTGTCGATGTGGCCAAACTTTCTCTTATATGGGACTACGTAAGGTTGTTTGGACACTTGGTGCCGAGAGAACAATACTTATACTAATATACGTGAGCCCTTTTCTCCTAAATAAACTTATCTTTATTTCACAAAAAAAATAAAGTTTTGTTAGATCCTGGAATATTGCAAAAGAAAATCCCCTTTACTCACACATAACCTCCCAAAGTATTGAATATTTCCAAAATTTTGCTCACCGGAAAAACGGAGAAATCATTATTCTACAACTTTTGTGAGTATTTATATTCCATTTAATTCTGTAATAAAGCGGAAGTTTCCAGACATCAGGTGAATAAGTTACTTCCGAGGTTATATCGGCCGGAATGCGGCCGGCCCCCGTCACAAATAAAAAAAAAAAAAAAAAAAAAAAAATCGCGAAAATCGCGTTTGTTTGGTGTATTTCTTAGTAAACGGAGTTCTAGTGCATTATCCTCTTCAACACACCGTTTTCTCTGACTCAGAGATGACAAATGGAGAGGAGTAACACTTTTATATCGAAATATTTCCCTAAAATCTCTGGCATATTAAGTAAGTAAGTAAGTAAGTAAATTTATTCAGGTATACACAATACAGTTTACATAGAATATCATACATACAGCATATGTGTGAGGAGAACCTGGATAACCAAAAAAGTCGACAGAATACTTATTTCCATTGGGGGCCTTTTTATGGCCTAATTTATTCAGTCAAAGTATAAACATGTTTGTATGTAATTAGAGTGTTTATTATATCATATTAGATCAATATGATAGACAAATAAGCCGTAGAGTTGATATATACGCTGATATAGCTAATAATGGGTATTCCTGGCTGGCACCTCAGGCGCTGGAACACTGCCGACCGTCCCATATGGTTCCCAGCTGTCGCTCAGTCTACGATACTCCACCTACTGTTTTATGATGCCAAATAGTCTGTTATTATATTAGAAAGAATAATGCAAGACAAGGCGAAAAAAACAAGGAAACAACTCCAAAAAATATATAGGCCGAGAGCAGACTCGGTACAACATCGCCGTCACCAATACCTGATGTAAAAGACTATAATTTCTTGTAAAAAACGTCGTAGAACAGTCATTCTGGTACCATTTGGTTGCCAAAGAGTTGAAGCTATTTTTCAGAATATATAACTCAATAGCCATATTTTTTCGATTGTTTTCGGGTGACGCGCAGCGGAAATTTGCCCGACTGCTCAGGCAACCTACCCTAACCATAGAAGGGTTAGGCATGGTGTCGATCCTTGCAGATGTATTCTGTGTGAGATAAGATAAGATTTCGTTCGGCTTTTTAACCCCGAGGGTTAGCCACCCAGGATAACCCAAGAAAGTCAGTGTGTCATCGAGACTGTCCTAACTTATTTCCATTGGGGTCCTAATCTTGTTCCCCCAGGATGCGACCCACACCAGCGACTAACACCCAGTACCTATTTGCTGCAAGGTGAACAGGACAACAGGTGTAAGGACACGTGCGAAATGTTCCCACCCGCCGGGATCGAACCCGCGGCCCTCCGTGTGTGAAGCGGGAGCTTTAGCACCAGTCCACCGGCACCAGCAACCCGTTAGAACTGGTTTTAAACTAAACATAAAGTCACAGCAATTGTATGTAAAGCGACCTGCGAGTCGTAAAGTTGTGGTGCTGAAGATTTGTGTTTTAATAATGGTAGAAATTTTAAGTGGGTAATAGTCATAACATGGTTTGTTTCAAAAAACGTAAGCACATTTTGGTAGTAAGGGAATAAATTGGTGGGGGTGAAGTGGTTTTCTGGCGGGGGGGGGGTTTGATGGATGACTGCTTTTAGGTGTGGCCCCGGTGTCTTGGTGGCTAAAGCTCCCCTACACACAACGAGCCCGGTTTCGATTCCCTGCGGGTGAAATTCGACACGTTTCCTTACACCTATTGTCCTGTTCACCTAGCATGCAAATAGGTAACTGTGTGTAGTCGACTGGTGTGGGTCGCATCCTGGGGGACAAGATTAAGGACCCCAATGGAAATAAGTAAGACAGTCCTCGATGACGCACTGACTTTCTTGGGGTTACCTGGGGTGGCTAACCCCCCGGGGGGTTAAAAATCCGAAAAAAAAAAATTTTTACTTTCTTATTTTTAAACCAAGTAAAAGTTTCTGTGTATACGTCAGTGTCATTCTATTGTTTATCATGCATTATTTAAGCAGTACGATTTTTTCCATGTATTATGCAGACACAGTTTTTTTACATATCGTGGATTTTTTTGGGGTGAACCACGGTATAGCTTTTTTTTTGAGGGAACTCCTTTATGTTTTGTTGATATTTACGTTTGTCTGTATCCTGGAATTGGGAAAGGGGGGTTTTGCTTTTACCAAAATCTGATGTGTGTAGAATTTTGTTTGGGGATAGCAGCCCTGGTAACATTTTCTCTTTTTGTTTATTTGTTGTATGGATTTTATTAAAAAAATAAAAAAAAAAAAATTCCCAAAAAAGCTTTGTTTAGATTAACAAAACACCCCAACGATATATAATTGTACTTTGTAAATTATAAAGTAGGAACCTTAAACGTTAAATACAATTAACGTAATTTATTGAGAAAAGGTAAAAACAATATTTTACAAACCAGAAATATTAATAAACAAGGACCCAACAAAATGACCCTAAAAGCTCTAACAACATGCATATAATAACATACATAAACAATGTCCCCACGCAAAGTCAAACATATATTGAGTATACCGCACAAACCATCATACGCCCAAGTTCATAATTTTTAACCGCTACATACCAGGGCACCCCGTTCCCCCCGACACCCCAAAAACATAACACTTATCCATCCTACCCGCCCACCCCCCTAATTTACAAATTTAATAAAACCTCTAAGAAGTCTCTAATCCTCAGAAAACCCCCGTCCCCTCCTCCCATAAATTCTCTATTAGGGCAAAACTTTTTATAAACCGAAACACCCAAAATACCCTCCTTTTCACCTCATTTAAACCCCTTTTCCCCCCCTCATTCCCCACATTAGTAAAATAATCTCCTAAGGTCCCCCAACCCCTAATAATACTTTCATCCATACCCCCCACACAAGACTCAATGCCCCCAGAACAAAAAAGTATTGCCCATTATCCTATGCAACACCCTGCTCAACCAACCCCCTGATGCTCCCCAACCCCTCACAAAATAACACATGGAATGCAGATCCTCCCCCCAATATTCCACATACCCCCCCCCCTAACCACCCTCAACTCATAAGACCACTCCCGATGGAAAACCCATGCAAAAACCAAATCCCTCACGTCCAGGGGGTTTAACCAAACCTCCCAAACCTTCTCCAATACACCCCGTCTACAGGGGAAAAAATCCCCCCCCGGAGCCACAACCCTTTTCCACTGAATCCAAACCCCCGGCCTATTATTTTTCCCTTACCCAGATCCCTAACCACACCACTGCCCTAAAAATAGTTTCACACTCCTCAACCCCCGTCCCAAAAACATGCGTTTCAATTTTATTATTACCTTTTAACCCCCCCCCCTCACACCCTCCCTCATCCCCCTCCCTTTTAAGAAATACATTGACCCCCTCTTTAAGTTCATTAAACCCCAAACCCCCCCTGACACACAGTAACATTACTACATCCCTTTTTAAAGCCAATAAAACCCCTAACCCCAAAAAAAATTTAAAAAACCCCTCTAAGATTTTGCAATTGCCGCCCCAGTTAATGGGAACACGGCAGCCAATCCCAAAAACCTTGCTATACAATAAAACGTTAATTAAAAGGGCACCTGAAAAGGGTCAAATGAAAAGGGCCCCGCAATGCTCCCAATCCCCCGGAACCTTTCTCCAACCGCCCAAATTTATTAAACAGTGCAACATCAAGACATCTGCTAGTTTAACCAAAAAATTTTTAATGACATCACCCCCTTTTTTACACTGCACTACCAACTCGACCCCTCCCCCCAAGTTCCTAACCCCAAAACCATGAACTCTCCGAATTTCCCCTCATCCCATTGCAAGAAAACGTGTGACCATCTATCTAAGGCATTTATGGACCCCCCTCTCTAACCAAAAACAGTGGCACACATTCCTAAGAACGGGCCAAAAACGCCCCCTGTCCCCCCAACCCCTCCATAACGCCCATATGGGCACCCCACCATTCAAAAAGGGGTTTGTAGCTGCAAAAAAAAAGCTGTGACATAGGACACCCCCGTCAAGCCTTCCCATTGGAACCTCCCCCTAATCTTCCAAAAACTGTACTCTCACCAGGCCCCTCTTAAAACGCCTCTTCCCCAAACCCACATTTTTCCCCATAGCCCGTTTCCCAAAGGAAGCTCTCAAACCCCTCTCCTCCCCCCCATCATAAGCTCCTTCCAGTCTAGTCAAACCAAACCCCCCTTCCCCCCCCCTTTTCCCCTTCCACAAAAATCCCTTAAAAAACCATGCCCCACCCCCTAGACCTCCCCTCAACCCAAACGGGTTTTTCGATACAACCCCTCCCTACAACCACAAACCCCTATTTTTTAAAATTTTCGAAAAATAACTTTAATCCGTGCATAACAAGTATGCCCTATAGCCCCTGAGCGAATGCTGTTCCTTCCCCTTTGGGTACCAAAACAACTACAGCTGTTGCCTGCTTTCCAACCCCCCCTTACCTTCATCAAGTTTAGAAACCCTCCCCAAAAAAAACCTTTTATTAACCCCCAATGCTTGTTAAAAACTCCCCCGGCAGTCCATCGATTCCCGGTGCTTTCCCCTTTCCAGGGCCTCAAAGTCCCCTTTACCCCCTCAGTTAGCCCCCCCCAAAGTTCCCCTATCACTGTGTCCTAACCTCAGGAATTTCCACACACCCCCTGATCCCTAATCCTACCCTTCCCCCCGCCAATACTTTTCGAACCACTTTTCCGCAAAAAAAACCCCACCCTCCGAGGGGGAAAAACCTAACCCGCCCTATCCCTCCCCCCGACTAAAGAACCTCCATACATGGAAAGCTGTTCCCCTGCTGACGTTTTTTTGTCTGCACAACACACACGGGACGGCCTACTCACCTAACACCCCTCACCCCCGCCATTACCTCACCGCTTGGAAACCCGCTCGTCCTGGTTTTCCCTGAAACCCTCTTTTTTAAGTTCAAAATGTGTCCATTGGTAATACCCTTACTGCCCTTTTACATAACAACCCCGTAACCTGTCCCCCAATAATTAAGAAAACCCAAAATTTTTAAAAAAATTTAACCCTTTTCCCCCCCCCACATAATAATGGGGAATCCGGTTTTTCCCAAACCCCACCCACCACGTAAACCCATCCTCCACACCTTTCCCTCCACAGTTAATCTCTCCACAACTCTGAAAACCCCCCAACCCCCTCCTCATCTCCAACGACTCATTTAATTTCCAAACCCCTAGAGATACAGTTTGGGGAATCCCCTCTACTTCTGCACAACCCCCTATGATCTGAAAAACTAGTTCAAAAGTACGGCAGACTTGACAATACCTATGAGAATATAAAACCCTTCTAACCTAGGCAAAACCTCGCCTCACGAAAGTATGCCCCACCTCCCCGCCCCCCCCACCTCCCATCCCTCAATGAACCCACCAAAAGTTGCTAATGCTGTAAACAATGCCCCGCCCCTCGTGGTTCCACATCCGCTTCCGATCACAAAAATTCCAGTCCCCCCAACGAGGCCACTGCATAAACCACGAAAGCAAAATTGATCAACCAAAAAACCCCCTTTTTACTTTAAACTTTTCCCACTGGTGATAACCCATTTTAAAGGGTTTCCCCTCGCCCCATCCACCCCCACCCACACACAACACCCTCCCCCCCCCCCCCCCCAAAATTCTTTAAAACCAAAGGGGCTCCCTCCTTTATCAAAAAACCACACCACCTTTCAACGTGCCGATGGCGATCAACCTTTATACCCGCCCCCTCGAACTCTACCCCCCCAAAATTTATGCTCCTGTGGGAAAACCGTCCATTTTGTATCGAGAAGAGCATACGAAACTTTCCCCTCTTCACCCAGTACACACCCTTAAAATTCACAGTCATCACTTAAGGCCTTTTAAAGCTTCCAACCCTTTCTCCTCTCAACTTTCCCAGGGCCTCCCGCCCCCGGGGCAACATTGGTTTTTCCCATCCACCCCCCCCTTTTTCCGTGCCTCTTATTGGGTGTTCGGAAAATACATTTCCTCCCAGACCTCTGCTAGGGGCAGGACATCATCTGAGTCTGACAACCCCCCCTCTTCCTCGGACAAAACCCCCTACGCCATACTGTCTTCCGAAATTCCCCCTAGTGAACATCAACCTTACTGTGACCTTCTCACGAGCACGGTGATCCTCTCTGTGCCTGCAGTTGTCCTCCCTTTCCCTTTTCCCTTTTTTCCCGCCCACCCTTTTTTTCAATCGGCACCTTTCACGGACCCCAAACCTTTTTTCCCCCACCCCAAGAAGGTAAATTTTCAATACCCCGCGAGCTCCTCCTCCAGCTCCCGCACCCCCCTGCTGAATTAGCACTTCCTCCCCGTCACCGGCACATGGCCATTTTTTGGGCCCCCAAACTCGTCCTGCCCACATGCCCACAAGAGACCTTCTACAATTTCAACCCCAGACCCATCTCCCCGTTTTCCTTGGAATTTTCCTCAACGATATCCCACCCGTAATGGGGTTACCTTTTTCACCAACGCCTCCACTGCCCCCAACGTCGGCCTAGATCAACTCCCCCACAACCGCATGTTCGTCGTGCCCACATAGGCCATTGAATTTTTGGGGTTTTAAACTCCGGGGATCACGAGTATGACGGGGTTGGGTTGTCGTAATTTTTTAGGGGAATGTACCCTCCGACGTCCCATGTATGCACCTGCCGCCCACTTGCCTTGGGTTGCCCGTGCACGGTACCATAAGCTCAAACACCTTTAAGTCCTCCCGTCACCTCGAAGGGGGCATTTCGCCTTCACCCCCGTAAGTGGCGGGGACGCTATGGCCATTTTTACACTGAATACATCATACCACATGCTCAAATTCGTCACAACGACTGGCCGAACCCTTTAATGGTCCGAACCCTTGCTGGGCCAAAACCTTGACGGTCCCAACCCCCGACTGGGCTAAACCCCGATGGTCCGAACCCTGGATGGTTAAAAAGGGTTTTGTGCACTACCAGCGGGTTTTATAGAATTTTCAAGGGTGCTAGTAAAATTGCTAAATCAAAATTCAAAAACATTATGAATGTGTTGTCTGTGGTCATCAAACAAAAGGGCTTCCCCAGGATAAATTTTCATTTTTGGGAAATTGGTGTCACCCCCTTGTGCAGAACCAAGAATAGTACAAACAGTATAAAAAAAAGGGGAAATGTTTTTGGGTATGCCCCCAAAGGAGTAAATCTTGGACTAAAAATCACAAGGGTTTTTTAAAAAAAGGGCAACATCAAAGTACTTTCATAGAAAACCTGGAACTTTCTACAAAAAATGGGAACATAAAAAGTTGGGTGAATGGTACTGCCCCTTGATACTGGCCATGTAGTCGAAACTGTAAGGCTGGAGATGATGTCCTGGTAGTCATAAATGGGGGGCTGATAGTGCTGTCCTGGGGGCAGTAATGGTAAGCGGAGGTGCTTCCTGGGGAAGTAAGGGAAGCTGGAGATGCGTCCTGGAGACGTAATGGGAAGCTGGAGGGTCCTGGGAGACAGTAATTTGGGGAAGCTGGGGATTTGTCCAGGTAAAACGGGAATTTATCAGGAAGGTACTATAAATGATCCATGGGACAGGCCTGTAGGGAAACAGTGTAGTCAAAGTAAATAAAAAACCCAAAATTTCAACTAGAAATACCCCGGAAATAGCAAACAAGAGGACTCCACTAGCAATAGTGAGGATATAGTACCCAAAAACAACTGGGGGAGTCCATTGTTGGGGAGGGGGGATAGAAGTAAGACAGGGAAAAAGCACCAAAGGGAATACAGTCACAGAAACCAAAGGGAAAAAGGGAAACCCAAGCCCGTGCCATACTATGCACCGGTATCTGTGGCTGGAAATCTGGAAAAACGATGGACGTGCAAAATGACCCCCCAGAAAAAGCCATACCCAATGACAAAAAAGGAAAAGCAAACTCCCCCCCCTGTAAGCTTTTTCACCCCAACGGTCCTCTTTTTACAGGGAAAAACTGTCTAAAATTAATTGCCAGGGATACCATCTAAAAAGGGGCAAAAAGAATACAAAACATCCCGCCCGGGAAAACCTGGGTACCAAGCCCCAAGAAGGGGAGGTTTTTTTTGTGCCAGGGAAAGGAAAAAAAAAATGGCAGGAAATGGGGAAATCGTACACAAATCCAGTCATTCCTGGGGTGGAACCCCCATCGATTTGGGCCTCCCCCCTCCAAACCAACAGATACAGATATAAGCCGGAAAAAAAATCCCCCCCCTTACCAACAATACCACCAGTCCGTAACATTCTTCTTTGCAAATTACAGGGCAAAGCCCGCAAAAACAACAAAATCCTTTTATCCGTGGACTGCTTGCAGAGCAAACAATTTCGGGCTTTCACTGAGACCCCCATAAAGGATCACTTTGGGCAACGAAATATGAATCCCGGGTTTCAAATTAAAAACAAGTGACAGAGTGAACAGGCAAAAGGGGGGGGGTTTGGGCCCGTACATTGCAGATCATTGTTTCAAGAACTGCTAAAAAGCCTCAAATGACTGTGGAAGTTTTTGCGAAAAAATCGAGAAAACCAAAACCTGTATTGTGGTATCTACAAGCTCTGGATGCAACATCCCAACAATTCCGGAACAGTGTTAAAAAATTTACCCCCTGTCGGGGAAAACCTTCCCCTCCCGACCAAAAAATCTTTCTCCCGGGGGGGGGGGGTTTCAACTTAAGGCACCTAAAAAAGGAGGGAATATGCAAAAAAATTGTTTTCAGTAATAACACCCCCCTTTTTCTATCTAGGGTGGAAAATGCTGCACACTAACGCACCTTTCAAGGCAGGTGAAATTGCCCACCGAAAATGTCAGAGAACTTTCACGGCGTCATAAAAGGGGAAAAAAACACCTCAATTTTGGGGCGTGAGGTTCCTAAACCCGTAAATCCCTGGTCGCAGGGGGGATACGATTTATACACCCGGAAAAACCAGAGGGACTTACCGAATTGCACCGAAAATCATCATTCGAAAGCAAAAGACTTGGCAGCAGCACCATCCCCCCCAAGAAAAGGGGGTGTCACAGACTTAGGAGACCATACAATAAGTGTCAGGGGCCCGAGACTGTTAACTGCCTCCCCCACACATAAGGGGGATTCCAACAGACCCCCGGCAGTCTTCAAGCTGGACTGGACAAGCACCTAAAGTCAGTTCCGATCAGCCGGGTGTGGCTCGTAGTTTGGTTTCGTGCAGCCCGAGCAACAGCCTGGGTTTATCAGGGTCTGATCCACCACGAGGCCCGGTTCAGACGGGGGGCAAGGGGGTTGACCCCCCGGAACTCCCCAGGTAAACCCCCCCGGGAACCAGGAGGCAGCTCTGATGAAAACCACACTCACGCGAGCTTTTAAATTCTGCACAAAAATTCAATTTAAACCAGCAAATAAAGAGCCCACTAGATGGAGAAAACACTAGACCTCATCTTCACTAACAATGAGATCTGATAAAAATGTCCCTTAAAAAAAAATATACCCGATCACAACATAATTTTAGGTTCGTCTGTATGCGCAAGCCCCCGACCGACATAATGAGATTAGTCACAGGGGGCATTCACCAAATTTAACTTCAATAACAAAAACTAAATGGGGCCAAAAACCAAGTTAACCGATATAAGCGGGAAAAATAAACTAAGCAGCACGACCCCAACTTAAGCCTAGAGCAGATTAACTCTGGCACTCGTGTATGCACAAGGCTTATTCCCCCTAAGAAAAAAAAGGAGTAGATGTAAAACAGAAAAGGGCAGGCGCTCCCTTTACAGGCGGGAAAAGAAAACAGAGCGTAAAAGAGGTCAATATTCTGAAATGGTAGGGAACACTGGGCAGAGAAATAGCAAGCATCGAACTTAAGCTAAAAGAATCCTTTAGGAGTCAGGAATCGCGGGAAGAACTAAAAGCCATAAATGAAATCGAAGAAACCCAAAGTATTTCTTCTCCTATGCCAAATCAAAATCGAGAACAACGTCCAGTATTGGGCCCCTACTTAAACAAGATGGGTCCTACACGGATGACAGCAAGGAAATGAGTGAACTACTCAAGTCCAATATGACTCAGTTTTTAGCAAGCCGCTAACCAGACTGAGAGTCGAAGATCAAAATGAATTTTTTATGAGAGAGCCACAAAATTTGATGAACACAAGCCTATCCGATGTTATCCTGACGCCAAATGACTTCGAACAGGCGATAAATGACATGCCCATGCACTCTGCCCCAGGGCCAGACTCATGGAACTCTGTGTTCATCAAGAACTGCAAGAAGCCCCTATCACGAGCCTTTTCCATCCTATGGAGAGGGAGCATGGACACGGGGGCCGTCCCACAGTTACTAAAAACAACAGACATAGCCCCACTCCACAAAGGGGGCAGTAAAGCAACAGCAAAGAACTACAGACCAATAGCACTAACATCCCATATCATAAAAATCTTTGAAAGGGTCCTAAGAAGCAAGATCACCACCCATCTAAAAACCCATCAGTTACACAACCAGGGCAACATGGGTTTAGAACAGGTCGCTCTTGTCTGTCTCAACTATTGGATCACTACAACAAGGTCCTAAATGCACTAGAAGACAAAAAGAATGCAGATGTAATATATACAGACTTTGCAAAAGCCTTCGACAAGTGTGACCATGGCGTAATAGCGCACAAATGCGTGCTAAAGGAATAACAGGAAAAGTCAGTCGATGGATCTATAATTTCCTCACTAACAGAACACAGAGAGTAGTCGTCAACAGAGTAAAGTCCGAGGCAGCTACGGTGAAAAGCTCTGTTCCACAAGGCACAGTACTCGCTCCCATCTTGTTCCTCATCCTCATATCCGACATAGACAAGGATGTCAGCCACAGCACCGTGTCTTCCTTTGCAGATGACACCCGAATCTGCATGACAGTGTCTTCCATTGCAGACACTGCAAAGCTCCAGGCGGACATCAACCAAATCTTTCAGTGGGCTGCAGAAAACAATATGAAGTTCAACGAGGAGAAATTTCAATTACTCAGATATGGTAAACATGAGGAATTAAATCTTCATCAGAGTACAAAACAAATTCTGGCCACAAAATAAGCGAAACACCAACGTCAAAGACCTGGGAGTGATCATGCCCGGAGGATCTCACCTTCAAGGACCATAACATTGTATCAATCGCATCTGCTAGAAAAATGACAGGATGGATAATGAGAACCTTCAAAATAGGGAGGCCAAGCCCATGAATGACACTCTTCAGGTCACTTGTTCTATCTAGGCTGGAATATTGCTGCACACTAACAGCACCTTTCAAGGCAGGTGAAATTGCCGACCTAGAAAATGTACAGAGAACTTTCACGGCGCTCATAACGGAGATAAAACACCTCAATTATTGGGAGCGCTTGAGGTTCCTAAACCTGTATTTCCTGGAACGCAGGAGGGAGAGATACATGATTATATACACCTGGAAAATCCTAGAGGGACTAGTACCGAACTTGCACACGAGAATCACTCACTACGAAAGCAAAGAACTTGGCAGACGATGCACCATCCCCCAATGAAAAACCAGGGGTGTCACTAGCACGTTAAGAGACCATACAATAAGTGTCAGGGGCCCGAGACTGTTCAACTGCCTCCCAGCACACATAAGGGGGATTACCAACAGACCCCTGGCAGTCTTCAAGGGTGGCACTGGACAAGCACCTAAAGTCAGTTCCGGATCAGCCGGGCTGTGGCTCGTACGTTGGTTTGCGTGCAGCCAGCAGCAACAGCCTGGTTGATCAGGCTCTGATCCATCAGGAGGCTGGTCACAGACCGGGCCGCGGGGGCGTTGACCCCCGGAACTCTCTCCAGGTAAACTCCAGGTAAACGACTCGTACACAGCCGTCGAATTTAACTTGACGAATAGACGATAGGCCCCATTCAGGGCCACACCATAAACCTCATCATCCTGCACTCCGTACGTTTCCCTGATGATTGTCGGAAGTAACACCTGCGCCGTAGAGGGGGAAATCGCCCCACGAAGCAGCTCAACGCCGAAAAGTGTTACCCTACGTGGATATCACCCATACCGCCCCATATTGTTGCTATGAGGTTTCTTTTGACAAAAAAAAGGGGGGTCCCCGGCAAAAACCGCGTACCGCAGTCGGGGCATTTTAAATTTTAGCCCTGTATGGAATCCCGACATATCTGGGACAGGTTTGCTTTTTCCCGTATTTTGGGGTATATGTAAAGCGTTTTGTTAGGGTTACGTATGTAGATGTTTAGTAAGATTTTGATGTTGGGTTTTTTTTTATTAATGCAAGGGATGGGTTTTAAGGGCCCATAACTTTTGTATATTTTAATTTTCAATTTTTATGAGGCTTTGTCAGATGTCATTTTTATTGTAAAAGGGTTATATACTGTGGACCCCCGGTTTAACGATTTTTTTTTCCACTCCAGAAGGATTTTAAAAGGTGCCAAAATGACCGAATTTTTTCCCCAAAAGGGAAAATTTGTGAAGTAGTTTTGTCCATTTCAACCCCCAAACTTTCACGAAGAACGCCTTACATAAATACATTACAAAATTTGGGCCCGCATTCGGAGGTGTTTCGTTATGCGGGGGGTCCATAGCAAGGTTTTGCATCAAGGGAATGGAAATTTATGTCAATTCTTGACCCTGTGGCAGTTTTTTTTTTTTATTTAGGGTTCTTCCCAAGAAAACTTGTTGTATTTTGGCAGCAATATCTTGGGAGCATATAGGTGCAATCCGTTTTTGGGGTTAGTTAATTTGATTGAGATCCATACTTTTTTCCTTTTTTTTTAAATGTAAACTGTATTGGAAAAATTAAAAAAATAAAAAAAAAAATTGTTATTAATTTTTTTTTGTTGGATGTTACTGCATCACTCATGAATTTTAAAATTCCAAATGTACCCCTTTAATTTTAAATTTAAGAACTTCAGGTTGGGGATGGTTATTTTGGCGGGAGGATTTTCCCTGGATTTCCCCTGGAGAGAGTTTGGGGGGGGTCAACGCCCCCGGGGCCCCGGTCTGTGACCAGGCCCCTGGGCGGATCGGGCCCCCTGATCAACCGGGGCTTTTTTGCTGCTGGCTCCCACGAAAACCCAAAACGTACGAGCCACACCCCGGCTAAATCAGGAACTGACTTTAGGTGCTTTTTCCAGGGGGGGGGGGGTAAAATTTTGTGAAAAAAAAGTTTCAGCCTACACAGGATATAATCTGGTAAAAACTGGGGGTTTATGGTTTGGGGTTTATTGGGGTTTTCAGAAAATTGTCTGTTGTAATCATTTTTGTAAGAGTAAATTTGGGAATTTGTGATTTTTTTTGGTGTCCCTTTTTAAATTAAAAATTTCCACCTTGTTTGTAATTTTTTTAAAAAAATTTAAAAAAAAAGAAGTCCCCTTTCCCCTATTTACCCTGCCTAGTACCCGTCCCCTAGTCCCCGTCTCCCAGTACCCGTCTGCTAGAAACCGTCTCCTAGTCCCATCTGGGTACCATTTCCTAGTCCCCCAGCCCTCCTAGTCCCAATTTCCCCTAGTCCCAGTCCCTAGTATCAGTCTCCTAGTACCAGTCCCCCAAAGTACCATTCTGCTAGTACCGTTGCTAGTACCAGTCTGCTAGTACCGGGTCTCCTAGTACCGGTACCTATACCATTTCTCCTAGTCCCCGTCCCCTAGTACCGTCCCCTAGTACCATTTCGGGTTTACTTGTTTTTCCCCTTTAATTTACAATTATCTTCAAAGAAAAGTTGAACTTGTGTTTTTGTCCCTAAATAAACCATTAAATATTGAAAATTCTAATAATACGAAAAGTTGATAATTGAACTTTTCCCCCTGACAAACATTTAATTTTTAAATATAAGATTTTCTAGATTGACAAATTTAAAAAAAATTTAAATTTTTTATAATATTAAGTCTAAAAAAAGCCCAAAGAAGGGAAAATAAAAATTTTAAAAATTTTACTTTTAAGGGTTCCTTATAGAAATTAAATAAAGTTTATAAAAAATTTTCTTTTGACTTTTAAATAAACTTCAAATCTATTTCTATATATAAGTTTTTTTGGGAAAAATTTATCATTAAAAATTAGACACAAATTTTTTTTTTAAAACCCAATGTTATGGTGTTAATATGGGGGTTTTTTTTTGGGGAAAAGATTCCGGGGGCAAAACCAACCGGGCGGAAAACCACTCCTAAAGGATTCCTGGGGAGGATTTTTGGCGCATTTACAGGAGGGGATTTCCCGGGGGGTTTAAAGCCCCCGGGGCCCGGTCTGAGACTGGGCCTTCCCCTGGGGAAATTAAAGAGCCTGATCAACCAGGTTTTAAGCTGGTGCCCCGCAAAAAAACGAACGAGCCCACCCCGGTTTGGTCAGGTATCGATTTTTTTTTTTATATTTTTTTAAAAACCCAAAATACAGTTTAACATAAAAATAAAGAAACAGTATGGATCTAAAAAAATTAATAAACAAACGGATTGCACGAATAGCGGGCCCAAAGATTTTGCTCCCCAAACATACAACAAGAACTAAGGGCCCAAGAACTTTAACTAAAAAAAATACTGTAACGGGGGTTCAGGGAATTGCAACATGCAAAATTCAATTGATGCAAAAAACCTTATATAAAAAATTTGGGTTACAATAACATGACATCTGCCCAAAGGCCAATACACTTGAACATAAAATTTAAAAAAATTTTATATCAAAAAAATTTCCCAAACCTTCAATTAATAAAAAACCAAAACCAAATTTAACTTACAAAGAACATCTACTAGTACCCCTTTAAAAATACAGCTTTACAAAATTCCAAACCCTAGGGAAATACATAGACGGGCTAGTATGTCTGAACCATACAGACTAAATGTCTAGATTGGGGACCCGGTGGTTGGGGGCTAAAGCTCCCGTTCACCCGGGGGGGGCCCCGGGGTTCGTTTTCCCGGGGGGTGGAAATTCCGACCTTTTCCTTTACACCTATTTCCTGTTCACCTAGCGGGAAAAAGGTACCTGGGGTTGGGTTCGACTGGTGGGGGTGGGACCCTGGGGGGAAAAAGTTTAAGGACCACAATAAAAAATAAGTTAGCCCGTCCCCCCGATGACGCCTAAACTTTTTTGGGTTTTATCCTGGGGGGGGGCAAACCCCCGGGGGGTTTTAAAAAATCCGAAAAAAATTTTATTTTAATCTTATCTGTCTGTTTACCATACAGACAAAACTTTTGATATGTCTGTATACCATAAGACTAAACTGTCTAGAAGTTAAATTCCCATACAGAAAAACTGTTAGATTTTGTCTGTATACCTTTACAGGCAAAATTTGTCTAGATATGTTGTATACCAAACAAACAAAACTGTTAGTATGTCTGTATCCCATACAGACAAAAACCCTTAACATAAAGAATTTAGCATAAACCCCAAAACCCGGGTTATCGGGGCCAGACCATAAATTTAAAATTTTTAAAAAAAGAATCGAATCAAACTTATATAAAGTATTGAATAACTCCTGACCCATGAAAAAGGCTCAATCCAATAAAAAAGGAAATACAAACACACAAAACCACCACACACACACACACAAACAAAAAAAAAAAAAAAAAAAAAAAAAAGTTTCAAAAAAATCAAAAAAAAACAGATGCACTGAATGCACAAAGCAAAAAAAGTAAAATAATTATATCCCCTCGGCAAAAACCCAGCACTAACAAAAATAAAAAACTAAAACACACTTCATGGGCGCAACATCGGGGCCCTTCCCACCCTTTTTAGGGTAGGGTAGGTGCCCTGACCCCAGCCTTTATCACAAGACTGTCATTCCCATTGCCCCCTTTTGGGGGGGGGGATGGCAGAAACCGAGAGGGGCCCAGCCCTTTTGGTTTTGGCTGGGGGGCAATTGGTCCCCCCAAAAATGAGGAGGTACTTTGCCTCCCCCCCCCCCATTGGGGGACTTAGGGTTTAGACACTCCCAAAAAAGGGAGCCAAAAGGGCCGGGGCCCCAAAAAAATTGGAAAAGGCCCCGGGGGGGGGAGAATACCGGCTAATCTTAAAAAATAATAATAATAAACAAGTCGCAAGACGACACCATGCCTAACCCCCTTTTAGGGGAGGGTAGGTGCCTGAGCCCCAGCTTTTACTCATAAATGTCATTCCCATTTGTCCCTTTGGGGGGGGGATGACAGACCAGAGAGGGCCCAGCTTTTGGTAGGCCCGGGGGGCGTTTTGGGCCCAAAGATGGAGGTTTCTTGTGCCTCTTTTTCCCCTGGGGGGATTTTTGGTCTAGACATCCCTAAAAAAGGGAGCCAAAGGCCCCGGGGCCCCCACCCTTTGGAAAAAAAGGGCCCGGGGGGGGAGGGAAAACCGGGGTAATCTTTTTTTAAAAATAATCAAGTCGCAAAGAACTTATTACTCAAGAAAACAGTCATTAAAAAAATGATACCATCAAAATTATAAAAAAAAAATCTACTATATTATACCCACATTTTGAAAAATGTTATATCTAACCTAACGAGACCCTTTAGCTTTTACCCCCTCACTTGGATGCCCAAAAAAATTTAATGAAAACCCCGGGGAAACCAAATTTCCAAAAACCCCATTCACAACACTCTCACGACCCTCCCCCCCAAAGGAGGCGAGCCCGCTGGGGACCCCCTGACTTCCCCCCATCCTATGAAAACCCCTTTACTTACTCATTATCAATCACAGATTTTTCGAGAATCCCTAACGTTAAACATTTATTAACCCCCCCCCTGGGGAAAGAATGATCCCCCACCCCCATACAAACTCCCGTTAAGTAAATCCCTTCGATTTGAAAAATTACTGAAAGAACCTTTTCCTTTTTCCCCCACTATCCCCTCTTCCCCCCCATCAAACCCCCGGCATATATACTAATCTACCATTTATAAATCTAAAGCTCTTTGTGACACCTCGTCTAACCAAACCCCTAAACCCACACATAAAACACGCAAAAAACCGACACCCCATGGCCCCCCACCCCCTGTACCCAACCCACCCTTTTCCAGCACCTAACCTCCTCTAGCCCTTTTACAAAAAATAAAAATACATGGAACGCTTCTCATCCCCCCCACAGATACCCCCACCCCGGCCACCCTCTACTTCCCTTTTGTTTGTAGTATCTCACCAGACGGAAAGGTCCCATGCAGGGAAAAAGAAAAAATCACCCCACCGCCGGCGGTTTTTTAAATTTTCCCTTTTACAAAAACTAAACCAAAAAACTTTTTCCCCGCATACATGGGGAACAAAAACCCCCAACCGGAAACGCACCTACCACAAATAACCTACACAAACCCTTTTTACGAACCTTTCTCATTTTCCCAAAAAAACATCACAGCCTTTTTAAAAAAGATTTTGGATTCCCCCAACTCCATTCCTCGATACCCTAAACCCCCCCTGTGTTTATCCTTCCCAACTGCCCCGGGGTTCAAGCCCTCTGCAACACTTCCCATTTAATAAACACAAAAATTTAGCCTCTGTCTCAAAAACCCTTTCCCCAAAAACCCCCCCTGGGCTTACCAAAGGGAAATTCAACTTCCCCCCAAAACCAATTTACAACGTGAACCCCCCAAAAAATTTTTCACCCCTCTTAGAAATTTTCGCCCAAAAACTTCCCTGTAATTGGGAACACGCTGCAACATGCCAAAAATTTCTATACAAAAAAAAAGTTTAAAGATTTTCACTCGCTGTATAAATTAGGTGCTGGGGGCTCAGAACACCTTAAGCCCCCAAAGATCCTTTTTTTATAACCTATCTTTAGTTTTTCCCCCCCCCTTGCAAACCCTGTCATTCCCTTTTAAATAATACCACAAATCTTTTAAAAACACGCCCATTTTTTTTAACAAAACATCTCCCCCCACACCCCTCACCCAAGAACCCAACCCCCTTTACATTGGGCTTTTGCACTATTTACCCGCATGCCCCTGAACTTCCAAATAATTGCAAAACCTCGTCCAAAAACTCCCATTGAATCCCCTTTACGAATGAGAACAGGGGGGGTGTCGTCAACATATCCAATTAAAAACCCCGGCCCGGCCCCTCCCCCCCCACATTCCCTCACTGGCCCTACATAAAATTTTGGTAAACCCTTCTTTAAAAGGGGTCCTGGGAAAAAACCCCCAAAAAAATATTTTTGGGGCTTGGGGCCCTCCTTGGGTTTAAAGGGCCCCTACCCATTGCAATTTTTCCCCCCCATTCACCCATTATTGTTCCCATTTTTTCCCCCCTTTTACAACGTATTTACCCATCGACTATTTCCTCCCCCCCAAAACCCCGTTTCCTAAGTATAACCTTTAAAAACCCCCTTTTTCCCCCCTATCATTGCCCCTGCCCAAACTAGGCCAAAAAAAACCGCCCCCCACCCCCACCCTTAGCTTTCCCCAAAACTTCTCTTTTCCCCTGTATTCAAACAATTTACCTTTCCCCGGGAACCCAAAATGAGATTTTGACACCAAACCCCTTCCTAAAAACATTTGGGCCTATTTCCTAAAATTTTTGCAAAAACCCTTTTAGTTGCACACATCGTGATAGGGCTTAAATACTCCCGAAGGGGGGGCCTTTCTCCTTGACCTTTGGGACCAACACACAAATGCTTTCCCCCAAATTACCCTTCTTTCCCCTTTTCGATTTAAAAAACCTAACTATAAATCCCCTTTAAATTTAAGTCCAAGTTGGGAAATAAAATTCTACTGTTAAAACCCCTCAAAATCCGGCGCTTTTTCCCCTTTTCCCCATTCCCCCTTTAAAGCATTCCCCCTTTTTCCCCTTTCCAAAAATTTGTCCCAACCCAAAGCCTTTTTATCACTATTTCCCAAATTACACGTCACATACGAAAACACCTTTTCCAAAAGCCCCCGTCACCCACCCCCCCCCCCCCCTTTTCCGTTTTCTTCTCGTTTTCCAAGCCTCCGCTTTCGAAAACCCCCCCTTCGTGGTTCGTTTTCCCCTTTCCCTGCTTTTATAATTCCCAACCATCTCATTTAAACCCCTTTAAAAAGGGGTAGCTGTTTACCGCCCGCCTTTGCTTTTGATGCCGCCCAAAAACACACGTGACGGGGTTGTCGCCCCAAAGCACCCTTTTTCCCCCCCTGCCTGCACCCCTTTAAAACTTGAAAATTTTTTTATTTTTCAACACCTCAACCTCCCCCTTTAATTTTGCTATTTCATCCCTAGGGAAAAATTTTTCCCACCGACCCCCCCCAAAAACCCAAACAGCCTCTTTAACCCATCCTCTAAAAAGTTAGCCAGTCCATATTTTAAATTTATTAATATGTTTTTTTTCCCTTTTCTCACATAAAATTTTTTAATCTTTCCTTTTCAACACCCATCCCCCCCATGCCAAAAATTCATTTCCCTCCCCGTTCTTCCCCACTAAACTCACTCCATTTGGAAAAGAAAACCCCCCAAACCCCCCCTCATCACATAAACACTTTATTTAATTTCCAATAACTTCTATTAAAGTCCACGAGCGTCCCCCACCCCAACCCTTTACCCCATGCCCAAAGATCCCGACATTTTTGCCAAACAAACACTAAAAATTTCCCAAACCACTCCCCGAGTAGGTACACTCTATCTAGTCTCGCAGCATATCCACCCCTAACAAATTTAAAATTTATCTTCCCCCCACCGCCCCCAAAGGCCTCCGTAACCTAAATCCCTTTAAAAAATCCCTAAGAGCCACAGACATAATCCAGCCCCTTTTGGGTCCACATCGCCCCCCCTGATTTCACTATTCCCTCCCCACCAACATTTGCCACCTCTGACAGTGCCCCTTAAAAAAAAACCCCAAAATCCTCACACACAAAATCATTCTTCACCTTTATGTTATTTTCTGCTGGCACATACACACTCCCCAGAAGACACGCTTTTCCCATCCACCACCCATCCACAACCCAAAACCCTCCCCCCCCCCTCCTCCCTCGCTAATCTGCAAAACAAAGGGGTCGTTTTCCCTTTTTAAAATTCCCACCACCTTTTAGACGGGGAGATGGAGGGCCAAATGCTCGAAAACCTGCTACCCCCAACACCCTTCCCTCTTTAAAAAATTTTGGGTTCTGCGGAA
Source organism: Cherax quadricarinatus (assembly GCF_026875155.1). NCBI lineage: Eukaryota > Metazoa > Arthropoda > Malacostraca > Decapoda > Parastacidae > Cherax > Cherax quadricarinatus. Next base: position 20,630,664 of record NC_069480.1, on the reverse strand, counting down.
AAACAACATCCATTCTAATTTTTTCAGGAAATTACGAAACCAAACTCCTTCATACCACTTCATAACCCCTTTTAAATTTTTCAGACATTTAAAACCCAAGGCCTGTTAAAGTTTCCACCCCCGCTTCCTCTCATCACTCTTTTCAACTCCACAGCTTGAATTTTTAAATTTGACACCTTTAGAGTGCTCTCTTTCCCTCCCCCTTCTTTCCCGGGCCCCCTACAAGGCTACCACCCCCTACACCACTACCTTCACACTTCACCTCATCTGTTTCCCAGGCCTTTTTGCAGGCGTAAGGACGTCATCAGAATTGATGTTACACATGTCTTGGTCAGATGTTGCCTTTCGATGAACCTTCCCCTCCACCTGAGAAGGGTTAATGATTCAATTTGGCCCAAACCACTATCACGTCCCAAATTATCACGTCTCCGACTTTCTGGAAGTGACGACTCTCCGATGACACCACGCTCAGATGTAACGTCCCTCTCGGCGGTGACAAAGTCTTCAAACACCTCCACCAATCCTCCTCATCTCAAGAACCTTCTCCTGTAATTGCTGCTCCTCCTTATCCACAGGAGAAAATCCTGATCAGGCAGCTGGGGGCGGGACTCCAAGTCACCGCCAGTCCTGTGTGCCCGATCCACTATCTCGCTCCACAAAACACCACGCCCCCTTCCAATGTTTGTTCCTCACCTACCACCTTTGAAGCAGAGGCTGCGACATCCACCACAGGTCCAGGCCCCAGTCTTCGCTTGTCACAGGTCGCCGCTATTTTATCATACTCACCACATAGGCGGCATGTACTCGTTGTCCTGGGGACATTTCCATTACCTGCGTCCTGAAATCTTGTAGATACACGTAGGGCGGTAATTTGGGGGCCTCAAAGTCATTTTGAGGGTTTAAAGAAACCCTCTGGAAAACCACATAGGCACCTGCCTCCCATGACCATGTGAGCATAATGCACCGTCCATACGTCTCAAAACTTTCCTTTTATCCGCCTCGTCCGCCTCAGAGGGGAAAGTTTGCGTAACTTGATCCACGTAAATGCCGTGAAACATCTATCATTCTTACACTGACAGCTGGTGTGAGCTAAGGCTTACATCCTGAAACCCCGGTGACTAACGATTCATAAACCGTAGCTAAGCAGTTTGACAAAAATTTTCTTTGGCCTCCGTTCAATGCTACCCATACAAGCACAAAACTTGTAGCCATATTTTCCCGGGATGATCTTTGGAATAAGACTTGCGCAAACAGGCGTTTTCGCCCTTTTAAGTAGCTCAAGCTTACAGTTTTATGGGGCGCCCTGAGACAACCATTTTGACAATCACGGGCACCTATGGTTAGCAAGGGTGACAGCACCATTTTTCACAGAAGCCAGTACATATAACAGTTTTGATTTGATGCAACTTTTCTGATGTCATTGATATGTGCAATTCGGTATTTGTGTAGTCAAGTTGATTATTGTTTGCTCCCTGTTTTTGTTACATATTTTACTGAGTTTTAAATCAAATATAAAAAAAAAAACTCTGAAACCTTTTACCGCCCGTGGGAAAATTTTTTTTTTCCGAAGCGTGGGGCCTGATAGGTGTTTAATGTGTCGATATGATCAAAAAGTATTTGACAATAGGGGAAACCAAGATTCCCTTTGCGCATGCGCGGAGGCCGGGGGAAGGGGGACTGGGCCATGGGCAGGGGGGGTGTTTTGAATTGGGAGGAGGCTGGGGGAAAAACATGGGAACCCCGAAATTGGGATTCACGGCGGCCTAAGGGTTTAAGGCCTCATTTCTTAATAGGAAGTTCGTAAATTTTTGGGGGGAGAGTGGGGAACGTGATTTACGGGAACCACCGTAAAAAGTGGTAAAATATGAATAAGGGGAGGGGCCGGGGGGCTGGGGCGTCACCATGGACTGTGTCCTGAGGAAAATTCCCTTGGGTTTTAAACTCACTATCGGTCTCAGATTTAATGGAGTGATCTTAATGTGTATAATACTTAAGACATTAAATCCTTTTTGAATTGAAAGTAATTAATGTAGTAACGTTAAGTTAAGATAATACGTGACGGTAAATATATCGCCCTGCCTCGTGAGTGATTGTGTGATTTCTCGTACCGAGGAGAGGGAAGCTATATGAAGCACGACTTCTAAACCGGGAACAAACAACGGGTACCCATCCTGCTGGAATGAGAGCCGTGTCGGTGTAGCAGAACATCGAAATGAGATGGTGAATGGAGAAATAAGAGTATCCAATCACCTACAGTTAAGTAACCCTTCAAGTTATAGCAGACTGATACTGGCCATTTAGGTATGTTGTGATTAGATAGGTTATGAGGGACGCACGCGGCTACATCAAGTGACCACCAGAGAATATCTGGTAAGTGAGAGATTATGTACAAGTGGTTTTCCTTGATGGACATATCCAAGTGTATCCTACCCCCCTCCCTTCATTCAGTAAATAAAATAATCCTATACAGTCCACAATTAATCAGTAGCACCGTTACTTGTGGGTGCTATCCAATCCATACTGTTCTTCGTATAGATATGGATAAAGATTGTGAGGTCGAAGGAACCCCCTTGCCGCGACCCGGGGTTAAGTTTAATATGTTTTATTAATGCCCCCATACCCCATCTGTGGGCGGTAGTCAAAGAATACAGAGGTACATAATGGTTCCAGGGACTGGGCCTCAAAGTTTTGGATAGCTGAGCAAGTTTACAGAGGTTAATGAATTCATAATTTACAAAGGCAATGAATCGCACAATTACAAGTAATGAACTCCAGGTAGGTCTAGTCACAATCCAATACAAGTTACAAAGGTATTTACAGATTACAGAGGTACACAATGGGTCCCAGGGACCGGGCTCCAAAAGTTTGATGGCTGAACTAGGTACAAGGTAATGAACTCACAAGTTACAAAGGTAATGAACTCTCTAGTTACAAAAGGAAAAAAATAATGAAACTGTAAGAATGGTTACTTACGTTTAAACATGGTTTGCAATCATGAACAAATTTTAGAGTAAATGAGCAAATCAACTTCCACACCCGTCACAACTGTATTGAGTTATTGGGCAAATGTTGATGCTGAGTCTCTCTCTCTCTCTCTCACACACACACACACACACACATACAAATCATACACACACACACATAAACACACATCACACATACATCACACATCAAACTCATACACTCACGCACACACCAAACACACACACACACACTCATTACACACACACACACTCATACACACACACACACTCATACGCACACACACACTACACACACACACACACACACACCACACACAACACACAAACACACACACACACACACACACACACACACACACACACACACAACACACACACACACACACACACACACACACACACACACATGGCACACATGTGGTAATGCCTTTAATTTACAGCTAGCAAAGTCAGGGAAATTTCTCCAGAATGGCTGTAATATACCAACTGTGGATAAAATACTTAGCCATTTCTTGAACACTTCTGGATGAGTTGTTTCTAAATTCATTAATTTTATTCGCACTCCAGTACATAATGAGCAGGGTGTGACAATAATCCATCTGGCAAAGTTTACATTTCGTATGTCTACATCAGGTGGTGTGATTTAAACCTGCCAAAGATACTTGTACCCAGCGAGCCGGCGTAGTGACACCAAGAGTCTGCTTATTTTGTTGGATGCACCAATATACATGTGGCTACCTCCTGCATGATAGAATGATGAATAGATTGACTCACTGGTGTCAATCTCCCTGAGCCTTAAGTCCATAAAATTCAGCTGAATTCTTTTCGTATTATGTGTTCTCAAATACTACCTGACAAGCCAAGATTGTAAACTACACCCTCTATGAAAGCATACAGCATAGCCAATTTATCATTCTATCATGCATCTGAAGACAATTAGATGGAATCCACTGCTGTGCACTCTACTCCCACTGACCACAATCCTACCATACCTGTGTCAGGCTTCTGACACAAGCAAGCCACAATTTATGCCTTTATGAGTTGAGAGCATTTATGGATTAAAGAGAAATCAGTTACAATAAACTGTCAATTCTTTGATACATAGATGCATTTCAAGTGCAAGGAGTATGGCTACAGTACTGTCTGAAGGTAGAGGCCCAATTATTTTGCGTGCTCCAATTTCTTAAGAGAGCCATCACTCTGTACGACAACAGCAGCACTACCAGCTGCACTTCATGGATTGGTAACAGAACATCAACGTAAGTAATTTGCGAGAGTGTGTGCTGTGTGACTAAGTTATCAATACCGCTATAAGGCCTCATGTTTGGCTTCAAGCGACGTTTGGTTTGTGATTTAAGAAGTAAGTTTGGGGGGAAAAGGAGGAAATGGTAGTTTGAAAGGGGTAATATTTCCATGGACTGAGAAGAGCCGCGTGCCTACTTTGACATAGATCATGTATCAGATTCATGCGAGTCGGTTCGCAGTCTTTTCATCCATCTGGAGGATGTTCCCAGTGCTGAGGATAGTTAGGAGGGCTTCTGTGCAGGGTTTGAATGCGCTGGCCTGAGCATATTAACCCCAATTAGGATATTTCTTTCAGTAACACGATCTCTGATGCTTGGAATATCAAGTTCTTTTTGCATATTTAAAATTTTGGCAGTACGAGGGCATCCTAGGATGATCCTCATTGCTTCGTTCTGCAGTTTTTCCAGCCCTCCAAGCTTCCAGTCAGACACAAGAGCAAGTAGTGGCGCAGCATAATCAACCAATGATCTAATATAAGCAAGATACATCATTTTCACAATTTTAACATTAGCACCATACCGGGGGTGAAGCCCTGCCACAACTCTAAGTGCTCTTAGTCGTTCTTTGTATTGGCGACAAAGTCTTGTTACAACAGGTCCAAGTAGTGGAACCTCAAAGCCTAGATACCTGTATCTGCTTACATATTCTAGAAGAGACCCATCATGCAATTGGATCTGACGAACTGTGCCTCTCTGTCGAGGAGGACGCCTATTGAGTATCTTTGTTTTATCAGTAGAGATTATCAACCCCAGGTCCTGACACGAGGCTAGTACATGATTAAGAATGTTTTGGGTGTTGGAGAATCCGGTGGTGTGAATCATTATATCATCAGCAAAACTAATCACATAATTATGGGGCTGACTAGGCATAGCATTAAGTAATGCATTAATTAGAATATTGAACAGTGTGGGACTGAGCACACCTCCCTGTGGGGTTCCTAATTCAAAGTCTTTAGTTACACTTCTATGTCCCTGGAACAACACAGACGATTTTCTGTTGGACAGGTAGCCTTTAATCCAGCGGAGAAGCCATCCTCCAACATCCATTCTGGCAAGTTCACTAATTATTACATGTCGGTTGGCTACATCGAAAGCGGATTTAAGGTCAAGGAAGGTAGTGTAGGAACTGTCAGTGTGCAGGGTGAGAAAGGTGGCTATGCAATGATGCACGCTCCTTCCATGCATGAAACCATGTAACCGGGGAGACAAAAATTGTTTGATTCTGTACATGAGACGATTAAGAATCATTCTCTCAAATGTTTTACACAAGCAGCTAGTAAGAGATATTGGGCGAAATGCATTTTGTTGATTGGGCTTAGGAATTGGAATGATGAGGCTGTTGGTCCAAGATTGAGGGAGCTCCCCAGTTACATAGCTCATGTTATATAATTCAAGTAATGGATTACCTGGTACTCGACACAGCAATCTGAGTATGTTGTAAGTAATACCATCCTCACCAGGCGACGTGGAGTTGCCCTTAGTTAGCGCTGCATCAAGTTCATAATTAGTGAAGGAATGTTGCAATCATCTGCCTTACTGAGCATAAAGCAAACAAGTCTCTCCCTTGCATCATATTTATCATTTAATTTTGCCTGTGTGGTACTGGGAAGATTGTCATAGCTAGATGTAGCAGCCCAAGCACTGACTAACTCATTCGCCCTATGCAAGGGATGAGGGTGCGCGATCTGCCCAGTTCGTTTACCCTTAATTCTATTTATGTCCCTCCATGCCCGGCTAAGTGGGGTGTGAGCATTAAGACCGTTGACAAATTTTTCCCAGTCGGTTTGCCGCAGCTCTGTCATACGCTCTCTGGCAGCAGCAAGGGCAGTTTGGAAGAGCCTCAGCATTCCAGGGGTAC
>NC_069480.1:20592518-20624018 GCF_026875155.1 Cherax quadricarinatus | reverse complement strand
TCATACACTTTTTTAAACCCCTTCATACACTGTATCTTCATACACTGTACCTTCATACACTGTATCTTCATAACTGATTTTTCAAACTGTATCGTCATACACTTATACCTTCATACACTGTATCTTCATACACTGTATCTTCATACACTGTACCTTCATACACTGTATCTTCATACACTGTACCTTCATACACTGTATCTTCATACACTGTATCTTCATACACTGTACCTTCATACACTGTATCTTCATACACTGTACCTTCATACACTGTATCTTCATACACTGTATCTTCATACACTGTATCTTCATACACTGTGTCTTCATACACTGTACTTTCATACACTCTACCTTCATACACTGTACCTTCATACACTGTATCTCCATACACTGTACCTTCATACACTGCATCTTCATACACTTCACCTTCATACACTGTACCTTCATACACTATCTTCATACACTGTACTTTCATACACTGCACCATCATACACTGCACCTTCATACACCGTATATTCATACACTGTATCTTGATCAGAACATAAGAACATAAGAAGGAACACTGCAATAGGCCTAGTGACCCATGCGAAACAGGTCCAAGCTTACACTTCTTGATATAAATCCCAGTAATCTATTTGCCTTATTATGTACGCTTAGGCATTGCTGTCTTGGTTTAAGGTTGCTGTTCACCATAACCCACAAGTCCTTTTCGCAATCTGTATGGCTAAGTTCTACATTATTTAACTTATAAGTGCTAGGGTTATGGGCACTCCCGAGCTTCAAAACCTTGCATTTATCTACATTGAACTGCATCTGCCACTTTTCTGACCAAGAGTAGAGTTTGTCTAAATCCTCCTGAAGTTCCCTAACATCTACGTTTGAATCAATTATCCTACCTATCTTCGTGTCATAGGCGAATTTGCTCATATCACTAGTAATTCCTTCATCAAGATCATTGATATATATTATAAACAACAACGGGCCAAGACTGATCCCTGTGGAACGCCCCTTGTTAACTGATCCCAACTCGGATTTTAAACCCCCTTTATGGACACTCTCTGCTTCCCGTCTGTGAGCCATGATTCGATCCACGCGAGCACCCTTCCCCCAATGCCATGAGCTGCTACTTTCTTCAACAGTCTTTGGTGCGGAACTCTATCAAATGCCTTACTAAAATCTAAGTAAATAATATCAAATTCTTTATCGTGCTCAACAGCCTCAAAAGCTTTACTGAAGAAAGTTAATAAATTAGTTAGACAAGACCGGCCTCTTGTGAATCCATGCTGAGTATCATTAATCAAGCTATGCTTATCGAGATGGCTTCTTATAATCTCAGTTATAATTGACTCTAGTAATTTGCCTACAATTGAGGTCAGGCTTATTGGGCAGTAATTTGACGGTAAACGACTTGTCCCTGTTTTAAAAATAGGAATTACATTAGCCATCTTCCACATATCAGACACTACACCTGTTTGAAGAGATAAATTAAAAATATTAGTTAATGGTTCACAGACTTCCATTTTGCATTCCTTTAGAACCCTTGAAAAAACCTCATCAGGACCCGGCGACTTATTTTGCTTCAGTCGGTCTATCTGCTTCACAACCATTTCACTAGTGACTGTGATGTTACATAATTTATCTTCTTCTGGCCCACTATAAAAATTAATTACCGGAATATTATTAGTGTCTTCCTGTGTAAAAACCGAGAGAAAATAATTATTTAAAATCGAGCACATTTCATTCTCTTTGTCAGTAAGATGACCATAGTTATTTTTAAGGGGACCTATCTTATCTCTGACTTTTGTTCTATATACCTGGAAAAAACTTTTTGGGTTAGTTTTAGAATTCCTAGCAACTTTAATTTCATAGTCCCTTTTAGCTTTTCTTATCCCCTTTTTAATTTCTCTCTTAATGTCAATATACTGATTCATAAGATGACCCTCGCCTCTTTTGATACGCCTATAAATTCCTTTCTTATGCCCTAGTAGATATTTCAGCCTATTATTCATCCATTTTGGGTCATTTCTATTTGATCTAATTTCTTTATATGGGATAAACGTTCTTTGAGCAGCATGTATTGTGTTCAGAAAACTGTCATATTGATAGCTCTCTTCGTTACCCCAGTCAACAGATGATAAGTGTTCTCTAAGCTCATCGTAATCTGCTAAGCGAAAATCTGGGACTGTTACTGAGTTATCCCTACTATCATACTTCCATTCAATTCTAAATGTAATTGATTTGTGGTCGCTAGCACCCAGTTCCTCTGAAACTTCTAAATTATTAGCAAGGGTTCATTGTTTGCCAGAACTAAGTCAAGCAGGTTATTACCCCTTGTAGGTTCTGTCACAAACTGCTTCAAAAAACAATCCTGAACTACTTCTAAGAAGTCGTATAATTCTAAATTCCCAGTCAAGAAATTCCAATCAATATGACTAAAGTTAAAGTCTCCTAGAATTACTACATTATGGTGCCTTGTGGCCCAAACAATTTCTCCCTTTAGTAGTCTCCCTGGTCCCTATCTAAATTTGGGGAACGGTATATCCCCACCTAAAATTAATTTTTCATGCCCCTCTGAAAATTCTACCCAAAACAGACTTTGTATGTGTTACTTCAGACTTAATCCCGTTTTTATGCAACAGTTCAAGCGATCTCGGACATACAATGCCACCGCCCCCCCCTTCCCCGACACTTCTATCTACTTGGAACAATTTAAAACCCTGAATGTGACATTCTGCAGGCATTTTCCGACTTTTTGAATTAAACCACGCCCTCGTAATGGCAAATACATCTATGTTACCTGCATAGCAATTTTGTCTCAACTCGTCCATCTTATTCCTAGCACTGCGACTATTTGTGTAATAAATATTTAAAGACCCTCCTTCTCTTTTCCCTTCCTGCTCCTTTCTGTTATTCCACAAAAACCTATTACTGCCCTTGTCAATTAGTCCCACTGGCTTTCAATATCCACCTCATTTTGCCTATTACTAGTTCTCCTAGTACTTATATTACTACCCTGCGACTTCTCAGTTTTCCCCGCCAAAACCCATACCACTAACTATTTTCCCAGTTTAAAGACCTAACAGCTCCCTCCACTGCGTTTGGGCCCGTGCCCCCACCCCACACCTAGATAAGTGAACCCCATCCCTGGCATACATGTCATTTCTGCCATAGAAGAGGTCCCAGTTGTTTAATGAATGTTACTGCATTTTTTCCCTTACAGTATTTGTCAGCCAGCAATTGACACCAATTGCTCCGGACAACCATTCATTTCCAACTCCTCTCCTTGGGGAAAATGCCACATATGACAGGTTTCCCACCTTCCTCCTAATTATTTTCTATTGCTGACCTATACCCGCTAACCAGGTCCTCACTCCTACGTCTGCCAACATCGTTGCCTCCAGCACTGAGACAGATAATAGGATTGCTCCCATTACCTCTCATGATGTCATCCAGATGGCTAACAATATCCTTCATCCCAGCCCCAGGAAAACACACTCTCTGCCTCCTACTCCTATCCTTCAAGCAGAATGCCCTATCCATGTACCTAATCTGGCTATCCCCAACAACAACAATGTTTTTACCTTCCTTGGCGTCGTCCGTCGTGATGCTCCGAGTAGTCGACTCACATTCGCCAGGTAGCATTACACCACTTGTAGAATTCGTCAAGACGTTCTCGATGGTCTTCGTTTGGGTTTCTAGGGATGTCTCACTCACGTCTGCCAATGCTTCTTTGGTGCTCGTTGTGGCATTCCCAGTAGTACACTCACATTCGTCAGGTAGCACCGAGAATGGGTTGGAAGTTTCCACGGTAGTCTTCTGGTTTCTCGTTGTTTCTGCCTCTCCAACCGTTTTCTTGATCTTCAGCTTGGTTCCATGTTGCCCGGCCACTGACCAAGCTCCCCTCTTAACCTGGGGACTCACAACAGGAGGATTACTACGAATCCTCTTGTTCTCCTCCGTTAATCGCCGTATCTCCATCTTAGCAACTCTGAGCTCTTCTCTCAGCTGCTGGTAAAGTTGCTCAAGAGAGGGCATCCTGGTTCAGATTCACAGAGAGCACACAAACAGGTCTTCACAGAGCTAAGTACACGTCACCACTGAGCTAAGTACATGTCACCACACGATCTACACTATTCAGTTTATAAGTGGCATGGTTATTGTCCTGTCCAACATTTAGCATTTTGCATTTGTCTATATTAAACTGCATCTCTCACTTCTCCGACCACTGCATCAGTCTGTTCAAATCATCCTGGAGTGCACTAATGTCCTCAATGGAATGAATTGGACGGCCTATTTTGGTGTCATCAGCAAATTTGCTTATGTCGCTATTTATTCTCTCATCCATATCGTTTATGTAAATTGTGAACAACAAGGGGCACAACACTGACCCCTGTGGAACACCGCTTGTGACGTGCCCCCTTTCTGATTTCTCCCCATTTATGCAAACTCTTTGCTGCCTATTTGTCAGCCACGCCTCTACCCAGGAAAAAATTTCTCCTCCTATTCCGTGTAACTTAAGTTTCCTCAAAAGTTTCTGATGTGGAGCTTTATCGAAAGCCTTACTGAAGTCCATATACACAATATCATATTCATTAACATGATCTACCTCCTCAAACACCTTAGCGAGAAAAGTTTGTAAATTCGTAAGACTGGGACGCCCCTTAGTAAAACCGTGTTGAGATTCATTTATCAATTTATACCTATCAAGATGGCTACGAATTGCCCCGGCAATTATTGATTCCATAAATCTTCCCACTATGGAGGTAAGTCTTATTGGTCTATAGTTCGAAGCTAAGGACCTGTCACCTGCCTTGTAAATAGGTATTACATTTGCCATTTTCCATTTATCAGGCACTATGCCAATTTGTAGTGATATATTGACAAGATTAGCCAAATGTCTGCGAAGTACTCTTTAAGTTCCTTTAAAACCCTTGGAAACAATTCATCAGGTCCTGGGGATTTGTTGGGTTTTAATTTCTTTATTTGTCTGAGGACCATGTCACTAGTTACTGCAATCGTGCACAGTTCTACGTAATTTATTATTTCAGGAATATCGCTAGTATCTTCCCGAGTAAAAACTGAGAGGAAGTAAGAATTGAGAATTTCACACATATCCTTATCACTGTCAGTGATCTGACCAGAGTTACTCTTAAGTGGGCCTATCTTGTCCCTAATCTTACTTCTGTATACATGAAAACCCTTTTGGGTTAGTCTTTGAATCCCTTGCGACTTTAGCCTCATAATCCATTTTTGCTATTCTTAATCCTTTTTTTTATTTATCTATTTAATTGAATATATTGATTTCTTAACTGTTCTTGCCCTCTTTTGATACACCTTAAAAATGCTTCTCTTTTGACCAGTGAGATGTTTTAATCTATTGTTCATCCATTTGGATCATTTTTGTTAGATCTACTTTCCCTACTCGGAACAAAAGTTGACTGAACAGCTAGAACTATGCTCTGAAAAACGTCATACTGGCAGCCAACACCAGCTACCTCACCCAAAGTCAGATCATCCCAATTTAGCCCACCGAGGTAATTTTTCAGTCCCATGAAATCAGCCAATTGAAAGTCTGGGACAGAGATTTTATTGTAGTTTACTTGGTAATTCCATAATACATTGAAACTAAGTGATTTGTGATCACTTTCCCCAAGCTCATCATTAACATCAAGATTATTAATTAGTTAATCTTTGTTGGCAAGAACCAAGTCAAGCAGATTGTTTCCTCTAGTTGTTTCTGTCACAAACTGTTTTAAAAAGCAATCCTGAACTGTATCAAGAAAGTCACTAGACTCAAAATTTCCTGTCAAATTGTTCCAATCAATTTGTCTAAAGTTAAAATCCCCCATTAGCACAACATTTTCATATCTAGACTCCTTATGAATTTCGTCCCATAGCATCTTACTGCACTCTCTATCAAGGTTTGGGGACCTATATATTACACCTAAAATTAACTTCTCATACCCCTCGAGAAACTGTAGCCAAACAGATTCTGTGTCTGATGTTTCTATTCTTATATCATGTCTAACACAACAATTTAAATTATCTCTGACATACATCGCCACTCCACCACCCTTCCTGTTGACCCTATCAGTGTGGAATAGTTTATAACCCTTTATGCTGCATTCAGAAGGCATTTTTCTATCCTTCAAGTTGAACTAGGTCTCAGTTATAGCAATAATATCTATATTACCTGCACTTGCAAGTAATCTTAGCTCATCTATCTTATTTCTTAGACTCCTACTATTTGTATAATGAACCTTAAGGGAGCTAGTCACTCGTTGCCCTCCACTATCTCTCTTTGTTTGTTGATCAGTTGCTTTGTCTTTATTAGGAACTTCATGTTAAATATTGTCTTTTAAACATATCCCTGAGGTATCCTGGTAATATCTACTGTTTCCAACAATAATACTGCAGCCTGATTGTTTCCCACAAACACCCATACCTCTAAAATCTAACAGTTTAAAATCCTAGACAAATCATCAATGACCCCTTCAATCGAATTGGCTAATGCAACCACTCCAACCCCAGAAAGATGAACCCCATACCTTGCATACATGTCATGTTTGCCATAAAATTTGTCCCAGTTATCAATGAATGGGATTGCAAGTTTTTTGCAGTACCTGTCTAGCCAGCAGTTTATACCAGTTGCCCTAGACATCCATTCATTGCCCACTCCCCTTCTAGGCAAGATGCTATATATGATAGGTATCCCTCCCTTAGACCTGACTACTTCTATGGCTGACCTATACTTATCCAGTAGCTCCTGTCTCCTCCCCTTCCCAATGTCATTTCCACCAGCATTAAGATGCATAAAGGGCTTGTTCGCATTACCTAACGTAATATTATCCAACCTGCTGACTATGTCACCAACACCAGCTCCTGGGAGGCACACTCTCTGTCTGACTTTTCTATCTCTTTTACAAAAAGCATGGCTCATATATCTTACCTGAGTCTCCCACAATCAGAATATTCTTACCTTGCTTAGCAGGGGTGTCAGAGGTACCTTTAACCTCACTAACCACTGAAGTACACTCGTCTTGGAAAACAAAGAATCGATTTCCTACCTTCACATCATCTTTATTAACCCTCCTTATCTTCCTTCTTCCTGAACTATGAACCACTTGCCACTTAAAGTGGCTGCCACTCTCACCGGTGGTTAGCATTTCCTCCTTACCAGCACCAACTATCTCACACTCACTCCCAAACACATCTAGGCAAAGCTTCAGCTTCCTTTTTTCCTCCTGAAGTAGAACCTCCTCCTTCAACACTTTAACCTGAGGTTCTAAAACACTAGAACAAGCCATGGTGCTTGTTGACGCCCCACCCCAATACCCAGACAGCTCAGGGCAGGTATGACCACACGTGACCTTCATACATTTCACTCTCCAACTGGAAATGGTTGTTGAGAATAACAAAAACATAAAGTGGAACCAAGTAAACCAAGTCCTAACCGATATAAGCTGGGAAGATATACTAAGCAACACAGACCCAAACTTATGCCTAGAACAGATTAACTCGGTGGCACTCGATGTATGCACAAGGCTTATTCCTCTAAGAAAAAGGAGGAGTAGATGTAAAATAGAAAGAGACAGGCGCTCCCTTTACAGGCGACGGAAAAGAATAACAGAGCGGCTAAAAGAGGTCAATATATCTGAAATGCGCAGGGAGACACTGGTCAGAGAAATAGCAAGCATCGAACTTAAGCTAAAAGAATCCTTTAGGAGTCAGGAATCGCGGGAAGAACTAAAAGCTATAAATGAAATCGAAAGAAACCCAAAGTATTTCTTCTCCTACGCCAAATCAAAATCGAGAACAACGCCCAGTATTGGGCCCCTACTTAAACAAGATGGGTCCTACACAGATGACAGCAAGGAAATGAGTGAGCTACTCAAGTCCCAATATGACTCAGTTTATAGCAAGCCGCTAACCAGACTGAGAGTCGAAGATCAAAATGAATTTTTTATGAGAGAGCCACAAAATTTGATTAACACAAGCCTATCCGATGTTAACCTGACGCCAAATGACTTCGAACAGGCGATAAATGACATGCCCATGCACTCTGCCCCAGGGCCAGACTCATGGAACTCTGTGTTCATCAAGAACTGCAAGAAGCCCCTATCACGAGCCTTTTCCATCCTATGGAGAGGGAGCATGGACACGGGGGGTCGTCCCTCAGTTACTAAAAAAAACAGAATAGCCCCCCTCCACAAAGGGGGCAGTAAAGCAACAGCAAAGAACTACAGACCAATAGCACTAACAACCCATATCATAAAAATCTTTGAAAGGGTCCTAAGAAGCAAGATCACCACCCATCTAGAAACCCATCAGTTACAAACCCAGGGCAACATGGGTTTAGAACAGGTCGCTCCCGTCTGTCTCAACTACTGGATCACTACGACAAGGTCCTAAATGCACTAGAAGACAAAAAAAATGCAGAGTATATATACAGACTTTGCAAAAGCCTTCGACAAGTGTGACCATGGGCGTAAAAGCGCACAAAAAGCGCGCTAAAGGAATAACAGGAAAAGTCGGTCGATGGATCTATAATTTCCTCACTAACAGAACACAAGGGGAGTAGTCGTCAACAGAGTAAAGTCCGAGGCAGCTACGGTGAAAAGCTCTGTTCCACAAGGCACAGTACTAGCTCCCCTCTTTTTCCTCTTCCTCATATCCGACATAGACAAAGGATGTCAGCCACAGCAAACCCTTTTTTCCTTTGCAGATGCACCCGAATCTGCATGACAGTGTCTTCCATTGCAGACACTGCAAAGGCTCCAGGCGGACATCAACCAAATCTTTCAGTGGGCTGCAGAAAACAATATGAAGTTCAACGATGAGAAATTTCAATTACTCAGATATGGTAAACATGAGGAAATTAAATCTTCATCAGAGTACAAAACAAATTCTGGTCACAAAATAGAGCGAAACACCAACGTCAAAGACCTGGGAGTGATTATGTCGGAGGATCTCACCTTCAAGGACCATAACATTGTATCAATCGCATCTGCTAGAAAAATGACAGGATGGATAATGAGAACCTTCAAAACTAGGGAGGCCAAGCCCATGATGACACTCTTCAGGTCACTTGTTCTATCTAGGCTGGAATATTGCTGCACTCTAACAGCACCTTTCAAGGCAGGTGAAATTGCCGACCTAGAAAATGTACAGAGAACTTTCACGGCGCGCATAACGGAGATAAAAACACCTCAATTACTGGGAGCGCTTGAGGTTTCTAAACCTGTATTCCTGGGAACGCAGGAGGGAGAGATACATGATTATATACACCTGGAAAATCCTAGAGGGACTAGTACCGAACTTGCACACGAAAATCACTCACTACGAAAGCAAAAGACTTGGCAGACGATGCACCATCCCCCCAATGAAAAGCAGGGGTGTCACTAGCACGTTAAGAGACCATACAATAAGTGTCAGGGGCCCGAGACTGTTCAACTGCCTCCCAGCACACATAAGGGGGATTACCAACAGAGCCCTGGCAGTCTTCAAGCTGGCACTGGACAAGCACCTAAAGTCAGTTCCTGATCAGCCGGGCTGTGGCTCGTACGTTGGTTTGCGTGCAGCCAGCAGCAACAGCCTGGTTGATCAGGCGCTGATCCACCAGGAGGCCTGGTCACAGACCGGGCCGCGGGGGCGTTGACCCCCGAAACTCTCTCCAGGTAAACTCCAGGTCTCCAGGTAATATTCGCAAATATATGTTTAATGTTTAGCAAGAACAAGAAGAAAGAAAAGAATGCAATTTGTAAATCTGTGTATTTTTCTTCAGCGGTCAGCCTATTGTGCTGGACACAGCGGATATATTTTATCCAAAAGCTTCAATACTACCATGAAGACAGTAATGATATATACTCTAATATGCTGACCTGGATATGACCTCCAGTAGTACTAACTTTTCACACATTTGCATAGCAGTTTCGTCCTTGTTTAGTCTGCGTCGGTAACCTACAGGTTCTGACGTAAAGGTAATTAATGTTATCCATGCGGGAAAATACGTGAAGGGGTTCAAACCCCCGCTACAGACGCTTGTTATGCCTTATGTACCAAGGGAAAGTCCTCTAAGTCACATGCTGGTCACACAATTGTTTTTGTGTTGTAATTTTACTGCCTTCCCCCCGCCTACCCTTGCGCCCGGGGCCCCCCTTTGCCTGCCCCTGCCTGCCCGCCTGCCCTGCCCGCCCCTGCCTGTCCCTGCCTGCCCCTGCCCGCCCCCACCTGCCCCTGCCTGCTCCACCTGCCCCCACCTGCCCCTGCCCGCCCCCACTGCCCCTACCTGCCCCTACCGTCCCTACCTGCCCCTGCCTGCCCCTGCCTGCCCCTGCCTGCCCCTGCCTGCCCCTGCCTGCCCCTGCCTGCACCTCACCTGTCAACTCTTCAAGTTGAAATTTATTGTTCTAATAACCAATACTGTCTTTATGTTGGAATATTCACTCACATGATGAGTGACACTGCTTAGTGAACTCACATAATGAGTGACACTGCTTAGTGAACTCACATAATGAGTGACACTGCTTAGTGAACTCACATAATGAGTGACATTGCTTAGTGAACTCACATAATGAGTGACACTGCTTAGTGAACTCACATAATGAGTTACACTGCTTAGTGAACTCACATGATGAGTGACACTTCTTAGTGAACTCACATAATGAGTGACACTGCTTAGTGAACTCACATAATGAGTGGCACTGCTTAGTGAACTCACATAATGAGTGACACTGCTTAGTGAACTCACATAATGAGTGGCACTGCTTAGTGAACTCACATAATGAGTGACACTGCTTAGTGAACTCACATAATGAGTGACACTGCTTAGTGAACTCACATGATGAGTGACACTGCTTAGTGAACTCACATAATGAGTTACACTGCTTAGTGAACTCACATAATGAGTGGCACTGCTTAGTGAACTCACATAATGAGTTACACTGCTTATTGAACTCACATAATGAGTGACACTGCTTAGTGAACTCACATAATGAGTGACACTGCTTAGTGAACTCACATAATGAGTGACACTGCTTAGTGAACTCACATAATGAGTGACACTTCTTAGTGAACTCACATAATGAGTGACACTGCTTAGTGAACTCACATAATGAGTGACACTGCTTAGTGAACTCACATAATGAGTGGCACTGCTTAGTGAACTCACATTAATGAGTGACACTGCTTAGTGAACTCACATAATGAGTGACATTGCTTAGTGAACTCACATAATGAGTGACACTGCTTAGTGAACTCAACATAATGAGTTACACTGCTTTAGTGAACTCACATGATGAGTGACACTGCTTAGTGAACTCACATAATGAGTGACACTGCTTAGTGAACTCACATAATGAGTGGCACTGCTTAGTGAACTCACATAATGAGTGACACTGCTTAGTGAACTCACATAATGAGTGGCACTGCTTAGTGAACTCACATAATGAGTGACACTGCTTAGTGAACTCACTAATGAGTGACACTGCTTAGTGAACTCACTATGATGAGTGACACTGCTTAGTGAACTCACATAATGAGTTACACTGCTTAGTGAACTCACATAATGAGTGGCACTGCTTAGTGAACTCACATAATGAGTTACACTGCTTATTGAACTCACATAATGAGTGACACTGCTTAGTGAACTCACATAATGAGTGACACTGCTTAGTGAACTCACATAATGAGTGACACTGCTTAGTGAACTCACATAATGAGTGACACTTCTTAGTGAACTCACATAATGAGTGACACTGCTTAGTGAACTCACATGATGAGTGACACTGCTTAGTGAACTCACATAATGAGTGACACTGCTTAGTGAACTCACATAATGAGTGACATTGCTTAGTGAACTCACATAATGAGTGACACTGCTTAGTGAACTCACATAATGAGTTACACTGCTTAGTGAACTCACATGATGAGTGACACTTCTTAGTGAACTCACATAATGAGTGACACTGCTTATGTGAACTCACATAATGAGTGGCACTGCTTAGTGAACTCACATAATGAGTGACACTGCTTAGTGAAACTCACATAATGAGTGACACTGCTTAGTGAACTCACATAATGAGTGACACTGCTTAGTGAACTCACATAATGAGTGACACTGCTTAGTGAACTCACATAATGAGTGACCACTGCTTAGTGAACTCACATTATGAGTGACACTGCTTAGTGAATCACAATAATGAGTGACACTGCTTAGTGAACTCACATAATGAGTGACACTGCTTAGTGAACTCACATAATGAGTGACACTGCTTAGTGAACTCACATAATGAGTGACACTGCTTAGTGAACTCACTAATGAGTGACACTGCTTAGTGAACTCACATAATGAGTGACACTGCTTAGTGAACTCACATAATGAGTGACACTGCTTAGTGAACTCACATAATGAGTGACACTGCTTAGTGAACTCACATAATGAGTGACACTGCTTAGTGAACTCACATAATGAGTGACAATGCTTAGTGAACTCGTCACTCTGGACAAAATCCAAAATAATTTCCCAAACTCACACTTTCAGCAGAGTGGTTTTAGTGAATATATGATATACATAAAGGAGGGATGGAGACAACGGCACCACTAAGTCAGTGACGGAGTGAGTCATGATGAAACTATTTCTTCTTTTTTTTTTTTGATGGGAAATAGCCGATTTGTTAATAAAAAAATAATGAACGTAAACCGAACTTGAAGTAACGTATAAGTCACGTCCAGCGATAATATGTGATCCTGTTTACTGCAGCAAGAGTCGGCTGCTTCTCAGATGTGTTGATTCATCAAGGATGTAAGACCATCAGATGTGTTGATTCATCAAGGATGTAAGACCATCAGATGTGTTGATTCATCAAGGATGTAAGACCATCAGATGTGTTGATTCATCAAGGATGTAAGACCATCAGATGTGTTGATTCATCAAGGGTGTAAGACCATCAGATGTGTTGATCCATCAAGGATTGTAAGTACCATCAGATGTGTTGATTCATCAAGGTATGTAAGACCATCAGATGTGTTGATTCATCAAGGATGTAAGACCATCAGATGTGTTGATTCATCAAGGATGTAAGACCATCAGATGTGTTGATTCATCAAGGATGTAAGACCATCAGATGTGTTGATTCATCAAGGGTGTAAGGACCATCAGATGTGTTGATTCATCAAGGATGTAAGACCATCAGATGTGTTGATTCATCAAGGATGTAAAGACCATCAGATGTGTTGTTTCATCAAGGGTGTAAGACCATCAGATGTGTTGATTCATCAAGGATGTAAGACCATCAGATGTGTTGATTCATCAAGGATGTAAGACCATCAGATGTGTTGATTCATCAAGGATGTAAGACCATCAGATGTGTTGATTCATCAAGGATGTAAGACCATCGATGTGTTGATTCATCAAGGATGTAAGACCATCAGATGTGTTGATTCATCAAGGATGTAAGGACCATCAGATGTGTTGATTCATCAAGGATGTAAGACCATCAGATGTGTTGATTCATCAAGGGTGTAAGACCATCAGATGTGTTGATTCATCAAGGATGTAAGACCATCAGATGTGTTGATTCATCAAGGATGTAAGACCATCAGATGTGTTGATTCATCAAGGATGTAAGACCATCAGATGTGTTGATTCATCAAGGGTGTAAGACCATCATGATGTGTTGATTCATCAAGGATGTAAGACCATCAGATGTGTTGATTCATCAAGGGTGTAAGACCATCAGATTGTGTTGATTCATCAAGGATGTAAGACCATCAGATGTGTTGATTCATCAAGGATGTAAGGCCATCAGATGTGTTGATTCATCAAGGATGTAAGACCATCAGATGTGTTGATTCATCAAGGATGTAAGACCATCAGATGTGTTGATTCATCAAGGATGTAAGACCATCAGATGTGTTGATTCATCAAGGATGTAAGACCATCAGATGTGTGATTCATCAAGGATGTAAGACCATCAGATGTGTTGATTCATCAAGGATGTAAGACCATTCAGATGTGTTGATTCATCAAGGATGTAAGACCATCAGATGTGTTGATTCATCAAGGGTGTAAGACCATCAGATGTGTTGATTCATCAAGGATGTAAGACCATAGATGTGTTGATTCATCAAGGATGTAAGACCATCAGATGTGTTGATTCATCAAGGATGTAAGACCCATCAGATGTGTTGATTCATCAAGGATGTAAGACCATCAGATGTGTTGATTCATCAAGGATGTAAGACCATCATATGTGTTGATTCATCAAGGATGTAAGACCATCAGATGTGTTGATTCATCAAGGGTGTAAGACCATCAGATGTGTTGATTCATCAAGGATGTAAGACCATCAGATGTGTTGATTCATCAAGGATGTAAGACCATCAGATGTGTTGATTCATCAAGGATGTAAGACCATCAGATGTGTTGATTCATCAAGGGTGTAAGACCATCAGATGTGTTGATTCATCAAGGATGTAAGACCATCAGATGTGTTGATTCATCAAGGGTGTAAGACCATCAGATGTGTTGATTCATCAAGGATGTAAGACCATCAGATGTGTTGATTCATCAAGGATGTAAGACCATCAGATGTGTTGATTCATCAAGGATTGTAAGACCATCAGATGTGTTGATTCATCAAGGATGTAAGACCATCAGATGTGTTGATTCATCAAGGATGTAAGACCATCAGATGTGTTGATTCATCAAGGATGTAAGACCATCAGATGTGTTGATTCATCAAGGATGTAAGACCATCAGATGTGTTGATTCATCAAGGATGTAAGACCATCAGATGTGTTGATTCATCAAGGATGTAAGACATCAGATGTGTTGATTCATCAAGGGTGTAAGACCATCAGATGTGTTGATTCATCAAGGATGTAAGACCATCAGATGTGTTGATTCATCAAGGATGTAAGACCATCAGATGTGTTGATTCATCAAGGATGTAAGACCATCAGATGTGTTGATTCATCAAGGATGTAAGACCATCAGATGTGTTGATTCATCAAGGATGTAAGACCATCAGATGTGTTGATTCATCAAGGATGTAAGACCATCAGATGTGTTGATTCATCAAGGATGTAAGACCATCAGATGTGTTGATTCATCAAGGATGTAAGACCATCAGATTGTGTTGATTCATCAAGGATGTAAGACCATCAGATGTGTTGATTCATCAAGGATGTAAGACCATCAGATGTGTTGATTCATCAAGGATGTAAGACCATCAGATGTGTTGATTCATCAAGGATGTAAGACCATCAGATGTGTTGATTCATCAAGGGTGTAAGACCATCATGATGTGTTGATTCATCAAGGATGTAAGACCATCAGATGTTTTTGATTCATCAAGGATGTAAGACCATCAGATGTGTTGATTCATCAAGGGTGTAAGACCATCAGATGTGTTGATTCATCAAGGATGTAAGACCATCAGATGTGTTGATTCATCAAGGATGTAAGACCATCAGATGTGTTGATTCATCAAGGATGTAAGACCATCAGATGTGTTGATTCATCAAGGATGTAAGACCATCAGATGTGTTGATTCATCAAGGATGTAAGACCATCAGATGTGTTGATTCATCAAGGATGTAAGACCATCAGATGTGTTGATTCTCAAGGATGTAAGACCATCAGATGTGTTGATTCATCAAGGGTGTAAGACCATCAGATGTGTTGATTCATCAAGGATGTAAGACCATCAGATGTGTTGATTCATCAAAGATGTAAGACCATCAGATGTGTTGATTCATCAAGGATGTAAGACCATCAGATGTGTTGATTCATCAAGGGTGTAAGACCATCAGATGTGTTGATTCATCAAGGATGTAAGACCATCAGATGTGTTGATTCATCAAGGGTGTAAGACCATCAGATGTGTTGATTCATCAAGGATGTAAGACCATCAGATGTGTTGATTCATCAAGGATGTTAAGACCATCAGATGTGTTGATTCATCAAGGGTGTAAGACCATCAGATGTGTTGATTCATCAAGGATGTAAGACCATCAGATGTGTTGATTCATCAAGGATGTAAGACCATCAGATGTGTTGATTCATCAAGGATGTAAGACCATCAGATGTGTTGATTCATCAAGGATGTAAGACATCAGATGTGTTGATTCATCAAGGATGTAAGACCATCAGATGTGTTGATTCATCAAGGATGTAAGACCATCAGATGTGTTGATTCATCAAGGATGTAAGACCATCAGATGTGTTGATTCATCAAGGATGTAAGACCATCAGATGTGTTGATTCATCAAGGATGTAAGACCATCAGATGTGTTGATTCATCAAGGGTGTAAGACCATCAGATGTGTTGATTCATCAAGGGTGTAAGACCATCAGATGTGTTGATTCATCAAGGATGTAAGACCATCAGATGTGTTGATTCATCAAGGATGTAAGACCATCAGATGTGTTGATTCATCAAGGATGTAAGACCATCAGATGTGTTGATTCATCAAGGATGTAAGACCATCAGATGTGTTGATTCATCAAGGATGTAAGACCATCAGATGTGTTGATTCATCAAGGACGTAAGACCATCAGATGTTGTTGATTCATCAAGGATGTAAGACCATCAGATGTGTTGATTCATCAAGGACGTAAGACCTCAGATGTGTTGATTCATCAAGGATGTAAGACCATCAGATGTGTTGATTCATCAAGGATGTAAGACCATCAGATGTGTTGATTCATCAAGGATATAGACCATCAGATGTGTTGATTCATCAAGGATGTATGACCATCAGATGTGTTGATTCATCAAGGATGTAAGACCATCAGATGTGTTGATTCATCAAGGATGTAAGACCATCAGATGTGTTGATTCATCAAGGATGTAAGACCATCAGATGTGTTGATTCATCAAGGATGTAAGACCATCTGATGTGTTGATTCATCAAGGATGTAAGACCATCAGATGTGTTGATTCATCAAGGGTGTAAGACCATCAGATGTGTTGATTCATCAAGGATGTAAGACCATCAGATGTGTTGATTCATCAAGGATGTAAGACCATCAGATGTGTTGATTCATCAAGGATGTAAGACCATCAGATGTGTTGATTCATCAAGGATGTAAGACCATCAGATGTGTTGATTCATCAAGGATGTAAGACCATCAGATGTGTTGATTCATCAAGGATGTAAGACCATCAGAAGCGTTGATTCATCAAGGATGTAAGACCATCAGATGTGTTGATTCATCAAGGATGTAAGACCATCAGATGTGTTGATTCATCAAGGATGTAAGACCATCAGATGTGTTGATTCATCAAGGATGTAAGACCATCAGATGTGTTGATTCATCAAGGATGTAAGACCATCAGATGTGTTGATTCATCAAGGATGTAAGACCATCAGAGCCGGATCCATCACCACCGTTACTGTGTAATAAAGATTTTTATTAATGACATGTTTCACTAACTAGCGATCTTGTCAATCCTAGTACTGACGTCACCTGTTGGTCATGCACTGTATGCTAGTAAGGCGCTCTTGATCCAAAGGAATTAGTGGTCTCATCATTTTCCTCCCATTTCCATGGCACTATGACCCTTGCTGATTTAGTGCTTCCCCATGAATATAATGAAATTTGCTGGGCCCTACCCACTACGAACATTCTTATTATTAACTAACAAGCATTATTTCGCAGTTGCTATCAATAAGTAACAGATTAATTTTGAGAACTAATCCACAGTACTGTTGCTGCAACATTTCACAACTCACAACGCCGTGACTAAAGCAATTTAAAAGTAACTCACAAAGTCGTGACTAAAATAATTCACAAGTAACTCACAATGTCGTGACTAAAATAATTTACAAGTAACTCACAATGTCGTGACTAAAATAATTTACAAGTAACTCACAAAGTCGTGACTAAAATAATTTACAAGTAACTCACAATGTCGTGACTAAAATAATTTACAAGTAACTCACAAAGTCGTGACTAAAATAATTCACAAGTAACTCACAATGTCGTGACTAAAATAATTTACAAGTAACTCACAATGTCGTGACTAAAATAATTTACAAGTAACTCACAAAGTCGTGACTAAAATAATTTACAAGTAACTCACAATGTCGTGACTAAATATTTACAAGTAACTCACAATGTCGTGACTAAAATAATTTACAAGTAACTCACAAAGTCGTGACTAAAATAATTTACAAGTAACTCACAATGTCGTGACTAAAATAATTTACAAGTAACTCACAAAGTCGTGACTAAAATAATTTACAAGTAACTCACAATGTCGTGACTAAAATAATTTACAAGTAATCATCACAATGTCGTGACTAAAATAATTTACAAGTAACTCACAAAGTCGTGACTAAAATAATTTACAAGTAACTCACAATGTCGTGACTAAAATAATTTACAAGTAACTCACAATGTCGTGACTGAGATGATTAAATAATATTGTACTGACGCATCCTTATCGCACCTTTACTGGGAAGACATAACACGGTGCTGTCTGTGGTTCAGTTACACCGTGTACGACATAACACGGTGCTGTCTGTGGTTCAGTTACACCGTGTACGACATAAACACGGTGCTGTCTGTGGTTCAGTTACACCGTGTACGACATAACACGGTGCTGTCTGTGGTTCAGTTACACCGTGTACGACATAACACGGTGCTGTCTGTGGTTCAGTTACACCGTGTATGACATAACACGGCGCTGTCTGTGGTTCAGTTACACCGTGTACGACATAGCACGGTGCTGTCTGTGGTTCAGTTACACCGTGTACGACATAACACGGTGCTGTCTGTGGTTCGGTTACACCGTGTACGACATAACACGGCGCTGTCTGTGGTTCAGTTACACCGTGTACGACATAGCACGGTGCTGTCTGTGGTTCAGTTACACCGTGTACGACATAACACGGTGCTGTCTGTGGTTCAGTTACACCGTGTACGACATAGCACGGTGCTGTCTGTGGTTCAGTTACACGTGTACGACATAACACGGTGCTGTCTGTGGTTCAGTTACACCGTGTACGACATAACACGGTGCTGTCTGTGGTTCAGTTACACCGTGTACGACATAACACGGCGCTGTCTGTGGTTCAGTTACACCGTGTACGACATAGCACGGTGCTGTCTGTGGTTCAGTTACACCGTGTACGACATAACACGGTGCTGTCTGTGGTTCAGTTACACCGTGTACGACATAGCACGGTGCTGTCTGTTGGTTCAGTTACACCGTGTACGACATAACACGGTGCTGTCTGTGGTTCAGTTACACCGTGTACGACATAACACGGTGCTGTCTGTGGTTCAGTTACACCGTGTACGACATAACACGGTGCTGTCTGTGGTTCAGTTACACCGTGTACGACATAACACGGTGCTGTCTGTGGTTCAGTTACACCGTGTACGACATAACACGGTGCTGTCTGTGGTTCGGTTACACCGTGTACGACATAACACGGTGCTGTCTGTGGTTCAGTTAACACCGTGTACGACATAACACGGTGCTGTCTGTAGTTCAGTTACACGTGTACGACATAAACGGTGCTGTCTGTAGTTCAGTTACACCGTGTACGACATAACACGGCGCTGTCTGTGGTTCAGTTACACCGTGTACGACATAACACGGTGCTGTCTGTGGTTCAGTTACACCGTGTACGACATAACACGGTGCTGTCTGTAGTTCAGTTACACCGTGTACGACATAACACGGTGCTGTGTGTGGTTCAGTTACACCGTGTACGACATAACACGGTGCTGTCTGTGGTTCAGTTACACCGTGTACGACATAACACGGTGCTGTCTGTAGTTCAGTTACACCGTGTACGACATAACACGGTGCTGTCTGTGGTTCAGTTACACCGTGTACAACACAACACGGTGCTGTCTGTGGTTCAGTTACACCGTGTACAACACAACACGGTGCTGTCTGTGGTTCAGTTACACCGTGTACAACACAACACGGTGCTGTCTGTGGTTCAGTTACACCGTGTACGACGCAACACGGCAATAAAACACTTTTAATGTACTTTTTTATGTACCAATTACGTGTATGTTTTTTTTCATATTTTGTGGCCAGAAACTAAATTAAAACTTGGTTTACTTACAGTTATGTGGTCCACCAGGCTGTGAGGTCGACGTGTGGCCATCCTGTGGCGTGGCAGTCAGAGGACTGTGGGAGAGGACTCAGCCTTGACCTCAACACAGGTACCCGTGACCTCAGCAGAGGTATCCCTGCTTCAACTAAGCTCTGTCATTGTTGTGTTGCTCCAGGTTTCCAAACTCACGGAAAACTAATTTTTTTGTGTGAATGTAATTTTTTTCATTTGCTTGAAGTATGCGTTATTATGTTTTTATTATGTATTGTTTATCGTTGATGACAGTACCTGTTTAGTTATATTTTATTACCTGGGATTAATAATTGTGACTTTAAGTGATTGTTGAAGGATATCCTTCAGATCCTGGTCTGGGGTCAGCCTCTCATTACCCGGCCTTCCCAGTATCCTTTCCTTCCTTCAGACCTCATCTCCTTCCATCCTCTCTTTTCGTCCATTTTCTCTTCCCCTTCCACCCTCTCTTTCCTTCCATTCTCTCTCTTTCCTTTCACTCTCAATAATAATATAATAGAAAGCTGTTTTTTATTTCTACCAGTACAAGTACAAGGTACACAGTCCAGCTGACATCACTGACGTACTACTATCAAGCTGACATCACTGACGTACTACTATCAAGCTGACATCACTGACGTACTACTATCAAGCTGACATCACTGACGTACTACTATCAAGCTGACATCACTGACGTACTTACTATCAAGCTGACATCACTGACGTACTACTATCAAGCTGACATCACTGACGTACTGCTATATAGAAAGCCGATTGTTATGCTCTGCATTTCGGCCAAATTAGGTCAATTTTGTCCCAGGATGCGACCCACACCAGTCGACTAACACCCAGGTACCTATTTTACTGATGGGGAACATAGACTACCAGTGTAAGGACACACGCCCAATGTGTCCGAACTTTCGCCGGGAATCGAACCCAGATCCTCACCGTGTGAAGCGAGAGCTTTTGCCACCACGCCACGGGCCACCGTCGCCTGGTGGCCACGGTGGCCCTCTCTCTCTGTCTCTCTCTCTCTGTCTCTCTCTCTCTCTCTCTCTCTCTCTCTCTCTCTCTCTCTCTCTCTCTCTCTCTCTCTCTCTCTCTCTCTCTCTCTCTCTCTCTCTCTCTCTCTCTCTCTCCCTCAACTAATTGCAACTCATTTCACCTTTCTCTCAATCTCATTTTCCTTTAAAATCCCACACCATTCCCACACCCTCTATCCACCATCACTACCACCACTACCACCACTACCACCAGCCTTCTGTCCACTACCACCATCCTTCTATCCACTACCACCATCCTTCTATCCACCACCACACCATCCTTCTATCCACCACCATCACCACCACTACACCATCCTTCTATCCACCACCACCACTACCACCATCCTCCTATCCACCACCATCCTTCTAACCACCACTTCCACCATCCTTCTATCCAAAATCACCACTACCACCATCCTTCTATCCAAAACCACCACAACCACCATCGTTCTATCCACCACCACCACCACCACCACCTTCTATCAAGGCTAATGGCGCTAACCACCACATATCAAGGCTAAGGGACTGACCACCACCTATCAAGGCTAAGGGACTGACCATCACTGTGAAGGCTAAGGGACTGACCTCCACCAATCAAGGCTAAGGGACTAATCACCATCAGTCAAGGCTAAGGGACTGATCACCACCGGTCTAGGCTAAGGGACTAACCACCATCAGTCAAGGCTAAGGGTCTAACCACCATCAGTCAAAGCTAAGGGTCTAACCACCATTAGTCAAGGCTAAGGGACTAACCACCATCGGTCAAGGCTAAGGGACCAACCACCATCAATCAAGGCTAAGGGACTGACCACCACCTGTCAAGGCTAAGGGACCGGTCACCACCGGTCAAGGCTAAGGGACTGACCACCATTAGTCAAGGCTAAGGAACTGAACACCTGTCAAGGCTAAACTTACAGAACAGAGTCAAGGTGAAGCTTCCTTAGAGTAAAACACGTAAACATTAAGAGTTTACAGCTCCACTTTCCTCCAACCTACATCCTACTTATTTCCCTCCGCCTCTATTTTGCTCTCTAAATGTCCAAACCATGTCAGTAACCGCTCCTCAGCCCTCTGCATAATATTTTTCGTAACCTCACACCTTCTCACCTCTAACCTCCGAATTCTCTGTATAATATTCACACCACACATTGCCCTCAAACACGAGATCTCCACTTCCTCCAGCATTCTCTTCACTGACATTTAAAACCCATACAGCAGTGTTGGTACCACTACCCATTGTGCCTCTATGGATTATGTGTTTTGTCTCCACAGAGGCCTCAATGCACCACTCCACTTTTTTTTGCCTCGTCAGTTCTGTGGTCCGTTTCTTTCCCAGACCAATCTGCTGACAAGTCAACTCCCAAATACTTCTATATGAACATCTTTAATTCCTCCATATTCCTTACCTCCAATCTGATATCCATTCCTTTACTGCCTTGAGTTTTTGTTACTCTCACTACCTTGCTCTTTCCTATGTTCACTTTTATTTTTCTTCTTGTACATGCTCAAACCTGTCTACTAACCTTTGCAACTTTCCTGCAGAATCTTCCAAATGAACTGTGGTATCGGAAAAGAAATTGTGAAAACTCCCACTTTGAATCAGATTCATTATCTTTTAGTTCCACACCTCTCTCCACTACCCACAACGCTCACGACCCCATCTACAAATATGTTAAACAACCATGGTGACGCCAAACATTCTGTCTAATTATGATTATTATTATTATTATCAAAGAAAGTGCTAAACCAACAAAGGTCATACAGCACTGCCAGGCAGAAAATAGTGCTGGGGCTATAAACAGCTAAGTGGACAAGGGATCAGAGACGAGGGAAGAAAAGGGGTGGAAGGGATGCTGAGGATTATGTGTTAAAGTTCGTATAGTAAAGCAGTTGCTGACAAAAAGTCAAAAAGTGATTGTAAGTCAAAGGCAAGACCGTCTGCAAAAAGGGAAGATAAGGTAAGAGTGGCAGGGTGGCAGTGTCAATGGAGGCAAATTCTGCGAGCTCGCTGGTAAACCGGGTGGTCTACAAGAAAGTGAAGAATCGAAATAGGGACCCGACAAACCTCACAGAGGAATAGGGTGTCATTCCATGAGATGCCCATGGGTAAGGCAAGTATGGCCAATGCGGAGATGAGAGAGTGCAGTCTCCCGAGTAGGGCAATGGTGGTAAAAATTTGGCCACAGACCTAAAGGTGGTGTAATAGAATACAATTTGTTATGGTGCATGCCCAACCACCATTGTTGCCAACGGCCACGAAGACGGGCAGAGATGACTGGAAAATAATCTCTGAATGGAATACCTCTATAGGAAACAGGAAGATCATGCACCACTGACCGTGCAGCAGCATCTTCTTGTTCATTGTCCAGGGATCCAACAGAGAATGACATTTTTGTTTTTGCTAGCCACACGGCACAACCTTGGTTGAATATGAAGGACTAATGGATGAGGGGAATCAGATTGCTTAAGGGCTTGTAAAGCACTGAGGGAATCTGAAATGATCACACTAGTCGAAGGAGACATATATGTAATACGGAGAAGTGCTATGAGGATAGCATACAACTCGGCACTAAAAATACAAATGACCTCGGACAACATCGTCAAGGAATGCTGCTGTGAACCCAACACCTTCAGAAGATTTAGAACCATCTTTATAAATGGCAATGGCATGAGCAAGCAACTGGAAGTGATCAAGAAAGAGAGCGAGAAGCAGTTGTAGATATGAGAGCTTTGGTGCACGGCAGTAGCGGAAAACAGACACGGAAAACAGACACGAACTGTCAGAATCTCCTGAAGGGGAAGGGAAAAGGTAGACACTAAATGAACATAGAAGTGAGGCAACTGGAGAGAAGACCGGAGTGAGTGAAGATGAAACAAAAACGGTTGGAGTAAGGAAGGGCGACGAAAAAAATAATGGGCTTCTTCTAACATCTGAGACCAACCTATGCGTAGAAGGAACATGAAGGTCATGAGTGTGGACAAAGTAACGAAGACAATGAGCATCACGTTGATCGACTAAGGAAGGAACATTTGCCTCTGCATAGAGGCTTTCAACAAGGGATAAACGAAAGGTACCAAGGCATAAATGTAGACCTTGATGATGAAGGGGATCTAACTTAGAGTTGTAGAAGCTGCAGAATAGACTTGGTCTCCATAATTCAACTTGGACAAGACTAGGGTGGAATGCAAACAGAGGAGAGTTCGGCGATCTGCTCCCCATGAACGATGCACAAGAATTTTAAGGAGATTCAGCTGACTATGGCAGCTGCCTTGAAAATGGAAATGTGAGGTTTCCATGTCAACCGGCGATTGAAAAGGCCAAGAAATTTGACTGTATCACATTCTGGAATACATGAGCTGTGTAAATACAATGGAATATCTGGGATAAGAGGACATCTAGTGAAGGTAATGAAATGGGTTTTCAAACTAGAAAATTTAAATCCATGAGAAGTGGCCCATTGGGAAACTTCATAAATCGCATCCTGAAGAGAGGCTCCTACCAGTCGAGAGTCAGCGCCTGTGTAATCTATAGCGAAGTTATCCACAAAGTGTCGACCAAATTTGCGATGGAAGAAAAATGGTAGTGCTAAGGACACAACCTTGTGGGACTCTCTCGGCCTGAACAAAATCTGAGGAAAGTGAGGCACCAACCTCGACATGAAAATGTCTGTCAGATAAGAAAGCGGCAAGGAAGGTTGGTAGATTACCTTGGATGCATAAGGAATGGGCTTGGGCTAAAATGTTTTACCTCCAAGTGGTAACATATGCTTTCACAAGATCAAAAAAGACTGCTAGGACAGAGTGCTTGTTAGCAAAGGCATTTCGCACATACGTACCCAAGTGAAGCAAGGAGTGAAAAGTAGAGTGGCTCTTGTGAAAGCCATATTGGCAAGGAGAAAGACTATTGTGAGTTTCCAAATACCATATCAAACATCGATTCACCAATCGTTCCATCACCCTGCAGACTACACTGGTCAGTGCAATTGGACGATAGTGAGAGGTATCAAGCCCCGAGGTACCGAGTCTGCAAAATGGTAAAACAGTGGCAGATTTTCATTGTTGAGGGAGAACCCCTCGCATCCAAATAAGATTGAAAAGGGCTGTAGAATGTAGATGTTGTAGCATACTGATATGAATATCATCAGGCCCTGCTGCCAATGACTGGCAAGCGGAAAGTGTGGATTCTAGCTATAGGAGAGTGAAAGGTAAGTTATATGGCTCCATTCCACTGGAGAAGAAATCCAAGGGCAATTGCTTCTTGGTAGACTTAAACACAAGAAATGAGGGATAAAGGTGAAACCTTTGAGAGACATGGACAAGATAGTTCCCAATTTCTGTGGCAACTTCAAGGGGTTCTGCAACACCAACACCAGCAACCCGCTAATCGGGAGCTGGGTCTGTAGTGTACTTGCCACATAACTTCAGTACGTTCTTCCAAACCGCACACACAGGGAAAGTCGAGGTAATGGTAGACATGTAGTTTTGCCAACAAGTGCGTTTAGCATCACATATGACATGGCAAACGACTGCCCTTCCCCACTTCACATCCAAAAGACGATCTGAGGTCCGATTGTATCAATAATTGCCCCATGCAGCACATTTCAAACGCACTGCATGGGCACACGCAGGAGACCACCAAGGCATGCATGTGTGAGAATGCCTGCCTCAGGCTTAAGGAACAGAATGTATGGAGGAATGGGTGAAGCCTCAGCGCCTGGAGTGGGTGAAGAAGCATCCGTCACCATCAGAAGGTACAGGGGTACATGAAGATTCTGAAAAATGGTCCAATAACAAAGCCAGGTCAGAACAGGATGTGGTAACAAAAAGAGGCCTGGGAGGAGGAGAGTTATTATGGAACGAAGACTCCATGATGAGATTTTTCTTATTATTAAAAAAAAGAAAAGAAAAGAAAAAGAGGTACAGTGGAGGGACAATCACTAGAAGGCATGAAAGGGTCCTAAGTTTCCCCTCCCATCTGAGACCTCGAGGCCATGAGCAGTGCAGATGCAGCATGGAACCCATGCCATTCCCTACCTGTCACACCAGTAAACCAGTGGGATAGCAACCTCACATCCACTGAGCCATCTCCGCGGACAAAAAGAGAGGGTGGTTGGAAACCCGCCACAAAGCTTACCTCCTTCGGCTGCAACATCTGCCACATTACTTCCTTATCATATCCCTTTTCCATATCCATAAAAGCAACAAATAAGCTCCTTAACTTTAACTTTTTTATATACTTCAATGTGAACACTTGGTCTACACATCCATGTTATTCTTCAACACGCTTATTACCTTATAATTTATACAATCTCTTTTACCCCCTTTATATTATACAAAGGAACTATACATGCTATCTGCCAGTCCCTAGGTAACTTTCCCACTTTTATACGTAAATATCCCCACCGGCTTTAAACATTTTCATCTTAATCCGGTCCATCCCATATGTTTTACTCTTTTAGTTCTACTCACTGCCTCATGCACCTCCCTCACACTCACTCTGATTCTTCCTCACTCCTTAAAGATGTTTTATCTCCCCCCAGTGCATGAAATCACTGAATTTCTTTCCTCATCAGCATTCAAAAGTTGATTTCATTAAAACCTTTTTCTTATTATCATTATCGTGAAAATCTCTCATATGCTAATTTTTTCTCCCTTAAAGCTTTCTTTACCTCATCCTCCCACTCGTTTCTCTTACCTCCTGCACCCACCCTCTCGTAACCATAAACTTCTACTGCACATTTTAATACTGCATTCTTAAATCAGCCCCATACCTGTACTCCCTAGCCCATCATTCTCAAAATAGTTGTTTATATCTTACTCTAGGCCATTGTCAGGGGAACGCCTTCCGCTTGAACAAAAAGAATGGAAAATAAATTAATAAATGATTCTAAGAATAATGAAGATAATTTTCTAAGGATTTTAAGTAAAATTAAATAAAAATTGGCCGTCGTGGTTCCAGTATGATGGTGGGACAGGAGTATCTAAAGGGATGGTCTTCTGATGTTTTAGAAAAAAGTGTTGGTTATGCTGGCGGTGTTCGTCCGATGCTCTGAAATTCCTATCACTACTTGGTTGTAGCACCACAATTCAGATTTCAGAGGTGAGGAGTAATGTCCCAGTACGTCCTGTAGACAGGGATCTTGCTCCAGTTTACAAGCCTCTACCCTGGTTGACCAGGCCAGCAGCAGAGCTGACAGTAAAGAAAATAACTCTGGCTACATAAGAGTTAGATAAGTATAACACTGAAGTAAGACAAAGGCTGGTATTCAACTTCATTGTCATTACTGGTAACCAGGAAATTCAGAAACAGTGAACAGAAATACTCCCAATAGATCACCTTACCTGGCCAGGAGAAGAGTGGAGGCGAAGTGATTCTCCAAACTTCAACCCACACCAGGTTAATATTACCAGGAGTAGAAATTAAAGCAAATCAGACCCTAGGAATTGGAGTTTAGCCTTAGCCCGCTAGTTGGTAGTGCGGGCAGTAACACGATAATGGTTCCTGGGTGTCTGAACAACCATAACCCAACTTATTACCGGCTTTTTCCCTCACAGCCATCTACTTCTTACTCTCACCACAGTTACCATTAACTAATTATCTGATATATTTATGTCTCTTACAATCGTTTCCTTGGATCAAGAGTCCCTCGCCAGAAATAATAATAATAATAATAATAATACTAATAATAATAAACTAACCCATCCTGGCACGTTCAATATGGATTTTTCACATTCGATTTACAGCAAATATTTCGATTTACGTCACTTAGGTTAGGGTAGGTTAAGTTAGGTTAGGTTATGTTAGGTCAAGTTAGGTTAGGTTAGGTTAGGTTAAGTTAGGTTAGGTTAGGTTAGGTTAGGTTAGGTTAGGTTAGGTTAGGTTAGGTTAGGTTAGGTTAGGTTGCTCTCTGTCAGTAAAAAATACCCGACAATAAAATACCACAACACTAATAAATAAATAAAAGACAAAGGTGATAAAATGTCTTGACACATTATCATAAAATAGTGACTTATATTGCACACTAGAAAGTGCTAAGTTAAGAACATAAGAACATAAGAAAGAAGGAACACTGCAATAGCAGGTCCATGTTTCCCCTCCGGATTATCCCAATGACCCACCCAGTCTGGTCATCTCCACTCAAGGATGGAGCACGGCACCAGACCCAGTAGCACAAGCTAGTTAGGTCCAACTCACACCCACCCACACCCACTCATGTATTTATCTAACCTATTTTTAAAACTACACAACGTTTTAGCCTCAATAACTGTACTTGAGAGTTTGTTCCACTCATCCACAACTCTATTACCAAACCAGTGCTTTCCTATATCCTTCCTGAATCTGAATTTTTCCAACTTGAAACCATTGCTGCGAGTCCTGTCATGGCTGGAAATTTTCAGCATGCTATTTACATCCCCTTTATTTATTCCTGTTTTCCATTTATACACCTCGATCATATCCCCCCTAATTCTACGCCTTTCGAGAGAGTGCAGATTCAGGGCCCTCAGTCTATCCTCATAGGGAAGATTTCTGATACATGGGATCATCTTTGTCATCCTCCTCCGTACGTTTTCCAGAGCATTTACATCCATTCTGTAATACGGTGACCAGAACTGAGCAGCATAGTCTAAATGAGCCCTAACCAAGGATATATAGAGTTGAAGAAAAACCTGAGGACTTCTATTATTTATACTTCTAGATATGAAGCCAAGAATTCTGTTAGCTCTATTGCAAACACTAATGCACTGTTGTCTTGATTTTAGGTTACTGCTAACCAGAACTCCTAAATCCTTTTCGCAATCAGTAGTATTAAGATCTACATTATTTAGTTTATATGTGGCATGGTTATTTAACTGTCCAACATTTAGAACTTTGCATTTGTCAATATTAAACTGCATCTCTCACTACTCCGACCATTGCGTCAGTCTATTCAAATCATCCTGGAGTGCTCTAATGTCCTCATTAGAATGAATTGGACGGCCTATTTTGGTGTCATCAGCAAATTTGCTTATGTCGCTATTTATTCCCTCATCTATGTCGTTTATGTAAATTGTGAACAGCAACGGGCCCAACACTGACCCCTGAGGAACACCGCTTGTGACGTGCCCCCATTCTGATTTCTCCCCATTTATGCAAACTCTCTGCTGTCTATTTGTCAGCCATGCCTCTACCTAGGAAAAAGTTTCCCCTCCTATTCCGTGTGCCTTAAGTTCCCTCAATAGCCTCTGGTGTGGAACTTTTTCGAAAGCCTTACTGAAGTCCATATACACAATATCATATTCATTACCATGATCTACCTCCTCAAACAACTTAGTGAAAAAAATTAGTAAATTCATAAGACAGGAACGCCCCTTTGTAAAACCGTGTTGAGATTCATTAATCAATCTGTCCCTGTCAAGATGGCTACGAATTGCTTCTGCAATTATTGATTCCATAAAATTTCCCACTATGGAGATAAGGCTTATTGATCTATAGTTCGAAGCCAAGGACCTGTCACCTGCCTTGTAAATAGGTATTACATTTGCTTGTAAATAGGTATTACATTTGCCATTTTCCACTTATCAGGCACTATGCCAGTTTGTAGTGATATGTTAAAAAGATTAGCCAAAGGTATGCTAAGTTCCTCTTTACATTCCTTTAACACCCTTGCAAACAGTTCATCAGGGCCTGGGGATTTGTTAGGTTTTAGTTTCTCTATTTGTCTGAGGACCATGTCACTAGTTACCGCAATCGTACATAGTTTATTATCATCCTGTTCTACATAATCTATTATTTCAGGAATGTCGCTAGTATTTTCCTGGGTGAAAACTGAGAGGAAGTAGGTATTTAGAATTTCACACACATTCTTATCACTGTCAGTGATCTGACCAGAGTTACTCTTAAGTGGGCCAATCTTGTCTCTAATCTTACTTTTGTATACCTGAAAGAACCCTTTTGGGTTAGCCTTTGAATCCCTTGCGACCTTAGCCTCATAATCCCTTTTTGCTTTTCTTATTCCTTTCTTTATTTCTCTCTTTAATTGAATATATTGATTTCTTAACTGCCCATCCCTTCTTTTGATACGCCTATATCTGCCTCTCTTTTGACCAATGAGATGTTTTAATCTATTGTTTATCCATTTAGAATCATTTTTGTTAGATCTAATTTCCCTACTCGGAACAAAAGTTGTCTGGGCAGCTAGAACTATGCTCTGAAAAAGTCATATTGGCAACCAAGATCACCTACCTGACCCATAGTCAGGACATCCCAATTTAGCCCACCCAAGTAATTTTTCAGTCCCATGAAGTCGGCCAAGCGAAAATATGGGACAGAGATTTGATTGCAGTTATCTGGGTAATTCCGTGATATGTTGAAACTAAGTGATTTGTGATCACTTTCCCCAAGCTCATCATTAACCTCAAGATTATTAATTAGTGAATCTTTGTTGGCAACAACCAAGTCAAGCAGATTGTTTAAACTAGTTGGTTCTGTCACAGCCTGTTCTAAAAAGCAATCCTGAACTGTATCAAGAAAGTCACTAGACTCAAGATTCTCACTGTCTAAGGCTCGTCAGACAGTCACCCATTTGACTGTCTTAGGAGCAGTGATATACTGCCTGTTATTAGGTGTCCCGTAGCTTGACTGCTAGCACATTCAGCTCACACACTTAGGTCCGAGGGGCGATCCCCGGGTGTTAGTCGACTGGTATGGGTTGCATCCTGGGGACAAAACTGACCTAATTTGCCCGAAATACTCTGCTTAGCAAGGGATATTCTGTGCAGTAGTATGTTATTGATGTTAACTAGGCCGGTATACCTTGTACATGTAGCTACCTGTAGAAACGAAGATTATTATTTTTATTATTTTTATTATTATTATTATTATTATTATTATTATTATTATTATTATTAAGAGGAGGGACTGGAACATCTTACAACTTAATACCACAATGTACAGGAAGTTTTGACTATCGTAGCTTCATACATTTCTTCAGGTATCACTCAACTCAAGTTGAAGGAGACACGGTCACCAGCCTGTCTCTCCGAGCTTTGAATAATTGTAGTCTATGTGAATTAAACCAAGAAAAAAAAATTCCTCAAGCAGAGCTTCTCTTCATTAGGCTTCCCGGACTGGTTTCTTGCATCAGGTCTTAACAAAGCCCGTGAAACCGATTTAGCAGAAGGCTTCGGTCAGATGACCAAAAGCTCCTGCTGCGGATCATCATATAACAATGACCCGCGTCAGGAAATACTTGCCCTATTTCCAGACAAATCTTAGTTAACCTAACCTATACCTATTTTTAGTCGACAGAACCAACTATATTAAAGGTATAAATAAGAGGAACATATTGTAAATAGCTTTATGACAATATCTACCCGAGGCAGG
>NC_069480.1:20511769-20592018 GCF_026875155.1 Cherax quadricarinatus | reverse complement strand
AAAACTTAAAGTTAAGGAGCTTATTTTTTTTCTTTTATGGATATGGAAAAGGGATATGATAAGGAAGTAATGTGGCAGATGTTGCAAATGCGGCAGGTTATTAAAAGATAATTGTATGAGGACAGTGACTCAAGTTAAGGCATATATAGGAGAAAGGCAGATTATTTTACAGCAAAAGTAAGCCTTAGACAGGATGCCTCTTCAGTGGGGCTCCTTGACATGCGAAAAGACTCTTGGTCTAATGAATTAGACCCTTTAGTCTCCTTCCTCAGACTGAACCTAATTACCCCCCCAATCCTCCCTTCCCTATGCCATCCTCTACATTCCCCCTTTTTCCCTTTCCTCTCTCCCTCCCTCCCAAGCTTCCTTTTTCACTGTCCCGTTTGTAATTTCTGGGGTCCTCCCCTCTGGCATTACAGTTTCTAGGTGGGGGGAAGTATGCAGAGGTTTACCCCGCACCTGAGATTCCTTGAGTGTGGTGTAGTTTGCTGTGGAATCTGGATTGTCTGGAGGTGCCCTGCTCCTTTCCTGGATTTCTGAGAAGTGAGTGTGGTGTCCTGCAGATGATAGTTGTATCTCCAGAGGCTGCCTATCAGTTCTGGCAGGTAGCAGCCGAAGGAGGTATGCTTTGTGGCGGGTTTCCAACCACCCTCTCTTTTTGTCCGCAGAGATGGCTCAGTGGATGTGAGGTTGCTATCCCACTGGTTTACTGGCGTGACAGGTAGCGAATGGCATGGGTTCCATGCTGCATCTGCACTGCTCATGGCCTCGAGGTCTCAGATGGGAGGGGAAACTTACGACCCTTTCATGCCTTCTAGTGATTGTCCCTCCACTGTACCTCTTTTTCTTTTATTTTCTTTTTTTTAATAATAAGAAAAATCTCATCATGGAGTCTTCGTTCCATAATAACTCTCCTCCTCCCAGGCCTCTTTTTGTTACCACATCCTGTTCTGACCTGGCTTTGTTATTGGACCATTTTCAGAATCTTCATGTACCCTGTACTTCTGATGGTGACGGATGCTTCTTCACCCACTCCAGGCGCTGAGGCTTCACCCATTCCTCCATACATTCTGTTCCTTAAGCCTGAGGCAGGCATTCTCACACATGCATGCCTTGGTGGTCTCCTGCGTGTGCCCATGCAGTGCGTTTGAAATGTGCTGCATGGGGCAATTATTGATACAATCGGACCTCAGATCGTCTTTTGGATGTGAAGTGGGGAAGGGCAGTCGTTTGCCATGTCATATGTGATGCTAAACGCACTTGTTGGCAAAACTACATGTCTACCATTACCTCGACTTTCCCTGTGTGTGCGGTTTGGAAAACGTACTGAAGTTATGGGGGCAAGTACACTACAGACCCAGCTCCCGTTTAGCGGGTTGCTGGTGTTGGTGTTGCAAAACCCCCTTGAAGTTGCCACAGAAATTGGGAACTATCTTGTCCATGTCTCTCAAAGGTTTCACCTTTATCCCTCATTTCTTGTGTTTAAGTCTACCAAGAAGAAAATTGCCCTTGGATTTCTTCTCCAGTGGAATGGAGCCATATAATTACCTTTCACTCTCCTATAGCTAGAATCCACATTTTCCCGCTTGCCAGTCTTTGGCAGCAGGGCCTGATGATATTCATTCAGTAGCTACAACATCTACATTCTACAGCCCTTTTCAATCTTATTTGGATGCGAGGGGTTCCCCTCAACAATGAAACCTGCCACTGTCTTACCATTTTGCAACTGGGTCCCTCGGGGCTTGATACCTCTCACATCACCCAATTGCACTGACCATTGTAGTCTGCAGGGTGAGGAACGATTGGTGAATCGATGTTTGATATGGTATTTGGAACTCACAATAGTCTTTTCCTTCCATATGGCTTTCAAAAGAGCCACTCTACTTTTCACTCCTTGTTCACTTGGATACGTATGTGCGAAATGCCTTTGCTAACAAGCACTCTGCCCCTAGCAGTCTTTTTTGATCATGTGAAAGCATATGTCACCATTGGGGGTAAAACATTTTAGCCCAACCCCATTCCTTATGCATCCAAGGTAATCTACCAACCTTCCTTGCCGCTTTCTTATCTGACAGACATTTTTCATGTCGAGGTTGGCGCTTCACTTTCCTCAGATTTTGTTCGGGCCCCGAGAGAGTCCCACAAGTTGTGTCCTTAGCACTACCATTTTTCTTCCATCCCCAAATTTGGTGTCACTTTGTGGATAACTTCGCTATAGATTACGCAGGCGCTGACTCTCGACTGGTAGGAGCCCTTTTTTCAGGATGCGATTTATGAAGTTTCCCAAGGGCCACTTCTCATGGATTTAAATTTTCTAGTTGAAAACCCATTTCATTACCTTCACTAGATGTCCTCTTACCCCAGATATTCCATTGTATTTACACGCTCATGTATTCCAGAATGTGATCCCAGTCAAATTTCTTGGCCTTTTCAATCGCCGGTTGACATGGAAACCTCACATTTCCATTTTCAAGGCAGCTGCCATAGTCAGCTGAATCTCCTTAAAATTCTTGTGCATCGTTCATGGGGAGCAGATCGCCGAACTCTCCTCTGTTTGCATTCACCCTAAGTCTTGTCCCAAGTTGAATTAGGGAGACCAAGTCTATTCTGCAGTTTCTACAACTCTAATTTTAGATCCCCTTCATCATCAAGGCCCTACGTTTTATGCCTTGGACCTTTCGTTATCCCTTGTTGAAAGCCTCTATCAGAGGCAAATGTTCCTTCCTTAGTCGATCAACGTGATGCTCATTGTCTTCGTTTACTTTGTCCCACTCATGACCTTCATGTTCCTTCTACGCATAGGTTGGTCTCAGATGTTAGAAGAAGCCCATTATTTTTTTCGGCGCCCTTCCTTACTCCAACCGTTTTTGTTTCATCTTCACTCACTCCGGTTCTTCTCTCCAGTTGCCTCACTTCTAGTTCATTTAGTGTCTACCTTTTCCCTTCCCCATCAGGAGATTCTGACAGTTCGTGTCTGTTTTCCGCTACTGCCGTGCACCAAAGCTCTCATATCTACAACTGCTTCTCGCTCTCTTTCTTGATCACTTCCAGTTGCTTGCTCATGCCATTGCCATTTATAAAGATGGTTCTAAATCTTCTGAAGGTGTTGGGTTCACAGCAGCATTCCTTGAAGATGTTGTCCGAGGTCATTTGTATTTTTAGTGCCGAGTTGTATGCTATCCTCATAGCACTTCTCCGTATTACATATATGTCTCCTTCGACTAGTGCAGTGGTTCCCAAACTGGGGGTAAATTACCCCCTGGGGGTAATTTAACCATTTTTGGGGGGTAATGGAGGGGTGACAGAAAAAAAGTTATGAATTCTGAAAATCAAGAAAACAATGCAGTACCTGGTATGAGGATTATTGTTAACTTTGTCTTAGTATATAAAGTTGTAAAGTAAACCTATTATAAGTAAGTAATAAAGTTAAACCAAATAACAATAAACATCAAAAACTAATATACAGTATTAGAAAAGAAGAAATATATAGCTAAGTGTTGGGGGAAACCCAAAA
Organism: Cherax quadricarinatus; assembly: GCF_026875155.1. NCBI lineage: Eukaryota > Metazoa > Arthropoda > Malacostraca > Decapoda > Parastacidae > Cherax > Cherax quadricarinatus. The sequence goes on along the minus strand of NC_069480.1, from coordinate 20,588,504 downwards.
GTATTTTGACAAGATGCTTCAGGACAAAAGTCACTCAGTAGCCCAGATCGACTTGTCCAGTATGCGTCACTCACTTCCTGAGGGTGCCTCTATTTCACACTGTCAGTTTATCTGTGGCATCAGCCGAGGGAGACATAAGCTGGTATGAAGCCAAGAATTCCTAAACTAGCTTCCAAATATGCAACTCCATCCATCCCACTGATGTTCTTGACATCTTTGGTAATAGTCATTAGAGATGCACAATGTTCAAATACAATAAATAAAAGAAAATATCTCAAGTGTTTTAATTTAGCCATATATATCAAAATAAAAACATTTTGTGAAAGGGGTAACATGCTTTATGTGGCATGTTAAATTGGGTAACAAGCTGAAAAAGTTTGGGAACCACTGGACTAGTGTGATCATTTCAGATTCCCTCAGTGCTTTACAAGCCCTTAAGCAATCTGATTCCCCTCATCCATTAGTCCTTCATATTCAACCAAGGTTGTGCCATGTGGGCCCGCAAAAACAAAGATGTCATTCTCTGTTGGATCCCTGGACAATGAACAAGAAGATTTCTGCTGCACGGTCAGCGGTGCATGATCTTCCTGTTCCTAACAGAGGTATTCCATTCAGAGATTATTTTTTCCCGTCATCTCTGCCCGTCTTCGTGGCCGTTGGCAACAATGGTGTTGGGCATGCACCATAACAAATTGTATTCTATTAAACCACCTTTAGTCTGGGGGCCCCAAAATTTTTACCCCCATTGCCCTATCGGGGACTGCACTCTCTATCTCTGCATTGGCCATACTTGCCTTACCCATGGGTATCTCATGGAATGACACCCTATTCCTCTGTGAGGGTTTTTCGGGTCCCTATTTCGATTCTTCACTTTCTTGTAAGACCACCCGGTTTACCAGCGATGCTCGCAGAATTTGCCTCCATTGACACTGCCACCCTGCCACTCTTACCTTATCTTCCCTTTTTGCAGACGGTCTTGCCTTTGACTTACAATCACTTTTTGACTTTTTGTCAGCAACTGCTTTACTATACGAACTTTAACACATAATCCTCAGCATCCCTTCCACCCCTTTTCTTCCCTCGTCTCTGATCCCTTGTCCACTTAGCTGTTTATAGCCCCAGCACTATTTTCTGCCTGGCAGTGCTGTATGACCTTTGTTGGTTTAGCACTTTCTTTGATAATAATAATAATAATCATAATTAGACAGAATGTTTGGCGACCTCTTCTATGGCAGAAATGACATGTATGCCAGGGATGGGGTTCACTTATCTAGGTGTGGGGTGAGAGCACTGGCAACTGCAGTGGAGGGAGCAGTTAGGACTTTAAACTAGGAGTAGTTAGTGGTATGGGTTTTGGCAGGAAAACAGTGAAGTCCCAGTGTAGTAATATTACGAGTTCTAGGGGAACTAGTAATAATAAGAACGAGGTAGATATTGAAAAGCCAGGGACCTTGGGTGATAAGGACAGTAATAGGTTGAGTAGAAAAAAAAGAAATGAGCAGGAAGGGTAAAGAGAAAGGGAGTCTTTCAATGTTTTTTTATGCTAATTGCCGTAGTGCTAGGAATAAGATGGACGAGTTGAGATTTGTTGCTAGTGCAGGTAACATTGATGTATTTGCCTTAACTGAGACGTGGTTTAATTCAAAAGTCGGGACATGCCTGCGGAATGTCATATTCAGGGTTTTAAATTGTTCCAAGAAGATAGAAGTATTGGGAAGGGGGGTGGGGTGGCATTGTATGTCCGAGATCGCTTGAAATGTTGCATATAAAAACGGGTATTAAGTCTGAAGTAAACACATACAGAGTCTGTTTGGATAGAATTTTCAGAGGGCATGAAAAACTGATTTTAGGAGTGATATACCGTCCCCCAAACTTAGATAGGGACCAAGGGAAACTACTATGGGAGGAAATTGTTAAGGCCACAAGGCACGATAATGTAGAAATTTTAGGAGACTTTAACTTTAGGAATGTTGATTGGAATTTCTTGACTTGGAATTTAGAATCATACGACTTCTTAGAAGTATTTCAGGATTGTTTTTTGAAGCAGTTTGTGACAGAACCTACAAGGGGAAATAACCTGCTTGACTTAGTTATGGCAAACAATGAATCCCTTGTTAATAATTTAGAAATTTCAGAGGAACTGGGTGCTAGTGACCACAAATCAATTACATTTAGCATTGAATGGAAGTACGATAGTAGCGATAACTCAGTAACAGTCCCAGATTTCGCTTAGCAGATTACGATGAGCTTAGAGAACACTTATCATCTGTTGACTGGGGTAACGAAGAGAGCTATCAATATGACAGTTTTCTGAACACTATACATGCTGCTCAAAGAGCGTTTATCCCATATAAAGAAATTAAATCAATAGAAATGACCCAAAATGGATGAATAATAGCTGAAATATCTACTAGGGCAATAAGAAAGGAATTTATAGGGCGTATCAAAAGAGGTGAGGGTCATCTTATGAGATCAGTATATTGACATTAAGAGGGAATTATAAAAAGGGGATAAGAAAAGCTAAAAGTGGACCAAGAAATTAAAGTTGCTAGGGATTCTAAACTAAACCCGAAAAAAGTTTTTTACAGGTCTATAGAACAAAAGTTAGAGATAAGAAAGGTTCTCCCTTTAAAATAACTATGGCCCCCACCCTTTACTGACAAGAGAATGAAATGTGCTTGATTTAAATAATTATTTTCTCATTTTTCTCTCGATGAGTTTTTTTACACAGGAAGACACAAACAATATTCAGTAATTAATTTTTTACAGGTGGGCTAGAAGAACTATCAATTAAGCTAACATCACAGTCACTAGTGAGATGGATGTGAAGCAGGATTGACAGACTGAAGCAAAATAGTCGCCGGGTCCTGATGAGGAGTTTTTCAAGGTTCTTAAGGAATGCAAAAGGACTCTGTGAACCATTAACTAATATTATTATAATTTATCATCTTCAAAAAACAGTGGTGTAGTGTCTGATATGTGTGGGAAAGAAGGCTAATGTAATTTCCTATTTTTAAAACAGTGGACAAAAGTCGTATTACCCGTCAAATAATACGCCCAATAAGCCAGACCATCAATTGTAGGCAAATTACTAGAGTCAATTAAAGCTGAGATCTATAAGAAAAAAAGTGCCCATCCGATAAGCATAGAGCTTGATTAATGATACTCCAGCATGGTGATTGCACAAGAGGAGCCGTGTCTTTGTCTAACTAATATATTAACTTTCTTCATGTAAAGCTTTTGAGGCCCGTTGTAAAAAAAACCACAATAAAAGAATTTGATATTATTTACTTAGATTTTAGTAAGGCTTTTGATAGAGTTCCGAGCACCATAAGACTGTTTAAGAAAGTGGCAGCTCATGGAATTGGTGGAAAAGTGCTCTCGTGGAATCGAGTCCATGGCTCACTGACAAGGAAGCAGAGAGTGTCAAAAATGGGGTTAAATCGAGTGGGATCTGTAACAAGTGGCGTTCCACAGGGATCAGTCCTTGGCCGTTGTTGTTTATAAATATGTCAAATGACTTGATGAGGGGGGAATTACTATTGATATGAGCCAATTCGCCGATGACACAAAGATAGGTAGGAAATTGAATCAACGTAGATATTATGGAACTTCAGGCGGATTTAAACAACTCTATTCTTGGTCAGAAAAGTGGCAGATGCAGTTCAACGAAATAAATGCAAGGTTCTGAAGCTTGGGAAGTGCCGATAACCCTAGTACTTATAAGTTAAATGAATGTAGAAACTTATCCATACGAGTAATTGCAAAAAAGGGCTTGGGGGTTATGTTGATCAGCCAAACCTTAAACCAAGACAGCTATGCCTAAGGCGTACGAAACTAAGGCAAATTAGATTACTGGGATTTATATCAAAGAAGTCCAAGAGGTCAAACTACCGCTTTATAACATCATTAGTAAGGCCTCACCTAGATTATTCAGCTCAGTTCTGTGAGTCACCAGTATCACAAAAAGGACATAAATTCGTTAGACAAACATTCAGCGTATTGAAGACCTAAATTTAATACATAGCATTAGAAAATCTTCCTTATGAAGAAAAGAATTGAAGACTCTTAAGTTACATACACTTGTTAGACGAAGAATGGCTGGAGACCTGATCGAAGCGTATAAGTGGAAGATAGGTATTAATAAAGGGGATTATCAATAAGTTCTTGAGATTTCTACTCCAAGAGAGAACCCGCAGTAATGTGGATTTAAATAGATAAGTTATAAGATTTAGAAAGACATAGGTAAGTATTGGTTTGGAAATAGGGTATTGATGAGAGGAACAGTACTACCCCTAGTTGGGTTATTGAGGCTAGGGACTTTGGGTAGTTTTTCAAATCTAAGTTGGATAAGTACATGATGGAGAGGTTGATTTGAGTGGGACTTTCACATCAGAGCTTATTTTTTGTTGGGTGGCATTGGAAAATTGTGATGCGGCAAATGTTTTGTTAGTGGGATGACAATGTAAAGGACCTGCCTATTCGGGCAGCAGCCTGGCTTGCAGTGTTCCCTCCTTTCTTATGTTTCTTATGTTTCTTAATGTTTTTTTTGGTCAAGCAGAGGTACCAAGAAGACAAGCGTAGATCCATATGGGCATATGAGTATAAGGGCAAGACCTAGGGTCGCCTGCTAGCCTCATTAGGTAGCCACTGTGCTTGTCTATACAGACTTCAGTTGCTGGCATTCGCTTTTCTTTAACATAACTACACTTGTTCCCTAACAATTCTCCAGACATGCATGGTCAAAGGGGATTTCCCAAAAATTTTACACTGATGAAACCAAAGGGTGATGGCTCCCCATTACATTGAGAACATTAAAATTATTGAACCCTCTCTCTCAGTTTACAGTGTTTCGTGCCAAAGAGAAAGTGGCTTAAGTTTTCCCTAGGTATAGGAGTGGAATGATATATGTTGTGTGTTTGTCGTCACAATCCGATATTGCTGGCGGACTCCAGTTCAGTGTTAAAACATTAGCACATATCTTGTGGGTCTTTACCTGACACTAGGGACAGAGCACTGTCATCTGCATACCGAAGGAGTTTGCACTTGACACTTTATGCATATCATTGACATAACATAAGAATACATAAGGGACCCCAGAATACTACCTTGGGGAACTCACATGTAACATCGCAGGGGTTCTTAATCTGTTTTGGCTGATTTAGACTTAGTCTGTCTCCTGTTGCTAAGGTAGGACTTTAAACCAGCCGTCTACAGAACCAAAACCGATAGCTTGAAGTTTATTTACATAATATATTGTGTGGTTGAAGTATCTCGAAGGCCTTTTGGGCAGGTCTAAGGTTACCATAACTATGAGGTTCCCCTTTGACCATTTCAGTTCTGCAGGTAATCCAAACAGATTCATAAGGAGGTGTCCCGGTTGATTTAGGATCTTCTAAAGCCCGATTTTTTTTTTAATATATTATATGTTAAAACATGACATTAACAAAAATAAATATGTATAACTCATTTAAGTCTAAAATTTTTTTTTTTTTTATATTTTATTTAAAACTTCATGTACAAATATTAATAGGTACATATATAAAATAATGAACAAGGACAACATCAGTAAAGACAATATATAAAACACAACAATCCAGGCAACATCTGACAGTCTACTATATACAAAAGTTTTAAAAACATATCACAATTTAAAAGGAATAAAGTTATATAACAAAGGACACAAAATGGCTATAAATAAAACTCCTAAAATACAACCTCAACACAATAATGCAACCAAGCTTATTGACAATCACCCATAATACAATTCGCAACAATACACCAGACCATACAATATGCCTTAATAAGAAAACCTGTTGGGCTGCAACAACAGGTGACCCATCATCCTCCCCCCACTTACCCTCATCCCACCCCCCACTCACTACAACACAGGTGACTCCATCACCTCCCCCTACACACACACACATTGAAAACTAACCCTATCACCAACCTGAATAAACATGACATTAATTATCCTCCAATTAGGAATATTATGACTCATCTCACTTGAGGAAACATTATTACAACCATGAATGGTACAGGACTACCAAAATGGACAATACCTAATATAAGAACAATAATAATAGGAACTACGTCAAAACTGTATGCCTGGGAGACACACGTTACAAAAAAAACAAAAATAACTCAGTGCTTCAAGGAAAATAGTGAAAGGAAAGACCCTCATCAAGAAAATTCAAATTCATTTGCAAACCAGAGCCAGTGGAACGAAAATACTCCTACCAAAGAAATATAACATGTTATATAATTTATAGGTTATAACATTAAAACATGTAATATATTTAATCTCTCCTTACACCTTCCCCATGTCAAGGGAACTAATCAAAACTATCTTGTCACAACCTCCATCTGGGTCACACACCTAGTACCATCCAATCACCCCCAACCAACATCACTTTGCATTCCCCCGAAGGAGGTGAGCCTGTGAAATCACCCTGAACCCCCCCCCTCCCATTTACCAACCCACTCACACCCGGCAGTTAAAGGCCCTCATAAAATCTCCAATAAATTCCCTATTGTTAGTCCCTCTATAACCCTCATAAAAATACTCTTTCCCACCTTTTCCTCCCAAAAAATGATCTCTATTGGCGATACACAAAGTTCCATAAAACTGTCTGCCTCCAAAGTCCTTCTCACACATCAACACCCACCCTCTCCCTCATACCCCATAAAACTCATATGTAAGTCCACGATGACATAAGCTAAACCTCTTACCACACTCTCCTCCACCCCAATCATATCAAGACTCAAATGCTCGCAATACCGACACACCATGACCCCCACCCTCACGCACAACCTTACGCATCATCCATACCCTGGATGCACTCACAAACCTTCACAAAATAGACGACGATGATACGCATTCTCTCCCCCACTGCATCTGCCAAACACCCCCCATCCTCAATAACCCTCCTGTCTCGGATGCATCTCGCTCCCGTTGGCAAAATCCCACGCAGGAAACGGTACATAACCTCACTGCGCCCCTTGGTCGATCTTAATTTACTAAATCTTCTCTCATATTACATCCCATGCATACATGGAGGGTAGATCCCTTCCAACCAGCGCCATTACATGTCACACTAACCATTTACACAAAGTTCCCCACCTTTACTTTTCCCTGGTTCCCTGTCTAAACACTAAGGCATGTAACACCTGTCACATTCCCATCATTCCTTCATTTTCCGCCCCCTCCATACCATTTCCTCAGGTGATCATTTACCTTAATCTAGCTGAACCCTCCCTCCAACCACCTGCACTCAATCACTACCCTCTTAATAAAACGCACATTTCACACGCTTTCTCAAGTCCAACAAACCCAACCCTCCCCTACTATACCGGCAATGTCACTTCCTCCCCTTCGCAACCAGTTGTGCACCACCCTGAAGCCCCACAAAATTTGAACACCATTCCTAAGAATACACGTTGATCGCCGTTCCCTGTTAATGGCATCACACGAGCCGAAACAAACCAGACTTTACTATATAGTATACATTGATGAAATTGCACGTTGCCTACGGGTTTTAAATGGATGAGGGTCGTGCATGCATTTCCCAACCTGCGCTGCACCTGTTGTCCACCATCCTATTCGAATTGCTAACCCTTGCATGCACCTCAGGTCAGCCTCATACATGACACCCCGCAGATTTTCAGACTCCCGGTCCTTCTGCTGCACAACACACATCCCCAATCTAATCTCTCTGTCCACTCGTCCCAGCCCCATGATTCATTGACTTTTCCAGATTTAACCATTCCCCCTCCCAGTAGGCTCTCCCAAAAGTGTGTACAACTTCCCCCAAAAGTCCTAACCGTGTCTCCTCACTTGCCAAAATAGTGGTATCATCAACATAGCCCACCAAACCAGGCAACGGCTTCAGCTCACCATCCCTCCCCCCCGTCCTTAGACGATCCTCCACCATCCTATAAAAGGGATCCTGAACACATGCAAACAATATTTGTGATAAAGGACATCCCTGCTGAAGACCCCGCTCCATGTTGACTCCCCCCCCCACACACCCATTGATTTGTACCCTTACCTTCACGTTTGAGTACAACGTATCCACCCACCCCACTATTTCTTCGCCAAACCCCTGTCATAGGAGAATATCCCTCAAAGCCTTTCTTTCCACCCTATCATAAGCCCCTTGCCAATCCAACGCCACCAACGCCCCTCTTCCCCTTTCCATGTTCTCCAGGAACCCCTTGATAATCCCGTGGCCCGCGCTCATTGACCTACCAGGTAAACCAAACTGAGACTCAAACACGACCCTCCCCACAACACATGTAAGCCGATTCCCAAGAATTTTCGCAAATAATTTATAATCAGCACAAAGCAACGAAATGGCTCGGTAATCCCGAAGGGTACTCTGCTGTTTACCCTTTGGGACCAACACCACCACCGCCGTTGCCTGAGATTCTCCCATCTTACCTCCGTCTTTCATGGCATTCATTAACCTTACTAGGAAACCCCTTAGCAGACCCCAGTGCTGTACATAAAATTCGCTAGGTAAACCATCGATCCTGGGTGCCTTACCCTTCCTCATGTCCATAAGGGCTCTCCATATTTCCCCCTCCTCAATGACCCCACCCAGTGCCTCCCGATCACTCCTCCCCAGTTTACACGGCACATACTCACATACCTTCCCAAGAACCTCACCATCCACCCCACTACTTTTCCCGTATTCCTCAAACCATCTATCTGCATATTCACTCATCCCCTTATGGTCCCTTAATACCTGACCCTCTCTAAAACCCCCCACAGAAGATATGACTTGCAAACTCGGTATTGTAGTCGTTCGCTGTCGTACCTTCTGTCCTCGCAGCACACAAGCTGATGGCTTGTCGCCCCAGAGTACTTCGTCCAACCCCGTCTGTACCCGTACAGCTTCAAAACGTTCTTCTTGCAAATCCCGTATTCTGTCCTTCAACATGTGTATATCCTCCACCGGGTACACCCCGGCCACAGCCCCCCCCCCCCTCGTAACAATTCCGTAATCTAGATTCTAAGTAATTTGACAAACCATACCGCAATTGATTAATGTGTTTGCCCTCCCTCACATAAAATTGACGTAATCGTAACTTAGCCACACTATCCCACCATCCTACCACATCTTCCTCAGTCCTTCTGTCGGCACAGAGCTGTTCCCAAAATATTGCAAACGCTTCCACTCCCTCCCTATCCCCCAAAACCATCATGTTCAGTTTCCATTAACTTCCCTGCCTACGAGCCAAAGCATCCCATCCCACCTCCACTAATACCGCCCTATGATCGGAAGACACCATCTCAATAGTTTTAAAAGACTCTACCAAAACCCTCTGAGATAAATATAACCTGTCCAAACGAGCCGCATATCCCCTTCTTATAAACGTATGTTCCACCTCCCAAAGACCTCCCCCGAAAGCATCACGTAACTGAAGACCTCTAAGCAGGCCCCCCAAGACTGTGGAAAAATATCCCGCTCCTCTGGGTTCCACGTCTGTCCTCTTAATTACACAATTCCAATCCCCCCCCACAATCGCCGCAGACGGTAACGTGCGTAGGTAATACACGAGCTTCTCCCGCACAAAATCCATCTTCACTTTCATGTCACTTTCTGCTGGGGCATACACACACACAAACGCCACTCTCTCTCCCATCCACCATCCTTCCACACGTAATACTCTCCCCCCTCCCCCCCTCTTTCCTATGCAATACAAATGGGCTCGCCTCCCTGATCAACACACCCACTCCTCCTTTTAAACGCTCAGACGGCAACACATAAGCCTGATACCCAGGCACCACTAATTCACGACCAAGCTTAAAATTGTGCTCCTGCACAAAAGCTACGTCAACCTTGTACCTATTCAAAAACATCCTGAAGCACTCCCGTTTAACACCATCACACAGACCATTAATATTTATTGTTACACACCTGAGGCCAGTTTAAGGTTTCCTTCTCCGCCTCATGTCAAGATTCTTCCCTTTCGGACCGTTCCCCTGGACTGTGCCTTTGCCACAGACTCCCCCCTCCTTCCCAACCATCCCCCCCCTTCTGCTGTGGCCCTCTCGCAGAGTCACTCTGGGTACCATAACCCCATGTCTTTTTCCCCGGCCTTTGCGCCGGCGTCAGAACATCGTCCAAATCTGACGCTGCTGCCCTTTTCCTTGTAGCTCCCTCAGTTTCCATATCTGAGTCCTGGGAGCCAGCACAATGGACTTCCACCTCTACCACCCTTAATCCGCCTCCATGCCCTTCCATGGCACTCGCACTGCCCACCACAGGTGCCACCTGATCCTCCCCTTCCCCACACACACCTTCTGCCCTGATCCCAGGGTCTTGTTCGCTGTAACTCTCCACCTCCGTAGACTGTAACATAGCCTGTATCACCGTCTCCAACTCCTCCTCAATAGCCTTCACTGCTGCGCCCTCCTGTACCTCCTCACTTGACAACTGTACTGTTGATGGGGCAGGTGATTCATGGATCACCACTTCTTCCTATTCCACAGGAGGAGCCACCACCTCTTCACTCCACATGCGACCACGCCCTCCTCCTTGCACCCGTTCTTCTTTAGGCATCGGGTGCTCATGCGCAGGTGCTCCGCCCCTTGCCGGCCCAGGAGCCACTGTTGATGGGCCAGGTGATTCATGGATCACCCCTTCTTCCAATTCCACTGGAGGAGCCACTACCTCTTCACTCCCCATGCGACCACGCCCTCCTCCTTGCCCCCGTTCTTCCTTAGGCATTGGGTGCTCATGTGCAGGTGCTCCGCCCCTTGCCGGCCCAGGAGCCATACTCCGCTTGCCACAGTCTGCCGCCATATGGTCAAATTCGCCACACAGTCGGCACGTACGTCTCTGCCCTGCATACGCTACCATTACCTGGGTTCTAAACTCTTCGAGATATACATACGAGGGTATAGGATGCCTAAGCGTCATCTTGAGATTAAAAGAACCCTCAGGAAATCCTGTGTAAGCACCTTTTACCCATTTGCCAGGTTGGGCCAGATGTACAGTTCCATAACGTTCGAAAACATTTCGAATATCTACCTCATCAGCCTCAAAAGGCACGTTGCGGAGCTTAACCCACGAATAATGTCGTGATACATCAATCAACTTGACCCTCACTGCCGGTGTTACATTAATACTGACATCTTGGTAACGATCAACCAAAGCCTCGTATACTTGAGCAGTTAGCACTTTCACGAAAATTCTATATACACCGTTCAGTGCCACTCCATATAAATCCTCGTCTCTGATGCCATATGTCTCTCGTATAATTTTGAGCAATAACACATCGACTGACGTAGGTGTTAAAGCCCCACTAATAAGTTCAATGCCCACAGTATTCACTCTCCTGTGCACACCTGGTGCCATGTCGTTGACTGAGTAGCTCGTCTGGGAAACAGTAGAGGGGTGCAAAGCACGACCGCACTCTACCTCATCCATGCAGCGAATGAAAGTCTATAAATTAACACAATCCTCCCTACAGCTAACATTACACACCACACTTACAACTCCGTGTGGGTACACCCCCCCCCTCCCTGCTCCCTCATCCTATCACTTAACCCAAACCTGTTGGAGCTACTCAACAGAATTACATGATATGAACAACACTTTTATATACCCATCCCTCGAAATGGTACTTAATAATCGACTACAGACCATGCAATGCATTGCACTGAACATATTATACAGACATATTACCCCCCCCCCCGTGGTTATCCAACCACCCCACTATTTACAACCTAACATACTATAAACAATGAATGTTGCCTAATCTAATGTCACACAGCAATGTTCAAAACATTAATTTATGTAATTGTCCTAATGGTTCAGTTACATAACAATATGTATTACACAACAATGGTGATATAGAAAAGTCACAAAGACATACAAGATTACTACAAAACCATAGGAATAAACTTAGTCTCAAAATCCAACACATGTAAGCCTCTACACATTTAAACATGCAATTCCAGTGTTAAAACAATAACACAGCTTCAACTATGACATACAAGCTCTATACAGCTTATATGGACATAACATAGTGCTATTGACAACAGTACAATACAACATAAAATATAACCATGACATAAGTAACACATAAATACTGTGCCTAGCACACACCTAACAACAAAACCTATAACACCACTGTTGCCCAACTTCATTTACACTATCTGACGTATATTAAACTCTTTACTCTCAAAACAAAACTGAAAATTGCAGATCACCAGTGACGAACAATAATGCACAGACATTAATACAAACATATTACAAAAATTGGGACAACAACAACAACGAGAGGAAGACACGAATTTCAATTCATAAGGATTATCGACTAGACGAAGATGCAAAAAAGTGTGTGTTGTGTTCACAAATCTGTGTTAGTTTACGCACAGATTAGCGTCATTCCTGGTGATCCTTGGACTGTGTTCAGTGCTTCAGAGCAGTGAGCCACGAGAGGGTGGCTACGGGCCCCGACTGGGGCTCTGAGCCTCACAGCTCTGCACCCAGTGTGGGCGGCTGTGAGGTCACAGGCAGCAGCTCTGCTGCTGGCTCTGTCCCCACACCTACAGTCACCATGACAGATCCAGGAGAGCGGCCTAAACGTTCCTTGGAATGCGGGGACGAGTTGGAGGACGACGTGGGGCAGGTGGGAGCCCCCACCAAGAAGGCCAAGGATGCAGTGGAGACTACTGTACCTACCAATTTGCCACTTGGTCCGTCGGCAGCCCCTACCCAAGAAGACTTGCACCTCCAGATGGCCATAGGGGTCGTGGAAGGAAGCCAGGAGGATGTAGCTCCTCAAGTGGCAAGGATGGAGCCATCCCAGGTCCCTACACCAGTTGCGTTGGCCTCCACAGTGGACGGGGACTGGTTGACTCCACGTGGAAGGAGGAGTTCCCGCTCAGCTCGGGCACAAGCAACCAGGGCCTTCAACAAATTCAAGGTTCCCAACTACGGGTTTGTAAGGTATCTGGAAGGTCTCCCCCACCTCAAGTTCTGCTGTGAGTTCACTCTCAGGAACGAGGTTCTGGTCATTCCTCGGGACGAAGACTCTTACGAGAAGTTGAAGGGGCTGGTTGTGACCCATCCCAGCATGGTGGAACTGCTTGCTTCGGAGGTGTACAAGGGGGTGCTTTTACACGTCCCTGTGCCCCTCCCACTGGACCCCATTTTGGAAGTGCCCAATATTGTCAAGGCGGAGCGACTCACTACAACGATGAACAAGGTGCCCACCCGCCAGGTGCTGATCCACCACAAAGGTCCACTTCCCATGCACCTGGACCTTGGGGTCTGGGGAAGATTCAAGACCCGACCATACCTGTCAGGCCCAGTACAATGCTTCAACTGCCAGGGGTTCAATCATATTGCAGCCACCTGCCAGCGAGGGAAGAAGTGTGGTGTGTGCAGCAAGGCACACGACTCGAAGGACTGCATTGCAATCCTCAAACATCCACCTGGCGAAGCCCTTCGGCCAGAGCCCAAGTGTGCCAACTGCTCAAAGAGGCACCATGCCTGGAACCGGAGCTGTCCTGTGATGGTGCAGCACTGGCAGCAGGTTCGTCATCGGAACGACCCGACAGCCCCGACGCCACCCAGCCTTGGAACTGCCCAGCAACAATCAGCATGGGCTCCAATCACGGTTCCCCGGATACCGCAGGAGGGCAATACCAGCGAGTTCCCAGCACTGGGCTCCCAGCGGTGGCATCAGAGGGCAGACACTGGTTTGCAGCAGTGCGGTCAACTGCGGCGTCAGATGGCAAGGTGGCCAAGAAGGCAGAATCATTGGGAAAAACAGCCACAGGCCAGGCAAACTGCCCAGCAGGTCCCAGCTGGGCACCAACATTCCTTGCCATACGGCCAGCAGGCCTCTTCCCAAGGACAGGCCCCTACTGTGAGCGGCCAGCGTCAGGCAGAGGTTCCCCGCCAGGGGACTTGGAAGCCCATGGCCACTCATGCCGGGCCCAGGGTGCAGCCAGCTTATGCTGCTGCAGTATCGACAGCCACCCAGACATACCCAGTGACCCAGCCCCGCCTCGACGGGTCGTCCAGCTCAATGCCTGCAGAGGTAATGGTCGAATCCTTTCCGGATCGACTGAAGAAAACCATCGGGGTCATCTCAGCGCTCCTCTGTCGCCTGCTGCCGTCGGCAGAGGACAGGGGCGCCTGCAGGCAGCTCCTGTCATGGGATGCTGGGCGTGGTCCTACTGGACAGGAAAGACTCAATGGAACTTCAAGCCATCATCCAGGAGTCCTTCCAGTCTGTGATGGAGGAGGCCCCGGAGTCGCCAACAACGGACGATGAGTCCCAGGCAGAGATGGAATCAGTGAGCCACCTCTCCGGCCCTTGAAGATCCTCCAGTGGAACATTTGTGGGCTGCAGCGGAAAATTCACTTAGTGATTGAAGATGCAGTTCAGGATGAGGTTGATGTCTTCCTGTTTCAGGAGACACTCACCGATTTGTCACGTCAAATGCAGCCACGTATTCCGGGATTCTCTGCCTACCTTCAGCGCCTGGAAGGGACTGGCAGGGCCACTATCCCTCATTCAATCTCCACTGACCCCATCGACTGTGGGGAGGGCGTAGAGGTTCAGGCTGTCACCCTACACCTGGCGGATGGACCTCTCGTGGTTTACAATATTTACAGAGGCTCTCGGTACACCCTTGACATCTCAGAGGTGGCAGCACTCGCCCCACGGGAGGGTCTTGTTGTGGCTGGGGATGTCAATGCCCACCACCCAATACTTTCTTCTGTCTCTCCTGCCAACGCAGCTGGGAGGCACCTTGCGGCTGTGCTGGAGGAGGTTTCTGAGATCGCCCTCCTCAATAATGGTGAGCCAACCCATCACTATGGTGGCCACTTGGATGTCACACTCATCTCTAGGCGGTTGCTCTCGAGCGCTAGATGGGAGGTCCACCCCCGTCTCACCAGTGATCACTTTGCAGTGGTCACTACGCTGATGGTCCAGCGGTGCCCGCTCCCCACACCTACCCCCAGATGGAATCTAAAAAAGGCCGACTTTCAGTGCTTCCAGGAGGTCATTGAGCGTTGGTGGGCGGAGTCTCCCCTTCCAGAAGACCCACATGAGGCGGCTCAAAGCTTGCAGGTGGCCTTCACATGTGCAGCTGAGGCAGCAATACCTAAGATTACAGGCGGAGGGTCATATAAACGTGACTGGTGGTTTTTCAATGAGGACATCAGGGAACAGAGCCACCGCATCAATGTTGTACGCAAGATGCACAGGCGTAATCCCACGGTTCAGTCCATGCGTCTGCTCAGGGAAGTCGTGCGGCATGCACGCCATGTCTCACACAGGGTCCGGCAGGCTAAATGGTTCGAGTGGTGTGCCTCCTTCAGCTACTCCTCCACCTTATCTGAGATTTGGACCAAGTTACGATTGGCCACTGGGCAGCGTCGCAGTGTGGCTCGGTTGCACCCAGGCCCCACAATGGAGGCAGAGCGTCTGGTGGACCTATTCACCTCCAGAGCGGCCATGGTTCAACTGCCTCAGGATCTCCAGGACCTCCAAGCCACCCTCCTTCCTAGAAGGGTGATGGTGATCCAAGCAGCATGCCAGGCTGGGGATGTCACGGATGAAGACTTCACCGAACAGGAGCTCCAGGCAGCCTTCACATCTCATCGAGACACTGCTCCGGGGCATGATGGTATCACCTATGGCATGATCACTCGGTCTGGCCATTCTGGACATTCAGCTGTCCTGGGAGTCATCAACCAGACTTGGCGAGCTGGCAAACTCCCTGTTGTATGGAAGGAGGCTGACATCATACCGATTCCTAAGCCTGGGGATCCTGGCAGTGTGAGACCCATCTCCCTCACCAGTTGCATCTCGAAGGTGTCTGAAAGGATGGTGTTGGAGCGCCTGAGGTGGAAGCTTGGCCCTCCTCATAAACACCTCTATGGCTTCACCAGAGGAGTGGGCACTTTCGAAAGCCTTACCACTCTACTGACCGGCATTGGGTCGGACGCCCAAGCCCACATCGTTGTCTTTCTTGACCTCGAGAAAGCTTTTGAGCTAGCCAGTGCACCTGCCATCCTCTCACTCTTGGCCTGCAGGGGGATTAAAGGCAGGCTGCTTTCATGGCTTCGTTCCTATCTCCAGGACAGGCGGGCCCGGATACGCTTCCAGGGGCATGCTTCTTCTCTCAAGACCCTGGACAACGGCACTCCACAGGGCAGGGTGCTTAGTCCCACCCTGTTCAATGTACTGATGCATCAGCTGGTGTGCCTGCCTTTCTCCAGAGGGACCATCCTCCTCAGCTATGCCGATGACCTGGCACTTCTCGTACCTAGGAAGCGCCGGCTTTTGCAGCGTGCCCAGGAGGACCTCGATCTGCTGGCTTCCACCTGCCGTCACTTGGGACTCAAGATATCTGCAGCAAAATCCAAAGCCATGATCCTTCGCACCAAGGTGCCCAGTCAGAGGCTGCGGGTCCTGGGCATCGACCTGGAGTGGGTTCACAGTTATAGGTACCTTGGCATCTACATTGACAGGCACCTCACCTTCCAGAAACATGTGCGCCACATTAAAGAGAGGGCTCTGCAGAGGGTCAGGGCATTGAGTGCCATGGCCAACCCTAGGGTTGGGGCCAGCCTCGAGGTCATGAGGTTGTTCTACATCCATGCAATACGTTCCCTTGTTGACTATGGGGCACTTGCTCTGGTTCATGCCAGACCCACAAACATCAAATCCCTCTGTGTCAGCCAGAACACAGCTGTAAGGGCCTTGCTGGGGGCTCCTAGGTGGGCCATGGCAGTGGTCTGAACCTTGAGGTGTGTTATTACTGTTTCTTCCTGCTGAACAGCGGTTTTTGTTTTTTAGTGCCGATGATGGTAGCGTCAGGGTAGCAATGATACGGACGTGGCTAGTTTGGCTTTAATTGGGTAGGAGAAAGTACACAACGGGCAGTGTGAGGGAGTGACGCAAGCAGTCTGTGGAGGGGAGAGCACGTCTATTTGTGTCTGTCAAGTCGGTCGTGCTAGGAGTGAGAGAGTGTTGGGCTGCTTCCCACTGACCTAGGTAAGCAACAGAGGGCAGCCACTGAATGCGCGAAGTAATAGTCTGAGCAGACGCTAGGCTGGGTGCTCAGACAGTACAGGGCTGTCTACATTTGCTCGGCCACGCACTCGCGTCGTCCGACGCGACCAACTGGTGGGGCCCCATAGGTATAAAGGAATTACACTAGCTACCCCAGGAGGAGGAACTGCTTTCGCTACTAGTAACTCCAGAAATGGACAAAAAAAATGCAACAGGCAAAAAAAAAATCTCCCAATCAAGGGGAAGAGAAAACTGTGTGACAGCGCTGTTTCATCGAGTAGAGAGCTGGAGTCGTCAGCACTGGAACTTAAATTTTCTATATTAAGGTTGTCCGCAGGCTGAACATCGTTGACCACTCGATCTACTCCGTTGTTGCACCCTCACATCTGCAAACAATGAATGGACAGTAGCATTTCCTAAGGTGTGACATGTAACTCAGAGGGCAGCATGCCCTGACCGTTAATACAGGATTTTTTTCCATTTAGTTATAAAAACACTGGTGCACATATGTACATATAATACTATATCCATGGGAAATCATTACACTCTGGGTTACCCTTCTTAAAGTATTTAAATGATACATGATGTTGTCCACCCTGACTATTATCGGACTAGCTATACATTGTGTGTGCATTTATACCCATTTTCTGGAAGCCAAACAATTAGCATAACTAGCGTAGGAGTCGACAAGTCAGTAGGTACGTCAATGTCACAAGAAATGTACTGTTGTCTGGGTCGAGGCCATAAGTATGGAGCCTTACTGGGCACAGTCTTCCGTACAGTAGTAGTGGGAGAAGGGATTAGACGGTTTGTCCTAACATTAGTTGATCGATGCGTAGCAACGCTAAGCACCTCCAGCTCTGCTTCGGCCTGCATATGGTCCACTTACTTCATGCTGATCAAGGTGGGCTTCCTTGATAGTTCCAGTAGCAATTCCCTCACCTCGAATTATTGCACGGAGCGGCGTAGACACGCAGTAAGGACCCTCAAACTTTGGGGCAAGTTTGTGCATACCTGGGGTCTGCACTGGGTTGAGCTACATAACTTTGCAACCTGGTTCATTTGCTTTTCCTTGGGCGCAGGCATGCGCTTCTGATGGGAACCTATCAGTAGCTTTCATAAGGTTCTCTCTTACCCGCTGGAAGACAAGCTGCGTTGTCTCATCTTTACTACATGGGGTTATCCAGTATGTAAGTAGGTCTAGGTGGAGTAAACAGGACTTTATATGGTAAGCGCTTGGCATAGCCATACAAAAGCAAAATGAGGGTGTATCACGATCGAGCTGTAGTGAGGAGGAATTTAATGTACACGGAACATCTCGGGATAGCCTCATCCCATGTTGTACAGCTTGGGTTAACGGTTACTCTGAGCACCTCCAGGCTTTGAGATTGTACGTTCAGCAAGACCATTACTCGAGGGTGGCGTGGAGCTAACTGGCGCTTGATGATTGGTTGATCTGGAGCAAAGATCCTGCATTATTCCATTTATATCTCAGAACCATTGTCTGACAGAAGGATCACGTGGGCAAGTATGACGAAAGAACAACTGCTCACGGAATGCCACTAGCGACGTTTCCGCGGTTTTATCTGAAATGTGTAACTAATTCAATGTACCGCCGTCAAGATTATTACATTACAAGCAGGTGCTTTATTTCCCTTCTCTGAGGTCGTGAAGTTCGTCAACCAGGTCGACAGAAGTTCTTCCCAGGGATCCTTTGTAATGGGATACTTTAGAATGGGGTTTAGGACCTGTAATGGTACCCTTGTGCTGTAGGCGAAAACAACACCTGGTGTACATGCCTTGGCAATGTCCGATGCCCCCTATCTTAGGCCAGAAATAGTTAATTCGTGCCTGTTTGATACTGCGGGTCCTTCCTGGCGTGCGCTACACTGGGGACATTGTGGATCAACCCTAAGAGTAGTGGTATCGGTATACGTTCTGACGGGGTCCACCTGCTTGTGCAACACGGCCAAAGTACTTCCTTCGGTTGACACCAAATCCTTCAAGTGGAATCGGGAGAATGACCTGTAAGTTCAACGTCCTACTTGGTCAGGAACGAAGGACTGGAGCCACACAGGGTTTACCGTTGAGGCTCTCTCGAGATCCTCAACAGAGAAACGGAATTTCAGACACTCACGAATGATATATGTTCTTGACAGCGGGGCATCTGCTACAACATTTTGCTATACCTGGGACATAGCAAATTTCAGGGTTGTAGTCACTGACGTGAGCGACCACCGAGATGCTTTCCCGAGGGTTCTTATTTCGCAAAAAGGGCCAATGAGGTAAATGATCTGTATAAATCTTGATAGGATAATGATAGATGATATCCGAAAATGTACTAAGGGACCTATCATTGGCTAAAGCTTCTAGCGTCTGTCAATGAATAATTGACTTCCGCTTTAGTAGAACACGGCTAGCATAAGGCATAGCTGTTGCATTACCTTAGATTCCTGTGACAAGACTGCACAGATGCCAACTTTGCTGGCATTCAGTCGTCAAGTTAAATGCCTGGTGAAATCAGGGAATCTAAGGGTTGGGGCTGATGTTAACTTGTTCTTAAGGAATGACAATGGCTAGTTCCTGATCACACGTCCACTCAAAAAGGGGCATCCTTCTTGAGTAAGCGTTGTCAGGGTGGCAGCAATGGTGGTGAAACCTGCGTTAAAGGTGCTGGTATAAAAAACCGCCAGGCCTATGAAGGAACGGTCTGCATCCGCACGTACATGGGTCTGGGGAATTTTGCACGGCGAGATTTTTGACTGTCCGTCTTTATGCCATTATGAGTCACTACGTGACCCAGAAATTTTTATTTCCTTCCCAGGAGGAATTGACATTTGGAGATCTTTACTTAAGATTTGCATGAGCTAGACTGTCCAATACCTGTCACGTTTTAAAGATGTGACGGGGACATCTTGCGACATGACTTTGAGATCATCAGGTTAGACATGAGACGTGCCACCTAGGAGGGTACGGAAAAATTGTCGTCATCAAACGATAACGTGATTGGGCTTCGCGCAAGCCGAAGGGCATCCTCCTGAAACTGGAAATGACAGTTGGCATAGAGAAGCTGTCAACTCTCTGCTCTCATCATCGAGGGGGATCTGCCAGAACCCTTGAAGAAGATTCAAGAGTTGAAAAAGGACCTTATTATCGCGATTGTTCTGCAACTGGTCGTTCAGAAATGGCAATGGAAGCGGTCTGGGATGGTACATTGCAATTCAGTTTCCTGTAATCGATAACAGGGCGCCAGGTTCAGTTCTTTCTTGGCTTGGGAATACAGAATAGGGGAGCATTCACGGGGTAGTGGAATCCTCAAAATTAACTCCATCACGGAAAGCATCCGTTGTAATGAGTTTTCGGCGAAGACTCTTGCGAATGTGGCAGGCGATACGCATGGTCCATAAATGGAGTTTAGTTCCTTTGTCATGTGGAATACGGTGAGAGATCAGTGGGGTCAAACCCATCGACTCACCACTCTCGTGCAACTGCAGAAACGTTGCATGATTGAGGAACTGGGAGAAGTTTTGGGACCTCTTCAGGTAGTCTGTCTGAGTGGAGAAGAGTCAGCAGCAGCCTCGCCTGGGAGAACTGCCACTCACCAAAGGAAGTCTGCTGGGGCTTCACCCTCCACTTCACCGGGAGAGGGAATCTGACAAGGTCGACAAGTGAGTGTATTCTTCCGCCAGGGAAAATTCTCGACTATGCATGTTGACAACAAGGGACTTGTACCTTTCAACTCGTGCACTGTGTGCAAGGATGGTTCAAGGGGAGAGGCCTTGATCGGCATGTGTCGTTGTCAACCAGCACATGGTCTCCTTCAAAGCTTGCTCAGTATACACCGTTACAGGACTGTGAGCGAGGTTAGCTGGAACAAAGTGGGACGTCATACTTTGTACAAGCAGTAACTCTGCTCGCTGATGCCATGAGCACGAGTCGACAGTCGCCTGCCGACAGGGATACTGCGGCTGACACTGCTGGTCTTACATACAGCGTCAGAGTTAGATTGAGGTTAGATGGGCCGTACCCAGTGCTGGGTTTCACTGGTAACTAGCGCTGATGGCCAGGAGGTGATGGGGCAACGTGCTCTACTTCGAGGTCGATCAAGGAAAGAGGGACCGACCCCGGGGAGAATGTCCTATGGAAACCACTGGTTTTCCAACGATTCTATGCCTGTGCATTCTCATGAGACAGTAGTAGCACGTAGTGGATCTAAGGCACGCCCAGAAGGGCACATCCACTCCGATTGAATTCCGCTTTCCACTCAGCTGGATCTAAGCGGATCCTAAGATCTGCCAATGAGGTTTTTGAACCCTATGAGAGGTCACCATGGAAAACAATACCATACTATGACTAAGGAATTTTGCGGACAGCTTGTGATCCTGGACCCAAATTCTAGCGTTTTGGTGCGACCGAGAACCGTCAGCGGATTACCTGAGACTCCCTTCAAGAGTCTGAATGGCAGACGCTCTGTAACATGGCCGCGTGAAGGGCAATGTCTGCAGAAAAAAGTGGAGCGGACAATGTTAACCACCGTTCTGTATCTAGGAAAAGCCTGAAACAGAGCTTATGGTGGACAAGTGGACTCGATGAGCGGTCCACATGGCGTTGTCATACCGAACATGAAGGCATGACTGGCCGACGAGATCCGGAGTCACGCTGCTCGAGGCTCGAACTTGTTGACGAGGCTTCGACTGGATGGTACGGTACGCGTCTCGGCAAACAACGTCAAGAACTCTTGTTTCCTCACTATCGCAAGGCGTATCATGCCAGGGCGGCGAATGCATGCGGAAGGGACGGATTACAGCGACTCGAACGGGTTACTATGTCTTTCGCTGTTTTGCGGAACGGCCTCTTCCCGACCTGTGGGAAGGGCTTCTACCGTGCACGTGCATTGCGCGACGGACTGCTTGTGCTCCACTCCGCTGACAGCATACTTTGCAGCTTGTTACACTCATGGGAGGTATGACGAGAGTATTGTGGTACATACAGACTCCCTCGCCGAGGCTGAGCATGGCGGACGGTGACGGTTACCTTGATAACTGAGCTTGGGGACGGTGACGGTTAGCTTGATATGAGCGTGGGGGACGGTTACGGTTACTGGGATACTGAGCGTGGGGACTGTGACGGTTACTTTGCGGGGACTTAGGTTTGTAACACTACGATCAGTAGTGTTCCCTCAGTTTTGCCTCAGTTGAATCATGGTCACTACACGCTTAGCGGGTGAGGTTGGGGGTTGTGTGCTGCTGGCGAACGTTTCGCCCTGGTCCAGGAAGTCGATGACTGCTTTTTGTATGAGGATGCTACTGTTGTACTGTGTCAATATTTTTTACTTAGGCGCGTCGTTAGTGGGTCTGGGGTTTAGAAATTTGTGGGCTGGCTGTCTGACAGCAGCAGCACAAGTGACTTCTTGGCTGCGGACCGCGGGGTCACACTGTGGACGGCGCCGGAAGGATGGTAGGGGATTCATCGCAAAGCGGCAAACCTGCCTTGCGCTCGGAAGGGCAGCTTGAGTGAGTCGATGGCTTCATAGCACCCAGGGACGTCGTGCTGAGGGCCGGATGTCCTAGCGCATCACTGGCAACTCCCGAGGGTTAGGGGCGGCATCCCTAGCATTGATGACGACAGCAGGCATGGGGATGATGTCTTTAGCATCAATACAGGACATGCAACAATTCCACCAATTAGTGGAGTTGATGGCATCAGGTAAAGTCCGTGGCGGCACTTGCTCGAACCGGCAAATGCAAGCCAGCGGGCTTTCGTGCCGGTATTGCATTCGGCCAAGACGCTGGTAACGATGTCAATGTAATGGCGTTGGCGACTACGCCGAATATACGCCTAAATTCCTCCTTAAGTTAATCCCAGGACTGAATCTTACAAACGCGCTTGAGCTGAACAAAGGCACCTATATCATACCTGGGTGAGATCCACTGCTGCAACTGCAGCCGAATCGTACTGTGTATCCGTTGTGACTATCAAAATAGAGCCTGAAACAGTCGTCGCGACTGATTGCAGCCATGGCTCCTAAATATTTGAACGACCGTCAAAAATAAGGGTCGGGTATGGACGATGAGCAGGCCAACTGGTGGCGAGGCTGAGCCACAAGTTGACAACTGTCGCTGGGGCTTCGATGCCCTGCCAGGATGTTCACGATGGCTGAGGCACCATTGATGGCACCAACAGAAAATCGGACTAACGGCATGGCACGCGTGTCTTAGTCATGACGTCAAATTGTTCAAACGCAAGTTTTTGGTCTCAACAGAAGAGGGTAACAGTGTCAGAGTAGAAATGGTATGCATAGCTACAATCAAAACAGAGTCAAAGAGAACTTAGCGCCACAAGTACTAGGATTAAAACTGCTTAGTGTAGAAATATTTGAGCAAAACAACAGAAAAGGAAATAGTGGTACACTCTGAACACAAAATAAGAGATGTTATGCAAGTGAATGTTACTACAGGGGAAGTGCACAAAATGAAGCTAAGGATAGTCAATAATTTTTCACCCAGGAATCTGGCAACAAAATTTATTGGAACAAGGAGTTGAACTGTGTAAACCATGGTAGCAAAAATTGCACAAAAATCAAAATAAATCAGGTACTACACAACACCTAAACTGTGCTGAAGCCAGTTTAAAAAAAGATGCGGGTGCTAGCAGTTGCAAAATTGAAACGCAAAAAAAGGGGGTAATTCACTTGCACAAGGGAAGTGCACAGAAAAGAAAAAGTTATCAGTGTATGGAATAGTGCCAAAAATCACAAGAAAAAAAAAAGAATACACTGTATCCAGAATTGCTATATTGCACACAAAATAAATTAATAAAAATGCAAATTATTAAATGCAAGAATATGGCAAAGGTAAAACTGTTGTTAGCAGGGTGTTACACTGGCAAAAAAAAAAAAAATTGCCAATCTCAAGGTCAAAATTAATTAACTTCACAAGGAATTTTGGTAATTAAGGTAAATAAGGCAGGGTTCCCAGAAATACACTCAATGACTTGGGTATACAAAATAGCAATATGCAATGCACATAGGTGAATATTCACAGCTAAACATAGAATATATGTAGCGCAAATTAATGGGGAAACAGAAGAAATGTTTAATGGGCTAGGCACAGATTGTATCACTGCAGGTAGAATAAACTAGTACTTAAGTACTTGAAGATTACCCTCTTATTAAAAGAAAAAAAAAACACTAACAAACAAAACAGTGGCAGGGGTGTCAACAATCTGTGGCTAACTTGCAGGTGCAACTAGCAAATAACAGCACACAGGAATTAATTGCAAACTGTATGTGAGAGGTAAATTGTATAAATGCGTTACCATGAACAATTTAATCAATAACTGAGGTGCAAGATGCAGAAATAAATACTGGAATTTAAAATGTAGGGAGTGCAAAATAAATTTACAAAAATTTAAGAAGCTGTAGGTAAGTGGCAAAATGTGCCACTGATGGACACTGAACAATTTACTGAAGTATGGCTTCAGTTAGTAACTGTAACATGGATTGGTGCAGGACAGTTAAATAATGTCACAATATATTAGGAAATGCTAGGTAAGTCCCACGTTTACTTAACTTTGAGTGCAGGAGATGGAGACAAGGTACGGGGGGTGTGCAGGTCCCTGAAACTTTCAGTGATGCTCTAGTGGACACTACATGGTCGAAGCATTTGTATACTGCTATGGGGCTTCAATGTCTAGGAAAATTATCAGAATGAACTTGGAGAAGAACAGGAGGGCGGGTAACTCTGTGGAGGTATATATGATATTAGTTAGATCGCGGATACCGGCGTGTGGACCACAGCTGGCGTTTGGTTGTTTACACTGGCAAGCATGTTGGCGCGCTGACTGATGCGGCTTCAGCAACGGAGAACAAAAACATTTACTGCACTACTCGAACGTGCTCAAAAAACAAGCTTAGATGAAACTTTGGAACTGGGACGAGTTAAGTTTTACTGTAAAAAATCATGGGGGAAAAACAAGGAACTGGTGATGACTGGGATTATAAACAAACAAACAGAATGGGAAAAAAGGAAAAAAAAAAATTAAACTGGGGCAAAACAAAAACAAAACTGAACTGGCTGGAGATACCGTAAAGGACGCTGATTAGTTGTAGACACTATGATGAGTTCACGAGCTGCTGTAGACGCTGAACTGAGCGGTTAGGGGCTAAGGCCAACTGGGTTCCCACGTGGTTAAGCAAGGTAGAACTTCTTGGAGGAAACTGGGGGGATAAAAAGATCACACCACACATGGACGATTGAGATGGACGTCGGTTGGCGTAGGAGGACATGGCTGTTAGAGGAGGCTGGTGTGTTTACACGCTGATTAGGGGTTATAAAACCAACCCCAGAGCTGCCTCGTGGTCCACGCGTGGAGCCACACGAAGGCCAACACACCTAAACGACCTCACCTTTAATTCTTGAGCTGAGAATGGGCGTAGGGACGCTGTAGGAGGGCAGCGAGAATGGTGCTGGAGAGTGTTGAGGGCTGTAGAGAGGGTGATGAGGTGAATACACGTGACTGATAAGGCTTGGAGTTGACGCCGATGACGCCTATGTCCGATTTTGTTGGGAAATAATCTAGGACGTTATCTATTCAGGTCCCGTCAAGACGATGGGATTAAACAGAGAAATCTTTAGCTGTGAGCAGGCTCGCGTTGGATGACGACGGATGATGTTGACTGGCGTCGACCGATGGTGTTGAACCCTCCACCCTTGAAGAGGCTAACAATGCGTTGACTACGCTGTCACCCACTGTTATTCTGTTTCTTACTGCTGAACAGCAGGTTTAATGCCGATGAAGGTAGCGTAGGTAGCAATGATTACGGCCGTGGGACTAGTTTGGCTTTTAATTGGGTAGGAGGTGAGTACACAACGGGAAGTGTTGAGGGAGTGACCGCAAGGCCAGGTCCGTGGAGGGGGTGCACGTGTATTGTTCTGTCAAGTCGGTCGGCCTAGGAGTGAGAGAGGGGTGGGCTGCTTACCAACTGACCCTAGTTAAGCCTACAGAGCGGCAGCACTGAATGCCGTGAATGAAACTTGTTCAGAGCAGACGCTAGGCTGGGTGCTTCTGAACAGTACAGGCTGTTTTACAGGTGCAGCTACAGCTCTTGAAGACAGGATCCCAACTGGTAGCTGGGCCAGGAGGATTGCAAAGTATCTTCGACTCCCAGGGGCCTGACAAACCTGATAGAGATTTACGGGTCCGCCAGGGACAGGTCATTCCACTGCTTCCCGGCCGCCGATGGTATGTGGTCGGTATCAGATGCCACACAGAAGTCTTGCCATGACATTGCTCCAGGCGGGAGGGCTGCGACAGACTGGCTGCAAACTACACGGTGCCACCCCTTGGGCACCAGAGTTTGTTTGCGGTGAGCTGGGCACCCTACCAGACAGCAAGAGGCATTGCTTCCGGGACATTCTGCCACCACCATTGCCTCGGCTAGCATTGTGGGTGTGGAAGGCCCAGGGTGTTGTGACATATTACAATGATGGCTCCAGAGGACCCCAGTGGGCATGGGCCGCCACAGCTGCGGGCATGTTTCCACAGCAATCTGACAGCAGGTTGGCGCCTCCCAGACATTGCACCATCCTTCCAGGCAAACTATTTGCCATCCAACAAGTCTGTGGCATGCTCTTTGAAGACCATCAGCATCCCCCCACCATCATACACGTTGATTCAGGCAGCAATCCAAGCGGCTTATGCACAGAGGAGCCAAGGACAACATTACACTTATTCACATCCATCCGGGGGTGACCTGCAGAATCTCATGGCCAGGGTCGTAAGGGCTACATCAACTGGATCCCGAGCCATGTGGGTACCTGGCAATGAATGCTGCAGATGAGGCTGCTAGGACTGCAACCCTCGAGGCACAGCCACATGCTGCGATCTCCATCAGCCTCAGCCAGATTGCGCCTGTTAGGCTGCTGATGCGGAGAGGCGCCCATTCCCTGACCCTTGGGAGTAATGGAGACTCTGTCTGGTATGTCAGGGCGGACCCCACAGGAGTGCCCCCTCCAAGTCTTCGGACACGCCAGGGAAACTGTGGGTGATATCCACAGCCTATGGCTTAGGGTTATCCACCACTGCTGCGGATTGTTGAACGGGCACGGTGGAGCTCTGTTTGCCATTGTGAACGAATGGTTCTTGCAGCCCTTGGTGCACTACTGTTAGACTGTCCGGCTACGTACATCCCCCCCCCTGCTGTAGGACACTTTCCAAGACCCCAGTAGAGCAGACCAAAGGAATGAGGCAGAACCATCTTGTGTACTAGCTGCAGGACTTGGAAACCTTTCATTCCAGTCCTTGCATGTCATCACCCCCGACTGAAGTTGCGACTGCGAGGGCCGTGCTTTGGCCTCCATTGTCACTGCACCACCAGCCACTGTTAGTGCACACTAACGTTTGGTTACGTCATCTGGCCATAGGGCCGGTGAGGTTACCCCCCCCCTTCCTGCTGACGATAGACCGCCACACAGGTGCAAGTAACGAAAATGTCACTTTTCTACCCAGGGAGCCAATGCAGGGTCACCAAAATGCATGAGACCCGGCCGGGATTCCGCGAATCAAATAGATAGAATAGAACAAACATATCACATCATATCTGGACACCGTGCTGAATCACAGCATCCAACATATGCAGTGCAATGCACCTAGAAAAACAAGTTGGAGCTCATATACATGCAATTATTATAGCAAAATCTCAAATTTACCAATTTCATTGTAAATCAATATTACCACACCACAATATGTTAATAAGTGTATAGTCCAGCACACAAAAAAAACTGGCCAGATCCACAGGTGCTAGCACCGTGGTCACAGTATTATTCCCTCACGCATCACGATCATATCAACCACTCTCGCAAACATTTGTTATCCATTTACCAGGGAGGCTACCTGTTTTCACCATGACTTCCCTACCCCCATGAAACACTTTCCAATCATATCCTCCCCTCCTCGTATATTAACAAGTCTAATACAAACTGTAACGTAAGTTGCCTATATCCTCCTGAAAATACTTCACCCGCCTCTCCCTAAAATTTCCATATTTTCTGATACCGTTTTATAGAAGTTACCGCTAACACCCTCCTCTTCACCTCAGTAACCTGTTTCCCCCGCAAATCCCCACACTATATAGATATATCTGCCATAATGTATCCCACAGCTCTGATTACAATTTCCTCCCAACCCCCACGTCGAGAACTAATGCTCTAAATAAGAATCCTTTAACCTCCTATCTTTTATCACCCTATTAAACCACCCCTTGACATCTCCTCATTCCATCCAAAAATTATACTACATGAAAGCCGGACTCTCCCCACCAATATCCCACACTCCCCCCCCCCCCCGTAAACGATTCGTTATGTAGAACACCCGACGGTAAAATGCCGTGCAGAAAAACGATACATTACATCACGAACACAAGGTTTGCAACCTCATCCTACTCAACCTTATTCCATATACTTCCCATGCATAACATGTTGGGAAAATTCCCTCTACAGGTGCTTACAACCCTCCCGGCTAACAATTATCACAACTACCTATTTTATGACCTTTGCTGCTCTCGATCCCATGCCAGAGCCCTCAACATGTTTCACACTCATGAACTCAACTCCTGTATACATCCGTTGCAATCTGTTATGGATCTTGGCCAAACCCACTCTCACCCACACATTCCCTCATCACCTCCTTTTAATGGAAAGACACATTTTGACCCTTGCTTTAAAGTCCAGTGCAATCCTCCAGCCACCCCCTACTTACAGGTAACATACCCACATCCCTCTTAATCCAATCACAGCTCGAACCCCACAAGAGTTTAAAACCTTCCTCTAAGTATGTTCGTTATTTGTGGCCCACGTATAATGGCAGTAACATCGGCTGCCACTACCATACTTTGCTATTACAGTTAGATATTAATAAACAATGGCACGCTGCACAAGGGTCAAATGATAAGGTCGCAATGCACCCAAGCGTCCCTAAATCCTTTCTACCATTCCTAAGCGAGTATTCCATGATGTGCCACAGTTAGATTGTCTGTTATAAATAAGACCACAATTTTTAACGAATTATACTGCCTCCTCACAACTGCATCTACCCCAATCAACACCTACCCGCCCAAGCTCTAACCCTTAGTTAAATGACCATGGATTTATCTGAATTTACCCGTCATACCAGTTGCCCTGCGGAACATTTGTACATGTTTACCCCATCTAATGTGTCCATTGAACATCCCCTCCCTGATCTGGAACAGTTGTATTATCCACATACTCAATTAAAACTGGCCAAACCCTCGCAACCTCACACCCTGGTCCCTCTACGTGACACATACGCTGCTCCATCAATCTATAAAAGGGGTCCTGTATGCACGCAAACAATAATTGTGACATAGGACACCCCTGCCTAAGTCCCCTACCCATTACAATCTTCCCACCCAATCGACCATTAATCTGTAGCCTCGCCATTGCACCTCCATACATCGCCTCAACCCAACCCACTATTTCATCCCCAAACCCCTGACCCCTGAGGATGGCTTTCAATGCTTTCCGATCCACTCTATCGTATGCCCCTTGCCAATCGAGCGCCACCAAACCTCCCTCCCTTCCCCCCCTTTTGCCTCCACGAAATCCCTAAGTAACCCATGCCCCTCCACCATAGACCTCCCTGGCAAACCAAACTGAGTTTTTGATACTACCCGCCCCACCACACACTTGACCCGATTTC
The DNA here is from genome assembly GCF_026875155.1 of Cherax quadricarinatus. Classification (NCBI taxonomy): domain Eukaryota; kingdom Metazoa; phylum Arthropoda; class Malacostraca; order Decapoda; family Parastacidae; genus Cherax; species Cherax quadricarinatus. The sequence continues at coordinate 20,558,729 of NC_069480.1, read as the reverse complement.
CCAAAATCTTCGCAAACAATTTATAATCTGCGCATAACAACGAGATCGCCTGGTAATCCCGAAGCGTATGCTGCCCCTTACCCTTCGGTACCAACACAACGACAGCCGTTGCCTGCTTCTCACCCAGCTCACCTCTCTCTTTCATGCAATTTAATAACCTAACCAGAAAATGCCTCAATAATTCCCAATGCTGCTGATAAAACTCTGCCGGGAGTCCATCAATTCCCGGTGCTTTGCCCTTTCGCATTCCACTTAAAGCCCTCCATATTTCCCCCTCAGTTATTTCCCCACCCAGTGCTTCCCTATCACTGTTACGCAACTGACATACCACACTCCCACACACCTGTTCTAAAACCCCATCCTCTACCCCTTCTTGTTGCCAGTACTTCTCATACCACTTGTCAGCAAACGCCCCCATTCCTTCCGTAGCTTGTGTGACCTGCCTCTCCCTGTACCCTCCTATCGACTCATGAACCTCCAACCATGAATAGTCATTGCCTGCTGTCTTTGTTTCTGCCTACGCAATATGCACGATGAAGGTCTATCGCCCCATAACACCTCTTCCACCCCCGCCTGTACCCGCACCGCTTGGAACCTCTCATCCTGTACCTCACGCAGCCTCCCTTTAATTGCCATAATTTCATCCATTGGATAAGTGCCTGCCACCGCCCCCCTCGCATAACAACCCCGTAATCTATCCTCCAAATAGTTAGCAAGCCCATATTTTAAAGAATTGATACGTTCCCCTTCCTTTACGTAATATTGCTTAATCCGTTCTTTAGCCACACCATCCCACCACATCACCACATCCTCTTCCCCATTTATCTCTGCACGTAACCCCTCCCACAGCGTTGCAAATCCCTCTATCCCCTCCTCATCACCTAACACACTTGTATTTAATTTCCAATATCCCCTAGATATACCTGCTAGTGACTCCCACACCACCTCTGCTACTACTGCCCGATGATCCGAATAAGCTACTTCTATTGAAACGGAAAAATGTCAACCCAACCCTTTGAGATATATACAGCCTATCCAACCTAGCAGCGTAACCCCGTCTTACAAAAGTGTGCTCTACCTCCCACGCCCCTCCTCCAACCGCATCCCGCAACTGAATATCCCTCAAAAGATCTCGCAAGCTGCCGACACGTGCCCCGCCCTTTTGGTTCCACGTCAGCCCTCCTAATAACGCAGTTCCAGTCCCCACCAACGACGGCCACTGCGGGTAAACCACGTAAGAAGAAAACTAGTTTCTTCACATACAAAATCCCTTTTACCCTCACATCATTTTCCGCTGGTGCATACACACTTACAAAAGATACCCTCTGCCCCATCCACCACCCATCCACGCGCAATGCTCTTCCCCCCCTCCCCCCTCACTTCTTAGCAACACAAACGGGCTTGCCTCCCTGATCAATATACCCACACCACCTTTCAGACGTGCAGATGGCAGAGTCATGACCTGAAACCCCTCCACCTCGAGCACTCTTCCCTCCTTGAAATTGTGTTCTTGCAGGAACACTACATCCACCCTATATTTATACAGAAACATTCGAAACCATTCCTTCTTCACACTATTACACAGTCCATTTACGTTCACAGTCATACACCTAAGGCCTCTTTATAGTTTCCAACCCTTCCTCCTCACTTCATTCATCCCAGGGCCTCCTGCCCCAGAGCCAGCACAAGGCTTCACACCATCAACCCCCCCCCCTTTTTTTGCGATGCCTCTTATCGTGACTACTTCGACATTGCTCTTCCTTCCTCCCAGACCTCTGCGCCGGCGTCAGGACATCATCTGAGTCTGACGCCCGCCCCTCTCTTCCTCGTGATGCCCTCTACATCCATGTTATCTTCTGAGGTTCCCTCACGATGAACCTCAACCTCCACCACGCCTCGTTCCACAGCACACGGCGACAACTCACTCTTACTAGTTGGCCCGTCAACCCTGCTATGTTTTTTATCCTTACATTCCTCTACAGGCAACGCCGTGCCTCTCACCAGCTCAGGAACAACATCCTCTGCAGGCGCATCAATGTCCTTAACACTTCCTGAAGCTCTTCCTCTAGAGCCTGCCCTCCTCCTGCACTTGCACTTCTGTACTTTTCCCTTGTGTAGTAACAGATCCTTTTACATCACAGCTTACCTCACACATGCCAGTCTCCTCTTTGGAATCCTCTACCTCTTCACTCCACAAGCACCCAGGCCCTTGCTTTCGCGCGGGGCTCTCAACAGCTATCACGCTGGGAACTGGTGCTTCACCAGTTTGCGCTGGCGCCCTCCTCAGCTTCACGCACTCTCCCGCCATATGGTCGTACGCCCCACATATTCTGCACGTACGTCTCTGTCCGGCATACGATACCATAACTTGCGTCCTGAAGTCCTCCAACACGACGTAAATGGTATGGGATGTCTCAGAGTCATCTTCAGGGAAAAGGTACCCTCCGGACGTCCCATGTAAGCACCTGCCGTCCACTTGCCCTTTTGTGCCAGATGTACGGTTTCATATGTCTCAAAAACACTCCTTATGTCAGCCTCATCTGCCTCAAATGGGACATTACGTATCTTAACCCACGTAAAGTGGCGAGATACGTCGATCAAACGCACCTTCACAGCCGGAGTAGCGTCAAGACTCACGTCTTGGAATCTCGTCACCAAAGACTCATACACGGACGTGGGGAATTCAGTTTGACGAAGATTCTATAAGCCCCATTCAGGGCTAACACCATACACCTCATCGTCCTGGATTCCATAGGGCTCCCTAATGATTGTTGGGAGTAAGACTTGCACTGAAGAGGGTGAAATCGCCCCGCGAAGCAGCTCAGTATCAATGGTATTTACGGGCCTCCTCACACTCAGCGCCATGTTGATACAAGGTAGCTCGCCTGTGTGTACACTGCCAGTGAGTGTTGTAAATGAAGCTCGATTGATAGCTATGGAGAATGTTGTTGTCATTAAGGTACTTAACTACTTGAGAATACACCGCCCTCTCTAGAATTTTAGATATTATACTGAGTATACTAACAGGCCTATAGTTGCTTACATCAGACCTACTATTTTTCTTGAAGATAGGAGTAACTCTGGCCTCCTTGAACCCCTCCAGTACGGTATTAGTGGTGATTGATAGATTTATTATGTGAGCAATAGGGATTGACAGTTCAGAAGCACCATCTTTAGGAACTTAGACGGGATGTTATCAGGGCCTGTGCTCTAGTTGGGTTTAACCTGCTTAGTTCTTTTTGAATAAAGTCATGAGATACACTTACTAGTTGACAACTGTTTGGGGTTACCCCTTTATTGGTATAGTATGTTTGAAACTTATCAGAGTCTGTGTTAAAGGTATTTGATGCAGCTGGTATTTTACTTACTAGTGTTGATGCAACAGATGTGTAGTAGCAATTAAAGCAATTTCCTCCCCTTTAAAGATGTATCGTGGCATACCCCATTATCGATAGTGAGTACTATGTTAGACCTAATCTACTGGCTTATGGCTTAAACCCCAACTGTTTTAGTTGTTGCCAGAGCTTTCTGGGGTTATGCTTATACCTTCAATTTTTGAGCAGTAGTGCTTTGCCTTTGCTCCTTTTAAAAGTCTCTGTACTCTGTTCCTCACCCTTTGGATTCATTAGTGCTGCAATATCCTGTCTGTTTGCTTTAAATCTTTTTAGCAGCGGGTCTCTGAATTTCATATTATCTAATATCTCAGCTTTCATCCAGGGTTCAGTTCTTCTTTTAAAATCCTAACCTCTTTAACTGGTGCAATATTATCAAGGATGGTAGTGAATATTGTTTTGAATTTTTCCCAGGCATCGTTTACGTCCATGCAACTTGTTATCTCTGTCCAGTCACAATTGCGTAGCCTATTTACCAGTGTTTCTTTACTGTAGTTTCTAGTTGACCTCATTTTTATTGTCCTGTGTAGGCCTATCCTAACCCTAGTGATTTTCCTGGTGCAGTAAATGATGAAATGATCACTAAGACCTGTGGTAATGACGCCTGACTGACTAATGTTCTCAGAGTGGTTACAAAGTATGTGGTCAATTAGGGTGGCTGAGAACTGTGTGATCCGGGTTGGAGTATTAATTAGTTGAGTGTAACTATTTAATCCTAGAATTTGCTTATACCTTTTGCATAGCCCGTTATTTTGCTGCTGAAAACAGATATTGAAGTCGCCCAGTATTATTGTCTCGCAATTGTTTTCAACTTCCGACAAGACTCTGGAAAAGTCTTCTAAGAACTGGTCCTGGGTAGGAGGGCGGTAACTAGTTCCTACTAAGATGGTTTGGTCTTAGGAAGCAGCACTTCAAACCATAGAATCTCCAGTTTATTGTTATTTAAATCAGGTCTTGGGTTGTAAGCTAAGTCATTTCTAATGTAGGCACATACTCCACCACCCTTTCTGTTCCTATCTAAGCGTTTTATATTGTAACCATCTATTTTGACCTCGTCGTCAGTCACCGTATCATCCAACCAAGATTCAGAGATGGTTATAACTGCCGTCCTAATTTTGTTAGCTAGAATCCTAATCTCTGCCAATTTAGGAAGTAGTGATCTTGCATTGACATGAATAAAGTGAAGGTCTGTTTTCATAAAACTATCATAATCATCAATATATGGCAATGGGTCATTTGTATTAAAATTAGGTAAATCAATGTCATCATTGCTAAAGGGTAACTGTGCCAAAGTGCATTTGTTACACCAAAATAATTCTGGCACCGTTGCTATAATTGTACATACATCCATCATGCACCCACCCCTTACACATTTTACATAAGGTGCCTTTTCTGTTTTTCATGCGTACTTTAGTACAGTGTATGCACCTGTTTGGTAGTGTTTGAGATAATAATGGCTGTATTGTCTCACATTGACCTATGTATGCATTACATATGGAGTTAAGGTTATCATTCCTAGCTACTAGACCGTCATTATCGCCGTCATTTATCTGTCTGTTTTGCCTCTGCACAATAGTTTGAGGTCCTGGATTAATTTGGATATCACCACTTAAGAGTTAGTTTAATGTTTATTATGCACCCCATACCCATCCTGTGGGCGGTAGTCAAAAGATTACAGAGGTACATAATTGGTCCAGGGACTGGACTCCAAAGTTTTGATAGCTGAGCAAGTTACAGAGGTAATGAACTCACAATTTACAAAGGTAATGAACTCACAATTTACAAAGGTAATGAACTCACAATTTACAAAGGTAATGAACTCCAGGTAGGTCTGGTCACAATCATGACAAGTTACAAAGGTATTTACAGATTACAGAGGTACGTAATGGGTCCAGGGACTGGGCCCCCAAAGTTTTGATAGCTGAACTAGGTACAAAGGTAATGAGCTCACAAGTTACAAAGGTAATGAATTCTGTAGAATGGTTACTTACGTTTATACATGGCTACAATCATGAACAAATTATAGAGTAATGAGCAATTCACACTTCCACACCTGGTCACAACTGTAGTGAGTTATTGGTGCAAATATTGATTGAGTCACACACACACCACACACACACACACACACACACACACACACACACACACACACACACACACACACACACACACACACACACACACACTTTAGTTTAATATCTTCATTATGCACCACATACCCATCCTGTGGGTGGTAGTCAAAAGATTACAAAGGTACATAATGGGTCCAGTGACTGGACCCCAAAGTTATGATAGGTGAACTAGTTACAAAGGTAATGAACTCCAGGTAGATCTGGTCACAATCATGGCAAGTTACAGAGGTAATGAATCAGCTTCACTCCTATACATGGTTACAGTCATGAGCAAATTACAAAGTAATGAACCACTGATACGTCCACACCTGGTTACAATTGTAATGAGTTATAAATACAAATATTAAGTGGATCATACACCCACACTAGCGCGCGCGCACATACACACACGAGGGCGCACGCACGGACATGTGCACACGAGCGTACAAATATATGCATACACACAAGGACGCACACCCACACACACACACCCACACACACACACACCAACACCCACACACACATCCTCACACACACCCACACACACACCCTCACACACACCCACACACACACACACCCACACACGCACACACACACCCACACACGCACACACACCAACACACGCACACACACACACACACACACAGGGAGGCAACAACGAGTCATGGTACTAATGATGTATCACAGTGGGCACCTGTGACGAGCGGGTCCCACAGGGGTCGTCCTAGGACCATGCTATTTTTGGTATATGTGAACGACATGACGGAAGGGTTAGACTCAGAAGTGTCCCTGTTTGCAGATGATGTGAAGTTAATGAGGAGAATTAAATCTGATGAGGACCAGGCAGGACTTCAAAGAGACCTGGACAGACTGGACACCTGGTCCAGCAAATGGCTTCTCGAATTTAATCCTGCCAAAAAGCAAAGTCATGAAGATAGGGGCAGGCACAGAAGACCACAGACAGAGTATACTAGGTGGCCAAGACTGCAAACCTCACTCAAGTAGAAAGATCTTGGGAGAGTATAACCCGAGCAGTTCTCCCGAAGCACACATCAATCTGATAACCTGCTGCAGCATAGGCGCCTGGCAAACCTGGAGAACACATTCCGATACCTTAGAAGGAATCATTCAAGACACTGTACACCGTGTATGTCAGGCCCAAACTGAGTAATGCAGCACCTGTTTTGGAATCCGCACTTGAAAACACGGACCAAGAAACTAGAGGAAAGACAGGTTTGCGACAGGTTTAGTTCCCAGAGCTAAGGGGGAATGTCCTATGAGGAAATATTAAGGGAGAATCGTCCTGACCACACTGGAGGACAGGAGGTTCAGGGGAGACATGATAACGACATATAAAATACTGCTGGAATAGACAAGGTGGACAAACACAGGATGTTCCAGGAGGGGACACAGAAACAAGAGGCCACAATTGAAGTTGAAGACACAAATGAGTCAGTGAGATAGTAGGAAGTATTTCTCAGTCATAGAGTGTAAGGCAGTGGATAGCCTAGAATATGAGCGTAAGTGGAGGCAGGAACCAACACAGTTTTTAAGACGAGGTTGATAGCTCATGGAGCGGGAAGAGAGAGGGCCCTAGTAGGCAACCGTGAAGAGGCGGGGCCCAGGAGCTAGACTCGACCCCTGCCACCACAATAGGTGAGTACAAATAGTGAGTACACACACACCCTCACACACACCCGCACACACCCTCACACACACCAACACACACCACACACGCTAACGTACACACACACACACACACACACACACACACACACACAAACACACACATCACAACACAGCACTCACACACACACGCACACACACACACACACACACACACACACACACACGACACACACACACACACAAACACACACACACAACACACACACACACACACCCACCCGCACACACACCACTACACACACACCCACACACCAATCCAAGCACGTAAAGAAACTAGAGAATAGTGCAAAAGGTTTGCAACAAGACTAGTCCCAGAGCTAAGAGGTATGTCCTACGAGGAGAGGATAAGGGAAATCAACCTGACGACACTGGGGGAGGACAGAGAGATAGGGTGGGACATGATAACAAAGCCAATAAAACCAAACAAAATACTGAAGAGGAAATTGGACAAGGTGGACAAAGACAGAGGAAGATCCAGAGATTGGACACAGTAACAAGGGGACACAGTTGGAAAGTTGAAGACACAGATGAATCTTGGGGGGGGATGTAGATGTATTTCTTCAGCCACAGAGTAAGCAGTAAGATGGAATAGTTTTGTAGGGGGAGGCAGATCCATACAAAGCTTAACGAGAGGTATGATAAAGCTCACGCTCAGGAGAGTGACCTAGTACCGCGATCAGTGAAGAGGCGGGCCAGGAGCTCGGACCGACCCCCGCAAAACCCTCACTAGATGAGTACAACTAGGTGACCCACACACACACACACACACACACAACACACACACACACACACTCACACAACACAGGGGGGGCCACACATGTGGTAATGCATTATTTACAGCTTAGCAAAGTCAGGTGGTATATCTCCAGAAGTCTTAATATACCACTGTGGATCAAATACTTTGTCCAGTTTCTTGAACAACTTCTGAGTGGAGTTGTTTCTAAATTCATTAATTTTATCACACTCCAGTACATAATGACGCAATGTTGACATAGTCCATCTGGCAAGTTTTTCATTTCGATGTCTACATCTGTTGTGGTGATTTAATATACCAAGGGTGAATGGTGTTTAGAGTATTTGGGTTATGCCCTGGCGTATACAGCCTTGTGGACTTGTTCATGTGCGTATATTATCATGTAATGAGATTGTAATCTGTTGTTATTTATGAATGATTTATGCAATTAAGTCAGAAATACTACTAAATTAGCTTATTTGGTATACTGTACATTTCTTTCACGCTTTCCCTGACAAAGAAGTTTGGTATTGATTGCAACGCGCAATTTCTTTCGGCATTATATAATGTGCTCATCCTGAAGATGGTGATGATTTCTTATGACTTTGTTATATTTTGTAATGACTATATAGGGTTTCGTAGTGAGGCACATATGTAATGTTATAGAGAATTTTCCTGTACCGGGGTTGGTTGGGGTAGTGTATGTACTTGTTTTATGATTAGGATGTAGGTTATTTCGTTTATTGACTAATGTGAAGGTTGAGATTAACTGATACATATTTTATCGTGAATATTCTTTCTATTGTATTGAACCTTTGTCATATGTCACAGTAATATTATGTAAACTACATATACCTGGAAGGCTTGGATTCAATGGATGTTTATATAATTCATTATTTGACCCTGTTACAGAGGTCACCTCTAAGTTATGTCTGTTAGGTTTCTTGTAAATAGGGTTCAGATTACCCATTATTCTTAATGTTACGTCTGTTATATAGCAATATTTGCGAGTGTATATGTGCAACCTCTTTGTGTCAGTGTCAGCATAGTTGCTGATCCCTGTATTCCCTGTATGATATAGGATAGCATAGTAGTATCATCCATATGCTTTAGATACGAGACCCCTTGTAGGCCTGTGGCTTTGTGTGACGTCACGGGATGCACACATGGAGGCTCATCCCTCTGTCCCGGTCTCACTCGGCGGCAGACCATCCAGGCGTAGACAGGCAAGGCACTGGGCTCCATTCCTCATCTCAGTCTGACAATATAGCTACCATCCTACAAGTGTGTCTACCTTAACCTACGATATCTCCATTAAGAACCCTTTACGATATCAGTTCATTTTGTGTCTTTTTTATTTTGTCAGTGTACATTCTGCAGATTGAGATCCATAATGTATTCATTTTAAATTTTATTTAAGAAGTTTTATGTTAAGCTGTATTGTTTTTAAATAATATGTTTTGTTCTGTAGCGTGACTGTCAGCGTGCCTCGTTGTCCCGGTTTTTCTCTTGTTTTCACGGTCGCTCTTACGTGCTAGAACTTTATTTTGTGTCATCAATCCTATACGATACATCCCTCTAGCGCCTGGAACCAATCTTGGGCGGAAAACATTATATACTGAGTCAAAAAAGGAGAATTAGTGTGCATTACCTAGCAGAGTTTACTGCCAGAGGGGAATCATAGGCCTGTTTCCCGTGTGAAAAAAAATAATAATAATTGAACTTTGTGTCAGAGGAAAGAAAGTCTCCCTGAAAGCATTGAGTATACATAGTGTATAGTGTATACTACAGTGGCTCCCTAGTATATTGATGATAAAGGCTAAAGTGTCATTTGAAAACAAGTGAATTTGTAAATGAAGTGATAAGCCTATAGAGGCAGGTGCCAGAAGTCGCCAGAAACTTACCACAGGTCAGCTGTTTTTAATAATCTTCCTGGCTTGCTAGTGTACTCGCATATAATCTAGTGATACCAGTAAATAGCAGAATACAGTGTTGTAGTAGCAACTAACCAGTATTATAATGGTACTTAGTGGAGTGGAGTGACTTTCATTAGTTTCTTTTTCTTGAAATACCAGACGTTACTGTGAATTTCATATAACCTGTAGTTACCAGCGGTCGCAATATACACAACGAGAAGCAATTATTACTACAGAAAAAGCGTCCTTCCTCCAAAATTTGCACCAGTAACTATAGTGATAATATAGCATTTATAGTGGTGGAGACGGAAAAAACAAAAATAGAAAAGCAAGATACAGCGATTGATAAACAAAGAGGTCGACTGTACGTCATTGTAGGAGCTGCCAGATATCACCGGCTCTTCAACACGCAAGTTATACTTTTGTATCATCAAATCACATATTACTCGGGTAGATAATTTCCAGTAGATCCTTCATGTGTTAGCTCAAATCACCGACCAGTATGTTTTAAATAAGTGACCCACTGATCAGAGCAATCGACGGGTCCGAACCCTTGACTGGTCCGAACCCTTGATCTGGTCCGAACCCGGGACTGGTTTCAAACAGTTTCGTTGGACAATAAAGCAGACTGTAAACGGATGGGTTTGTAGGGCGCCCTTATAAACACAAACATTAAAAATCAGGAACGTGACAGTAAGCTGTCCAATATACAAAAAGAGTTAGAAACAGAAATACAAATAGCTAGAGCTCATTTAAGGTTATTAATATAATATTCAAGAGGTTGCTAGTAGAATTGCATTTAAATCAACCATTCACATCATTATGAAGCTGTGTGTAGTCTGTGGTCAGTCAAACAAACGGGCTTCCACATGGATAAATTGTCATTTTTGTGGAAATTGGTGTCACGCTCCTTGTGCAGATATCCCAGAACTAGCTACAAGCAGTATTAAAACAGAGAAGTGTTTTTTGGGTATGCCCAAATGAGGAAAATCTGTGGACTAAAATCACAAGGGTATTAAAAGAGACAACATCAAAGCTGCTTTCATAGAAAACCTGGAAGCTTTCTACAACAGATGGGAACATAAAAAGTCTGGGCTGAATGGTACTGCCCTTGATACTGGCCATGTAGTCACAAACTGTAAGGCTGGAGGTGATGTCCTGGTAGTCAGTAAATGTGGGGCTGATAGTGCTGTCCTGGGAGACAGTAATGGTGAAGCTGGAGGTGCTGTCCTGGGAGACAGTAATGGTGAAGCTGGAGATTTTGTCCAGGTAGTCGGGAATTATACGCAGGAAGGAATACATATAAATGACCTCATAGAGGACAGGAGCCATAGTAGGGAAACAAGTGTAGTCAAAGATAAGATAAAACCAATATTGCAAACTAGAAATACCGCAGGAAATAGAAAACAAGAGGACTCCAATAGCAATAGTGAGGATAAATTACCAAAACAACTGGTGGGAGCTCCATTGTTGGTGCTAGGGAGGATAGGAATAAGACAGGGAAACATGCACCAACAGGGAATACAGTCACAGAAACCCAAGGCAAACGGAAACCAAGCCTGTGCACATACTATGCACTTGGTATCTGCTGGCAGGGGAAATCTGGAAAACAGATGGGACATGCAACTATGACCACCCTAGAAAATGTCATGTCCATATGACAACAGGAAAATGCAAACTCCCTTCCTGTAAGCTTTTTCACCCTGAAATGTGTACCTCTTCATACAGGAAAGACTGTGCTATAACTTAAATTGCCAGGAAATACCATCTAAAGGGGACAAAAAGATACAAAACATCCAGGCCATGGGAAAACCTGGGTAGCCACAGCCACTCAAGAGGGAGAGGTTTTTTAGTGCCAGGAAGGAAAAAAAACTGGCAGGAAATGCAGAAATCGTACACCAAATCCAGTCATTCCTGGAGTGGAACCACAGTCGATGGCCTCCACTCCAAACCAACAGATACAGATACTAATGCCGGAAAAAAAATCCCCCCCAGTACCAACAATACCACCAGTCCGATAACATTCTTCTTTGCAAATATACAGGGGCTAAAGCCAGCAACAAACAACAAAATACCCTTTTATCCGTGGACTGCTTGCAGAGGCAAAGGCAATGTTCGCGGCTTTCACTGAGACCCACATAAAGGATCACTTGGACAACGAAATATGGATCCCAGGTTACAACCTATACAGATGTGACAGAGTGAACAGGCAAAAGGGGGGGGTTGGCCTGTACATTGCAGAGTCACTTGTTTGCACAGAACTGCTTAATGCCTCAAATGACGTAGTGGAAGTTTTAGCAGTAAAGGTCGAGAACCAAAACCTAAATCATTGTGGTAGTCTACAAGCCTCCGGATGCAACTTCCCAGCAATTCCAGGAACAGCTGTTAAAAATTGACCACTGTCTGGAAAATCTTCCAGCTCCTGCACCCAACATCTTGCTCCTGGGGGATTTCAACTTAAGGCACCTAAAATGGAGGAATATAGCAAATAATATTGGTTGCAGAAATAACACCAGGAGGCAGCTCTGATGAAAACTCACACTCACACGAGCTTTTAAATCTCTGCACAAAATTCAATTTAAACCAGCAAATAATAGAGCCTACTAGACTGGAGAATACACTAGACCTCATATTCACTAACAATGATGATCTGATAAGAAATGTCACCATATCAAAAACAATATACTCAGATCACAACATAATTGAGGTTCAGACATGTATGCGTGGAGCCCCAGACCGACAAAATGAGACTAGTCACGAGGGAGCATTCACCAAATTCAACTTCAATAACAAAAACATAAAGTGGGACCAAGTAAACCAAGTCCTAACCGATATAAGCTGGGAAGATATACTAAGCAACACAGACCCAAACTTATGCCTAGAACAGATTAACTCGGTGGCACTCGATGTATGCACAAGGCTTATTCCTCTAAGAAAAAGGAGGAGTAGATGTAAAATAGAAAGAGACAGGCGCTCCCTTTACAGGCGACGGAAAAGAATAACAGAGCGGCTAAAAGAGGTCAATATATCTGAAATGCGCAGGGAGACACTGGTCAGAGAAATAGCAAGCATCGAACTTAAGCTAAAAGAATCCTTTAGGAGTCAGGAATCGCGGGAAGAACTAAAAGCCATAAATGAAATCAAAAGAAACCCAAAGTATTTCTTCTCCTATGCCAAATCAAAATCGAGAACAACGTCCAGTATTGGGCCCCTACTTAAACAAGATGGGTCCTACACAGATGACAGCAAGGAAATGAGTGAGCTACTCAAGTCCCAATATGACTCAGTTTTTAGCAAGCCGCTAACCAGACTGAGAGTCGAAGATCAAAATGAATTTTTTATGAGAGAGCCACAAAATTTGATTAACACAAGCCTATCCGATGTTATCCTGACGCCAAATGACTTCGAACAGGCGATAAATGACATGCCCATGCACTCTGCCCCAGGGCCAGACTCATGGAACTCTGTGTTCATCAAGAACTGCAAGAAGCCCCTATCACGAGCCTTTTCCATCCTATGGAGAGGGAGCATGGACACGGGGGTCGTCCCACAGTTACTAAAAACAACAGACATAAACCCCACTCCACAAAGGGGGCAGTAAAGCAACAGCAAAGAACTACAGACCAATAGCACTAACATCCCATATCATAAAAATCTTTGAAAGGGTCCTAAGAAGCAAGATCACCACGCATCTAGAAACCCATCAGTTACACAACCCAGGGCAACATGGGTTTTAGAAAAAGGTCGCTCCTGTCTGTCTCAACTATTGGACCACTACGACAAGGTCCTAAATGCACTAGAAGACAAAAAGAATGCAGATGTAATATATACAAGACTTTGCAAAAGCCTTCGACAAGTGTGACCATGGCGTAATAGCGCACAAAATGCGTGCTAAAGGAATAACAGGAAAAGTCGGTCGATGGATCTATAATTTCCTCACTAACAGAACACAGAGAGTAGTCGTCAACAGAGTAAAGTCCGAGGCAGCTATGGTGAAAAGCTCTGTTCCACAAGGCACAGTACTCGCTCCCATCTTGTTCCTCATCCTTATATCCGACATAGACAAGGATGTCAGCCACAGCACCGTGTCTTCCTTTGCAGATGAAACCCGAATCTGCATGACAGTGTCTTCCATTGCAGACACTGCAAAGCTCCAGGCAGACATCAACCAAATCTTTCAGTGGGCTGCAGAAAACAATATGAAGTTCAACGATGAGAAATTTCAATTACCCCAGATATGGTAAACATGAGGAAATTAAATCGTCATCAGAGTACAAAACAAATTCGGGCCACAAAATAGAGCGAAACACCAACGTCAAAGACCTGGGAGTGATCATGTCGGAGGATCTCACCTTCAAGGACCATAACATTGTATCAATCGCATCTGCTAGAAAAATGACAGGATGGAAAATGAGAACCTTCAAAACTAGGGAGGCCAAGCCCATGATGACACTCTTCAGGTCACTTGTTCTATCTAGGCTGGAATATTGCTGCACACTAACAGCACCTTTCAAGGCAGGTGAAATTGCCGACCTAGAAAATGTACAGAGAACTTTCACGGCGCGCATAACGGAGATAAAACACCTCAATTATTGGGAGCGCTTGAGGTTCCTAAACCTGTATTCCCTGGAACGCAGGAGGGAGAGATACATGATTATATACACCTGGAAAATCCTAGAGGGACTAGTACCGAACTTGCACACGAAAATCACTCATTACGAAAGCAAAAGACTTGGCAGCCGATGCACCATCCCCCCAATGAAAAGCAGGGGTGTCACTAGCACGTTAAGAGACCATACAATAAGTGTCAGGGGCCCGAGACTGTTCAACTGCCTCCCAGCACACATAAGGGGGATTACCAACAGACCCCTGGCAGTCTTCAAGCTGGCACTGGACAAGCACCTAAAGTCAGTTCCGGATCAGCCGGGCTGTAGCTCGTATGTTGGTTTGCGTGCAGCCAGCAGCAACAGCCTGGTTGATCAGGCTGTGATCCACCAGGAGGCCTGGTCTCAGACCGGGCCGCGGGGGCGTTGACCCCCGGAACTCTCTCCAGGTAAACTCCAGGTTAACGTAAGCTCTCAGTATCCCACTGGAAAATCCCTTTCCCACCTCCGCCCATAAATATCCCTGTTTCGACACAACATTTTATAAATCCCTCGCATTCCCCACGATATGTATATATAAACATTCATCGACACCATGCCTAACCCTTCTAGGGTAGGGTAGGTGCCTGAGCCCGAGCCTTTAGCTCATAAGACTGTCATTCCCATTTGCCCCCTTGGGGCAGGGATGGCAGACCAGAGATGCCTAGCTTGTGGCTACGCCTGGGGACAGTTGGTCCCAAAGATGAGGAGGTACTTGTGCCTCCTCCCATGGGAGACTTAGGTCTCAGACACTCCCTAAAGAGGGAGCCAAGGCCGGGCCACCACTTGGAAAAGGCCCAGGCCAGGAGAATACCGGCTGACAAACTGATGAGAGATTTATGGGTCCGCCAGGGACAGGTCATTCCACTGCATCCCGGCCGCCGATGGATGTGGTCGGTAGCAGATGCCACACAGAAGCTCTTGCCCATGACATTGCTCCAGGCGGGAGGCTGCGACAGACTGGCAGCAAACTACATGGTGCCACCCCCTTGGGCACCAGAGCTGTTTGCGGTGAGCTGGACAACCCTACCAGACAGCAAGAGGCATTGCTCCCGTACATTCTGCACCACCTTGCCTCGGCTAGCATTGTGGGTGTGGAAGCCCCCCCAGGGGTGTGCGCCATATTACATGATGGCTCCAGAGACCAGTGGCAGGCCGCACTAGCTGCTGGATGTTCCACCAGCAATCTGACAGCAGGTTGGCCGCCTCCCAGACCAATGCACCATTCCATCCAGCCAAAACTGCTTTGCCAACCAACAAGCCTGTGGCATGCTACTTTGCAGACCATCAGCATCCCCCCATCATCCACGTTGATTCCGAAGGCGCAATCCAACGCGTATGCAACAGAGAGCCAAAGACAACATACACTTAATCACATCCAGGCCTGGTGACCTGCTGACTCACATGGCCCAGGGTCGTAGGGCTACCATCAACTGATCCTGAGTCCATGTGGGTATCCCTGGCAATGATGCCTGCAGATGAGGCTGCTAGACTCAACCTCGAGGCAACAGCCACATGCTGCGATCTCCATCAGCCTGCAGCCAGATGCGCTGTTGGCTGCTGATTGCGGCAGGCGCCCATTCCCTGACCCTTGGAGTCCATGGAGCCCTTTTGGTATGGTCAGGGCGACCCACAGGTGCCCCCCCAAGTCTTCGGGACACAGTCCAGGAAACTGAGGGTTGGCATATCCAACCCGCCTATGCTTAGGGTATCACCACCACTGCGCGGATTGTTTGAACGGGCACGAGAGGAGCTCTGTGCCCAATTGTGACCGAATGTTTCCGCAGGCCCTTGGTGCACTACCTTGTTAGACTGGTCCGGCTACGATGCCCTTTGCCGTAACACTTCCCAATGACCCCAGTAGAGCGACCCAAGAGAATTGAGGCAGCACATCTTTGTGTACTTACTGTCCAGGGACTTTGAAACCATTCTTCCAGTCCTTGCATGTCATGCCACCCCCCCCGTGAGTTCTGCGAGGGGCCTGCTTGTGCCTCCATGCAGCTGCACAACCAGCCACGGTTAGTGCACACTAACGTTTGGTACGTCATCTGGCCATAGGGCCGGTGAGGTACCCCCTCCTTCCTGCTGGAAGACGCTTGCCTCAAGGTGCAAGTAACGATAATGTCCACTTTTCTACCCAGGGAGCCAATGCCGGTCACCAAAATGCAAAGACCCGGGCCGGGATTACCGGCGAATGCAAATAGAATAGAATAGAACAAACATATCACATCATATCTGCCTGCCCGTGCATGATCACAGCATCAACACTATGCAGTGCAAGGCACCTAGAAAACAAGTTGGAGTCAATACATGCAAGTATTCTAGCAAATCTCCAAATTGCAATGTCCATTGTAATCAATAATTTACCACACACCAATATGTATAAATAATGGGTATAGACCAGTCACACAAAAAACTGGCCAGCCCACAGGCTACACCCGTTGGTCCACATATTATTCACTCACGCACACTCATCCAACACTCTCGCAAACATTTGTTATCCATTACCATGGAGGCAACCCTGTTTTCACCCCATGACTTCCCTACCCCAGCAACACTTTCCAAATCATATCCTCTCCCCCCCTCGTATATTACAATCGAATAAAACCTGAACGTAAGTTGCCTATATCCCTCTGAAAAAATCCATCACACCCCGCCTCCTCCCATAAATTTCCTATCTCTGCATACCGTTTTATAGAACGTTACGCTAACACCCTCCTCTTCACCTCAGTAACCTGTTTCCTCCCGCAATCCCAACAACTATAAAGATATAATCTGCCATAATGTATCCCACAGCTCTTGATTACAATTTCCTCCCAACCCCCGCACGTCGAGACTTAATGCTCTAAATACAGAAAATTCCTTTACCTCCTATCCTATTTAATCACCCTATTTAACCACCCCTTGACACACCTCATTCCATTCACAAAAATATACTACATAAAAGCCGACTCCTCCCCACCACATATCCCACACTCCCCGCCCCCCCCTAAACGATTCGTCTATCCCGTCGAACCACACCCGACGGTAAAAATGCCTGTGCAGAAAACGATACATTACATCCCCGAACACGAGTTGCAACTCATCCTACTCAGACCTAATTCCATATCTTCCCCATGCATACATGGGGAAAATTCCCTCACAGGTCTACAACCCTGCCCGGCTAACAATCTACCACAACCTACCTATTTTAATAACCTTTGCCTGGCTCTCGATCCATGGGCCAGACCCTCAACACTGTTTCAGCACTCATGAACTCAACTCCTGTATACATCCGTTGCAATCTGGTTTGGATCTGCAAACCCCCCCCCCACCCACACTTCCCCTCCAATCACCTCCCTTATAATGAAGACACATTTACCCTCCGCTTAAGTCCACAATCCCCAGCCCCCCCTTATAATTAAAGGAAACATTACCACACCCTCTTAATCCAATCCACAGCTCGAACCCCACAAAATTTAAAAACCTCCTAAGTATTTTCGTTTATTGCTGCCCAGTTAATGGGAAGCACGGCTGCCACAGTACCATACTTAGCTATACGTAAGATTTTAATAACAATGAACGCTGCACAAGGGTACGAAATGATAAGTCGCAATGCACTCCCAAGCGTCCCTGAATCCTTTCTACCATCTAAGCGAGTTCCCATGCGTGCCCAAAAACAGGAGGGAAGGGGCAGTAAGATTTGTCCTGCATAAATAAGACCACAAATTTTTAAACGAATTTACTGCCTCCTCACAACTGCACATACCCCAATCAAACCCAACCCGCCCAAGCTCCTAACCCCATGACCCTGATTTATCTGAATTTACACCTCATACCAGTTGTCAACCTGCGAACATTTGTACTACGCACCGTCAATTGTCCATTGACATCCCCTCCTGATCAGAACAGTTGTATAATCCACATACTCAATTAAAACGGCCAAACCTCGCAACCTCACACCCTGGTCCCTCTACGTGACAACATAACGCTGCTGCTCCATCAATCTATAAAAGGGGTCCTGTATTGCAACGCAAACATAATTGTGACATAGAACACCCCTGCCTAAGTCCCGCTATAGCCCATTACAATCTTCCCCCCAATCGACCATTAATCTGTAGCCTCGCCATTGCACCTCCATACATCGCCTCAACCCAACCACTAATTCAATCCCCAAACCCCTGAACGCCCTAGGATGGCTTTCAATGCTTTCCGATCCACTCTATCGTATGCCCCTTGCCAATATCGAGCGCCGACCAAAAAACCTCCTCCTTCCCCCCCTTTTGCTCCACGAAATCCCAAGTACCCATGCCCCTCCACCATAGACCTCCTGCAAACCCAAACTGAGTTTTTTGATACTAACCCCCCGCCCCACACACACTTACCCCGATTTTCCCAAAAACTTCGCAAACAAATTTTAATTATCTGCCATAACAACGAATCGCCTTGGTAATCCCGAAGCGTATGCTCGCCCTTACCCTTCGGTACCAACACAACGACAGCCCGTTGCCTGCTTCTCACCCTGCCACCTCTCTCTTCATGCAATTTTAATAACCTAACCAGAAAAATGCTCATAATTCCCAATGCTGCTGATAAAAACTCTGCCGGGAGTCCAACAATTCCCGTCTTTGCCCTTTTCGCATTCCATTTAAAGCCCTCCATATTTCCCCCTCAGTTATTTTTCCCCACCCAGTGCTTCCCTATCACTTGTTACCAACTGACATACCACACTCCCGACACACCTGTTTCTAAAACCCCATCCTCTACCCCTTCTTTGTTGCCATTACTTCTCATTACCACTTGTCAACAAACGCCCCCATTCATTCGTAGCTTGTGTGACCTGCCTCTCCCTTCTGTACCCTCCTATCGCTCAAGAACCTCCAACCATGAATAGTCATGCCTGCTTTCTTTGTTTCTTCTACTGCCTACGAATACGCACGATGAAGGTCTCATCGGCCCCAGATAACACCTCTACCACCCCCGCCGTGTACCCCGCGACCGCTTGGAAACCTCTCACCTGTACCTCCACGCAGCCTCCCTTTAATTCCATAATTCATCCATTGATAAGTGCCTGCCACCGCCCCCCACGCATAACAACCCCGTAATCTAATCCTCCAAATAGTTAGCAAGGCCCATATTTTAAAAAGAATTGATACGTTCCCCTTCCTTACGTAATATTGCTTAATCCGTTCTTCTAGCCACACCATCCCACCAACACATCACCACATCCCTTCCCCATTTATCTCTGCACGTAACCCCTCCCACAGCGTTGGCAAATCCCTCTATCCGCCCCTCATCAACCTAATCACACTTGTATTTAATTTCCAATATCCCCTAGATATACCTGCTAGTGACTCCCCACAGCCACCTTCGTGCTACTACTGCCCGATGGATCCGAATAAGCAACTTCTATTGTTACTGAAAAAATGGTCAACCCAACCCTTCTGAGATATATACCAGCTCATCCAAACCTACAGCGTACCCCGTCTTACAAAAGTGTGCTCTACCCATCCCACGCCCCTCCTCCCAAAACCGCATCCCGCAACTGAATATCCCTCAAAAGATCTCGCAAGGCTGCCGACACGTGCCCCGCCCCTTTTTGGTTTCCACGTCAGCCCTCCTAATAAACCGCAAGTTTCCAGTCCCCACCAACGACGGCCACTGCAGTAAACCACGTAAGAAAAAACTAGTTCTTCCACATACAAAATCCCTTTTTACCCTCACATCATTTGGATTCCGCTGGTGCATACACTCTTACAAAAGATACCCTCAGCCCCATTCACCACCCATCCACGCGCAATGCTCTTCCCCCCCTCCCCCTCACTTCTTAGCAACACAAACGGCTGCCGTCCCTGATCAATATACCCACCACCACCTTTCAGACGTGCAGAATTGGCAGAGTCATGACCTAAAACCCCTCCAACCTCGAGCACTCCTCCTCCTTGAAATTGTGTTCCTTGCAGGAACCACACATCCACCCTATATTTAAACAGAAACATTCGAAACCACTCTTCTTCACACTATTACACAGTCCATTTACGTTTCACAGTCATACACCTAAGGCCTCTTATAGTTTCCAACCCTTCCTCCACACTTTCATTCATCCCAGGGCTCCTGCCCCAGATCCAGCACAAGGGCTTCACAACGATCAACCCCCCAACCCCCCGCCCCCCCTTTTTTTGCGATGGCCTCTTATCGTGACTACTTCGACATTGCTCTCCTTCCTCCAGACCCTCTGCGCCGCGTCCAGGACATCAATCCTGAGTCTGACGCTGCCGCTCTCTCCTCGTGATGCCCTCTACATCCATGTTATCTTCTGAGGTTCCCTCACGATGAACCTCAACCTCACACACGCCTCGTTCCACAGCACACGGCGACAACTCTCTCTTACTAGTTGGCCGTCAACCCTGCTATGTTTTCTATCCTTACATTCTCTACAGGCAACGCCGTGCCTCTCACCAGCTCAGGAACAACATCCTTGCAGGCGCCATCAATGTCCTTAACACTTCCTGAAGCTCTTCCTCTAGAGCCTGCACCTCCTCCTGCACTTGCACTTCTGTACTTTTCCTTGTGTAGTAACAGATCCTTTTACATCACAGCTTACCTCACACATGCCAGTCTCCTCTTTGGAATCCTCTACCTCTTCACTCCACAAGCACCCAGGCCCTTGCTTTCGCGCGGGGCTCTCAACAGCTATCACGCTGGGAAACTGGTGCTTCACCAGTTTGCGCTGGCGCCTCTCAGCTTCACGCACTCTCCCGCCATATGGTCGTACGCCCACAATATTCTGCACGTACGTCTCTGTCCGGCATACGATACCATAACTTGCGTCCTGAAGTCCTCCAACACGACGTAAGATGGTATGGGATGTCTCAGAGTCATCTTCAGGGAAAAGGTACCCTCCGGACGTCCCATGTAAGCACCTGCCGTCCACTTGCCCTTTTGTGCCAGATGTGTACGGTTTCATATGTCTCAAAAACACTCCTTATGTCAGCCTCATCTGCCTCAAATGGGACATTACGTATCTTAACCCACGTAAAGTGGCGAGATACATCGATCAAAACGCACCTTCACAGCCGGAGTAGCGTCAAGACTCACGTCTTGGAATCTCGTCACCAAAGACTCATACACGGACGTGGAATTCAGTTTGACGAAGATTCTATAAGCCCCATTCAGGGCTACACCATACACCTCATCGTCCTGGATTCCATAGGGCTCCCTAATGATTGTTGGGAGTAAGACTTGCACTGAAGAGGGTGAAATCGCCCCGCGAAGCAGCTCAGTATCAATGGTATTTACGCGCCTCCTCACACTCGGCGCCATATTGATACAAGGTAGCTCGCCTGTGTGTACACTGCCAGTGAGTGTTGTAAATGAAGCTCGATTGATAGCTATGGAGAATGTTGTTGTCATTAAGGTACTTAACTACTTGAGAATACACCGCCCTCTCTAGAATTTTAGATATTATACTGAGTATACTAACAGGCCTATAGTTGCTTACATCAGACCTACTATTTTTCTTGAAGATAGGAGTAACTCTGGCCTCCTTGAACCCCTCCAGTACGGTACTAGTGGTGATTGATAGATTTATTATGTGAGCAATAGGGATTGACAGTTCAGAAGCACCATCTTTTAGGAACTTAGACGGGATGTTATCAGGGCCTGTGCTCTTAGTTGGGTTTAACCTGCTTAGTTCTTTTTGAATAAAGTCATGAGATACACTTACTAGTTGACAACTGTTTGGGGTTACCCCTTTATTGGTATAGTATGTTTGAAACTTATCAGAGTCTGTGTTAAAGGTATTTGATGCAGCTGGTAGTTTACTTACTAGTGTTGATGCAACAGATGTGTAGTAGCAATTAAAGCAATTTCCCACCTTAGATGTTTCGTGGCATACCTCATTATCGATAGTGAGTACTATGTAGACTATCTACTGGCTTATGGCTATACCCCAACTGTTTTAGTTGTTGCCAGAGCTTTCTGGGGTTATGCTTATACTCTTCAATTTTTGAGCAGTAGTGCTTTGCCTTTGCTCCTTTTAAAAGTCTCTGTACTCTGTTCTCACCCTTTGGAATTCATTTAGTGCTGCAATATCTGTCTGTTTGCTTTAAATCTTTTTAGCAGCTGGTCTCTGAATTTCATATTATCTAATATCTCAGCATTCATCCAGGGTTCAGTTCTTCGTTTAATCCTAACCTCTTTAACTGGTGCAATATTATCAAGGATGGTAGTGAATATTGTTTTGAATTTTTCCCAGGCATCGTTTACGTCCATGCAACTTGTTATCTCTGTCCAGTCACAATTGCGTAGCCTATTTACCAGTGTTTCTTTACTGTAGTTTCTAGTTGACCTCATTTTTATTGTCCTGTGTAGGCCTATCCTAACCCTAGTGATTTTCCTGGTGCAGTAAATGATGAAATGATCACTAAGACCTGTGGTAATGACGCCTGACTGACTAATGTTCTCAGAGTGGTTACAAAGTATGTGGTCAATTAGGGTGGCTGAGAACTGTGTGATCTGGGTTGGAGTATTAATTAGTTGAGTGTAACTATTTAATCCTAGAATTTGCTTATACCTTTTGCATAGCAGTTATTTGCTGCTGAAAACAGATATTGAAGTCGCCCAGTATTATTGTCTCGCAATTGTTTTCAACTCCGGACAAGACTCTGGAAAAGTCTTCTAAGAACTGGTCCTGGGTAGGAGGGCGGTAACTAGTTCCTACTAAGATGGGTTTGGTCTTAGGAAGCAGCACTTCAAACCATAGAATCTCCAGTTTATTGTTATTTAAATCAGGTCTTGGGTTGTAAGCTAAGTCATTTCTAATGTAGGCACATCTACACCACCCTTTCTGTTCCTATCTAAGCGTTTTATATTGTAACCATCTATTTTGACCTCGTCGTCAGTCACCGTATCATCCAACCAAGATTCAGAGATGGTTATAACTGCCGTCCTAATTTTGTTAGCTAGAATCCTAATCTCTGCCAATTTAGGAAGTAGTGATCTTGCATTGACATGAATAAAGTGAAGGTCTGTTTTCATAAAACTATCATAATCATCAATATATGGCAATGGGTCATTTGTATTAAAATTAGGTAAATCAATGTCATCATTGCTAAAGGGTAACTGTGCCAAAGTGCATTTGTTACACACAAAATGAATTCTGGCACCGTTGCTATAATTGTACATACATCCATCATGCACCCACCCTTACACATTTACATAAGGTGCCTTTTCTGTTTTTCATGCGTACTTTAGTACAGTGTATGCACCTGTTTGGTAGTGTTTGAGATAATAATGGCTGTATTGTCTCACATTGACCTATGTATGCATTACATATGGAGTTAAGGTTATCATTCCTAGCTACTAGACCGTCATTATCGCCGTCATTTATCTGTCTGTTTTGCCTCTGCACAATAGTTTGAGGTCCTGGATTAATTTGGATATCACCACTTAAGAGTTAGTTTAATGTTTATTATGCCCCCCATACCCATCCTGTGGGCGGTAGAAAAAAGATTCAGAGGTACATAATTGGCCCAGGGAGGGGCCCCAAAAGTTTTGTGTGAGCAAGTTACAGAGGTAATGAACTCACAATTTAAAAAGGGTAATAAATCACAATTTAAAAAAGGTAATGAACTCAAATTTAAAAAGGGTAAGAACCCCAGGTAGGTTGGTACAATCATGAAAGTTACAAAGGTATTTACAGTTTACAGAGGTAGAAAAGGGTCCAGGGACTGGGCCCCCCCAAAGTTTGATAGTGAACAGGTACAAAGGGTAATGAGCTCACAAGTTACAAAGGTAATGATTCTGTAGAATGGTTACTTATTTTATCCAGGCTAAATCATGAAAAAATTATAGATAATGAGAAATTCACACTTCCAACCCCTGGTCAAAACTTTTAGTGGGAGTTATTGGTGCAAAATTGTTTGGGTACACCCCCCAAAACCACACACACAACACACACACAACACACACACACACACACACACAACACACACCCCACACACACACACACACACACACTTTAGTTTAATTTTCATTAGCACCCACCCCCATCCTGGGGGGGTAGTCAAAGATTAAAAAGGCATAAGGGTCCAGGACTGGCCCCCAAAATTTGATAGGTGAATATTACAAAGGTAAGAACTCCCAGGTAGATTGGGGTCAAATCATGGCAAGTTACAGAGGTAATGAATAGTTCACTCCTATACATGGTTACAGTCATGAGCAAATTACAAAGTAATGAACACTGATACGTCCACACCTGGTTACAATTGTAATGAGTTATAAATACAAATATTAAGTGGATCATTACACCCACACTAGCGCGCGCGCACATACACACACGAGGGCGCACGACGGACATGTGCACACGAGCGTACAAATATATGCATACACACCAAGGACGCCACACCCACACACACACACCCACACACACACACACCAACACCCACACACACATCCTCACACACACCCACACACACACCCTCACACACACCCCACACACACACACACCCACACACGCACACACACACCCACACACGCACACACACCAACACACGCACACACACACACACACACACAGGGAGGCAACAACGAGTCATGGTACGTAATGATGTATCACAGTGGGCACCTGTGACGAGCGGGGTCCCACAGGGGTCGGTCCTAGGACCAGTGCTATTTTTGGTATATGTGAACGACATGACGGAAGGGTTAGACTCAGAAGTGTCCCTGTTTGCAGATGATGTGAGTTAATGAGGAGAATTAAATCTGATGAGGACCAGGCAGGACTTCAAAGAGACCTGGACAGACTGGACACCTGGTCCAGCAAATAGCTTCTCGAATTTAATCCTGCCAAATGCAAAGTCATGAAGATAGGGGAAGGGCACAGAAGACCACAGACAGAGTATAGGCTAGGTGGCCAAAGACTGCAAACCTCACTCAAGGAGAAAGATCTTGGGTGAGTATAACACCGAGCATGTCTCCGGAAGCACACATCAATCAGATAACTGCTGCAGCATATGGGCGCCTGGCAAACCTGAGAACAGCATTCGATACCTTAGTAAGGAATCATTTCAAGACACTGTACACCGTGTATGTCAGGCCCATACTGGAGTATGCAGCACCTGTTTGGAATCCGCACTTGATAAAGCACGTCAAGAAACTAGAGAAAGTACAAAGGTTTGCGACAAGGTTAGTTCCAGAGCTAAGGGGAATGTCCTATGAGGAAAGATTAAGGGAAATCGGCCTGACCACACTGGAGGACAGGAGGGTCAGGGGAGACATGATAACGACATATAAAATACTGCGTGGAATAGACAAGGTGGACAAACACAGGATGTTCCAGGGAGGGGACACAGAAACAAGAGGCCACAATTGGAAGTTGAAGACACAAATGAGTCAGAGAGATAGTAGGAAGTATTTCTTCAGTCATAGAGTTGTAAGGCAGTGGAATAGCCTAGAAAATGACGTAGTGGAGGCAGGAACCATACACAGTTTTAAGACGAGGTTTGATAAAGCTCATGGAGCGGGAAGAGAGAGGGCCTAGTAGCAACCGGTGAAGAGGCGGGGCCAGGAGCTAGGACTCGACCCCTGCAACCACAAATAGGTGAGTACAAATAGGTGAGTACACACACACCCTCACACACACCCGCACACACACCCTCACACACACCCACACACACACACACACGCACGTACACACACACACACACACCACACACACACACACACACACACACACACACACACACACACACACACATGCACTCACACACACACACACACACACACACACACACACACACACCACACACACCCACACACCCACCCTCACACACACCCACACACACACACACACACACCTAGCCAAGCACGTAAAGAAACTAGAGAAAGTGCAAAGGTTTGCAACAAGACTAGTCCCAGAGCTAAGAGGTATGTCCTACGAGGAGAGGTTAAGGGAAATCAACCTGACGACACTGGAGGACAGGAGAGATAGGGGGGACATGATAACGACATACAAAATACTGAGAGGAATTGACAAGGTTGACAAAGACAGGATGTTCCAGAGATTGGACACAGTAACAAGGGGACACAGTTGGAAGTTGAAGACACAGATGAATCACAGGGATGTTAGGAAGTATTTCTTCAGCCACAGAGTAGTCAGTAAGTGGAATAGTTTGTAGTGGAGGCAGGATCCATACATAGCTTTAAGCAGAGGTATGATAAAGCTCACGGCTCAGGGAGAGTGACCTAGTAGCGATCAGTGAAGCGGCGGGGCCAGGAGCTCGGACTCGACCCCCGCAACCTCAACTAGATGAGTACAACTAGGTGACCACACACACACACACACACACACACACACACACACACACACACACACACACACACACACACACACACACACACACACACATGTGGTAATGCATTATTTACAGCTAGCAAAGTCAGGGTATTTCTCCAGAATGGTCTGTAATATACCACTGTGGATAAAATACTTTGCCATTTCTTGAACACTTCTGAGTGAGTTGTTTCTAAATTCATTAATTTTATCACACTCCAGTACATAATGACGCAGGGTGTGACAATAGTCCATCTGGCAAAGTTTACATTTCGTTTGGTCTACATCTGGTGGTGGTGATTTAATATACCAAGTGTGATTGGTGTTATGAGTATTTGGGTTTATGTCCACTGTGCGTATACAGCCTTGTGGACATGTTTCATGTGCGATATATTTATCATGTTTTGAGATGTTAATCTGTTGTTATTTATGAAGTGAGTTATGGCAGTTTATGTTAGGATATACTACTATATTGCTTATTTGGTATACTGTTCATTTCTTTCACGCATTTCCCTGACAAAGAGAGTTTGTATTGATTGCACCGCATTTCTTTCTGCATTATATAATGTGCTCATCCTGAAGATGGGTGAGGAATGCTTATGACTTTTATTATTTTGTAATGACTAGATAGGGTTCGTAGTGAGGCACATATGTATGTTATAGAGAATTTTCCTGTACCGGGGGTTGGTTGGGGTAGTTTATGTACTTGTTTTAATGATTAGGATGTAGGTTATTTCGTTTATTGACTAATGTGAAGGTTGAGATTAACTGATACATATTTTATCGTGAATATTCTTTCTATTGTATTGAACCTTTGTCATATGTCACAGTAATATTATGTAAACTACATATACCTGGAAGGCTTGGATTCAATGGATGTTTATATAATTCATTATTTGACCCTGTTACAGAGGTCACCTCTAAGTTATGTCTGTTAGGTTTCTTGTAAATAGGGTTCAGATTACCCATTATTCTTAATGTTACGTCTGTTATATAGCAATATTTGCGAGTGTATATGTGCAACCTCTTTGTGTCAGTGTCAGCATAGTTGCTGATCCCTGTATTCCTGTATGATATAGGATAGCATAGTAGTATCATCCATATGCTTTAGATACGAGACCCCTTGTAGGCCTGTGGCTTTGTGTGACGTCACGGGATGCACACATGGAGGCTCATCCCTCTGTCCCGGTCTCACTCGGCGGCAGAC
The DNA here is from genome assembly GCF_026875155.1 of Cherax quadricarinatus. Taxonomy (NCBI): domain Eukaryota; kingdom Metazoa; phylum Arthropoda; class Malacostraca; order Decapoda; family Parastacidae; genus Cherax; species Cherax quadricarinatus. The sequence goes on along the minus strand of NC_069480.1, from coordinate 20,530,725 downwards.
CATCCAGGCGTAGACAGGCAAGGCACTGGGCTCCATTCCTCATCTCAGTCTGACAATATAGCTACCATCCTACAAGTGTGTCTACCTTAACCTACGATATCTCCATTAAGAACCCTTTACGATATCAGTTCATTTTGTGTCTTTTTTATTTTGTCAGTGTACATTCTGTAGGATTGAGATCCATAATGTATTCATTTTAAATTTTATTTAAGAAGTTTTATGTTAAGCTGTATTGTTTTTAAATAATATGTAAAAAAAATCCTTAACGTAAGCTCTCAGTATCCCACTGGAAAATCCCTTTCCCACCTCCGCCCATAAATATTTCTGTTTCGACACAACATTTTATAAATCCCTCGCATTCCCCACGATATGTATATATAAACATTCATCGACACCATGCCTAACCCTTCTAGGGTAGGGTAGGTGCCTGAGCCCGAGCCTTTAGCTCATAAGACTGTCATTCCCATTTGCCCCCTTGGGGCAGGGATGGTAGACCAGAGATGCCTAGCTTGTGGCTAGGCCTGGGGACAGTTGGTCCCAAAGATGAGGAGGTACTTGTGCCTCCTCCCATGGGAGACTTAGGTCTCAGACACTCCCTAAAGAGGGAGCCAAGGCCGGGCCACCACTTGGAAAAGGCCCAGGCCAGGAGAATACCGGCTAATATTTAATAATAATAATAAAAATATAAACATCCATAATGTACCCCACAGCCCTAATGATATTCTCATCCATACCCCCCATGTCAAGACTAGAAATGCAGAACAGAAACGCCTTTACCCCCTATCCTATGCAGCATCCTGCTCAACCAACCCCTGATGCTCCCCATCCCCTCACAAAAATACACCACGTGGAATGCCGAATCCTCACCTCCACATATTCCACAGACCCACTCAACCACCCGTCTATCCCGTAAAACCACACCTGACGGTAAAATCCCATGCAAAAAACGATATATCACTTCATACCAATGGGGTTGTAACCTCAACCTACTGTACCTACCCCATATACTTCCCCATTCATGCATGGGGAAAATCCCCTCCACTGGTGCCACTACCCTCCCCACTAACATCCTACACAGCCTACCTATTATCACCTTCCCCAGATCCCGAGCCAACACTAGAGCCCTCAAAACAGTTTCACACTCATGCAACACAACCTCTGTATACATCTGTTTCAATATACCGTGTATCTTGACCAAACCCCCCCCCCCACCCCCACCTTCCCTCATCACCTCCCTCTTAACAAAGATACATTTGACCCTCCACTTTAAATCCATCAAACCCAACCCCCCCTGATGCACAGGTAACATTACCACATCCCTTTTAAGCCAATCACAGCCCGAACCCCAAAAGAATTTAAAAACCCTTCTAAGTATGTTTGCAATTGCCGTCCCTGTTAAAGGGAACATGGCTGCCACCTTACTATACAATAAGACGTTAATAACAATGGCACGCTGCACAAGGGTCAAATGATAGGGCCGCAATGCTCCCAAGCGACCCAGAATCCTGTCTACCAACCTAACCGAGTTTTCCACAAGTGCAACATCCAGATCATCTGCATAGATAAGACCACAATTTTTAACGAAGTCACCCACTTCATAACAACTACACTATCCCACTCAACCCTCCCCACCCAAGCTCCTAACCCCATGACAATGGACTTTTCTGAATTCACTTTCATACCAGTTGTGGAAAATAATTTCCCAAAGTTGTGCTGTGTAAATAAACCTGATTAAAAGTGTATTTTGAAGAAATGAACCGCCAGGGAAGCTCTGCGCCTGCGCTGGCGAGCAGGGGAAGTCGCCATTTTTTTTTTTTTGTTTGAATGTGTTACAAGCATTCTAATGAAATGTGCTTAATTTTCTACCTGGAGTTTACCTGGAGAGAGTTCTGGGGGTCAATTCCCCTGCAGCCCGGTCTGTGACCAGGCCTGCTGGTGGATCAGAGCCTGATCAACCAGGCTGCTACTGCTATCTGCATGCAAACCAACGTACAAGCCACAGCCCGGCTGATCAGGTACAGACTTCAGGTGCTTGTCCAGTGCCAGCTTGAAGACTGCCAGGGGTCTATTGGTAATCCCCCTTATGTATGCTGGGAGGCAGTTGAACAGTCTCGGGCCCCTGATACTTATTGTATGGTCTCTTAACGTGCTAGTGACACCCCTGCTTTTCATTGGGGGGAGGATGTTGCATCGTCTGCCAAGTCTTTTGCTTTCTTAGTGAGTGACTTTCGTGTGCAAGTTCGGTACTAGTCCCTCTAGGATTTTCCAGGTGTATATAATCATGTATCTCTCCACCTGCATTACAGGGAATACAGGTTCAGGAACCTCAAGCGCTCCCAGTAATTGAGGTGTTTTATCTCCGTTATGTGCGCCGTGAAGGCTCTCTGTACATTTTCTAGGTCAGCAATTTCACCTGCCTTGAAAGGTGCTGTTAGTGTGCAGCAATATTCCAGCCTAGATAAAACAAGTGACCTCAAGAGTGTCATCATGGGCTTGGCATCCCTATTTTTGAAGGTTCTCATTATCCATCCTGCCCATTTTTCTAGCAGCAGCGATTGATACAATGTTATGGTCATTGAAGGTGAGATCCTCCGACATGATCACTCCCAGGTCGTTGACGTTTGTTTTTCGCTCTATTTTATGGCCAGAATTTGTTTTGTACTCTGATGAAGATTTAATTTCCTCGTGTTTACCATATCTGAGTAATTAAAATTTCTCAGCGTTGAACTTCATATTGTTTTCTGCAGCCCACTGAGAGATTTGGTTGATGTCCTCCTGGAGCCTTGCAGTGTTTGCAATGGAAGACCCTGTCATGCAGATTCAGGTGTCATCTGCAAAGGAAGACACGGTGCTGTGGCTGACATCCTTGTCTATGTAAGATATGAGGATGAGGAACAAGATAGGCTTAGAACCTCTCGAATATGAGCCAAATTGATGGATGTGCATTCCTGCATAACTTATTTCTTGCAGCATCTAAAATGGTATCAGGAAGCTCAGGAATCTCAGATAAGCTATCTAAATTATGTTTGTAATTCTGGCAAGTATTATCATCATAAATTTAGGTAGAAAGGGGTTCTGTACATGATACACAGTAATCTCCAGACTAATTGGTGAGTGTTATAATTATAAATTCTCCTTCTGTTATATAAATGTGTATACGTAATCATTTTTTAATTTTAATATACAGTCCACAAAGTTATATTAAATTTATCAGAATTCCTGGTGATGTACATTTCATTTGCAATTAATGTAGGTTTAGAGCAACTTATGGAGAGATAGATGGTAGGTACAGAAGGGGGACGTTTTTTGCGACCTAGGCGTCCTAAAAATTCCTACTTGTCTCTGTAACTTTGATAAATAATAATTATCTTTGTTACCATTTACTTGTATGCATGTAATGAGATTCATCAAGATAAATGTAATTTTCCACAATATAGTTGCCCATTGGTTAGCGAGGTGAAGCGGTGGGTGTTCTGTTTGATAAAACATTGTGTCAAAATAGGGATATTTATGGGCGGAGGTGGGAGAGGGATTTTCCAGTAGGATGCAGAGAACTCAGATTATGGGTTTTATTAGACTTGTAAGTCAAGAAGGAGGGGTAGGATAGGGATGGTGTATGCTACTGTGAGAAGGGATGTCAGGGGTATGAAACAGGGTCGCCTCGTTAGGGTTGACAGTTGCTAAGGATGTGTGTGATTGTTGGGAGTGCGAGTGTGTTGGAATAATGCATTTTTTCTGATGTGTAACGCCATGTGCTTTAGGATCGGTAAAGGCATGTAAAAATTGTGGCTCTCTGTGCCAGCGGCCAGCACGAGTGTAAACTGTGTTTTATCCTGTACCCTATGTGTATTCATAGACACTTTTTTGCATGATGGGAGATGTCCACATATAAGCGGGACATGGGACTGTCATCATGGGGAGTACTCTTTTATTTAGTTTTTTATGGTAGAAATGGTAGGGTTACAAGTAAGTTACATTAAGTTGAATGTCACTGTTGTAATGTTCCTAGAAATATTTGTCACTGGCAGTTATTGTCACCTGGTTGAGGTGACATTGTCTTAGATTAGGTTACAACACACTTATATTAATATTTGATATTCAATGTACTGTGTCTTGGTGTTACTGTGAACACCGATCATTATATACTTACTCTGGAAAATACTGTATATTTTCCAAAAATACAGTGTATTTTGTATGTAAATTCATGGAATACATTGTAGTTAATAAAAATTAATTTGTAAATAGAAGAATGAACCAGCGATGGTAGGTTAGTGTCGCTTAGGAGAGACGCCATTGTTTCGTACTGGGCAAGATAACATCAGTGAAAAATCAGAAGAATTTTCGTCACTCTAGAGGTTATATTGTGTTTAAAACCTCTCAAATAGGAGCTGAAATTGTTAGATTTGCAGTCCTGCAAATTACACAGTCCTGGACAGAACTATGTAATTAGATGGAAACAGGATAAAATTACCCCAGTTGAGTAATGTTTATATTTATGTTGAAATTCTGGCTAGTATTTTCTTCATATTTTAGGCAGGAGTTTGTGTATGACACACCAAGTAATCTCCAGACAAATTAGTGAATGTTATTATTATAAATTCTCCTTCAATGTATATGTAGTCATTTATTAAATTTAACATACAGTCCACATATTTATATTAATGTTTACCAGAATTCTGGGTGATGTATATTTTATTTGAAATTAATATAGGTCCAGAGTGACTTGTGGAGATATGACAGTAGGTATCCAAGGAGGACTTTTTTTGCGACCTAGGACGTCCTAAAATTCCTACATGTCTCTGTAATCTTGATAAAGAATAATTACCTTTGTTACTTTTATTAAATTACTAGTATGTATCTAAAGAGATTCATTCAGGTAATTTTTAATATTCCACACTTACTTAAGATTATTTCATAATTAACTGTAAGGATGTAAGTAAGCATGTTAGTGATAGCGGTTATACTGGAGGGAAGATTCATTGAAGTATTATCGACTGGACGGAGATTGGAAAACAGAGAATGTGTTGTGTTCGCTCGGGAAATTTTGTGTTAGTTTATGCACAAATTAGCGCACAGATTAGCGTCGTTCCTGGTGATCCTTGGACTGTGTTCAGTGCTTCAGAGCAGTGAGCCACGAGAGGGTGGCTACGGGCCCCGACTGGGGCTCTGAGCCTCACAGCTCTGCACCCAGTGTGGGTGGCTGTGAGGTCACAGGCAGCAGCTCCGCTGCTGACTCTGTCCCCACACCTACAATCATCATGACACACCCAGGAGAGCGGCCTAAACGTTCCTTGGAATGCGGGGACGAGTTGGAGGACGACGTGGGACAGGTGAGAGGCCCCACCAAGAAGGCCAAGGATGCAGTGGAGACTACTGTATCTGCCAATCTGCCAATAGGTCCGTCGGCAGCCCCTACCCAAGGAGACTTGCATCCCCAGATGGCCATAGGGGCCGTGGAAGGAAGCCAGGAGGCTGTAGCCTCTCAACTGGCAAGGTTGGAGCCATCCCAGGCCCCTTCCCCGGTGACAGCCTCCAGAGTGGATGGGGACTGGCTGACTCCACATGGAAGGAGGAATTCCCGCTCAGCTCGGGCACAAGCAACCAGGGCCTTCAACAAATTCAAGGTTCCCAATTATGGGTTTGTAAGGTATCTGGAAGGTCTACCCCGCCTCAAGTTCCACTGCGAATTCACTCTCAGGAACGAGGTTCTGGTCATACCTCGGGACGAAGACTCTTACGAGCAGTTGAAGGGGCTGGTTGTGATGCATCCCAGCATGGAAGAACTGGTTGCTTCGGAGAAGGTCTACAAGGGGGTGCTCTTACACGTCCCTGTGCCCCTCCGACTTGACCCCATTTTGGAGTGCCCAATATTATCAAGGCAGAGCGACTCACTGCAACGGTGAACAAGGTGCCCACCCGCCAGGTGCTGATCCACCACAAAGGTCCACTTCCCACGCACCTGGACCTTGGGGTCTGGGTAAGATTCAAGACCCGACCATACCTGTCAGGAGCAGTTTAATGCTTCAACTGTCAGGGGTTCAATCATATTGCAGCCACCTGCCAGCGAGAGAAGAAGTGTGGTGTGTGCAGCAAGGCACACGACTCGAAGGACTGCATTGCAATCCTCAAACAGCCAACTGGTGAAGCCCTTCGGCCAGAGCCCAAGTGTGCCAACTGCTCAAAGAGGCACCATGCCTAGAACTGGAGCTGCCCTGTGAAGATGCAGCACTGGCAGCAGGTTCGTCATCGGAACGACTCGACAGCCCCGATGCCACCCAGCCTTGGAACCACCCAGCAACAGTCGGGATGGGCTCCAACCACGGTTCCCCAGATACCACAGGTGGGCAATACCAGCGAGTTCCCAGCACTGGGCTCCCAGCAGTGGCATCAGGGGGCAGGCACTGGCTTGCAGCAGCGTGGTCAACTGCGGGGTCAGATGGCAAGGTGGCCAAGAAGACAGAATCATTGGGAAAAACAGCTACAGCCCAGGCACACTGCCCAGCAGGTCCCAGCTGGGCACCAGCATCCCTTGCCATCCCGTCAGCAGGCCTCATCCCAAGGGCAGGCCCCTACTCTGAGCGGCCAGAGTCAGACAGAGGTTCCCCGTCAGGGGACCCAGAAGCCCATGGCCACTCAGGCCGGGCCCAGGGTGCACCCAGCTTACGCTGCTGCAGTGTCGGCAGCAACCCAGACATACCCAGTGAACCAGCCCCGACTCGAAGGGTCGTCCAGCTCAATGCCTGCAGAGGTAATGGTCGAATCATTTCCCGATCGACTTAAGAAAACCATCGGGGTCATCTCAGCACTCCTCTGTCGCCTGCTGCCGTCGGCAGAGGACAGGGGCGCCTGCAGGCAGCTCCTGTCATGGATGCTGGGCGTGGTCCTACTGGACAGGAAGGACTCAATTGAACTTCAAGCCATTATCCAGGAGTCCTTCCAGTCGGTGATGGAGGAGGCCTCGGAGTCGCCAACAACGGACGACGAGTCCCAGGCAGAGATGGAATCAGTGAGCCACCTCTGCGGCCCTTGAAGATCCTCCAGTGGAACATTTGTGGGCTGCAGCAGAAAATTCACTTAGTGATTGAAGCTGCAGATCTGGATGAGGTTGATGTCTTCCTGTTCCAGGAGACACTTACCAATTCGTCACATCAAATGCCGCCATGTATTCCGGAATTCTCAGCCTACCTTCAGCACCTGGAAGGGTCTGGCAGGGGCATGGCAATCAAGGTCAGGACCACTATCCCTCATTCAATCTCCACTGATCCCATTAACTGTTGGGAGGGCGTGAAGGTTCAGGCTGTCACCTTACACCTGCCAGATGGACCTCTCATGGCTTACAACATTTACAGAAGCTCTAGGTATGCCCTTAACATTTCAGAGGTGGCAGCACTCGCCCCCCAAGAGGGTCTTGTTGTGGCTGGGGATGCCAACGCCGACCACCCAATACTTTCTTCTGTCTCTCCTACCAACGCAGCTGGGAGGCACCTTGCGGCTGTACTGGAGGAGGTCCCTGAGATCGCCCTCCACAACAATGGTGAGCCTACCCATCACTACTGTGGCCGCTTGGACGTCACACTCATCTCTAGGCAGTTGCTCTCGAGTGCAAGATCGGAGGTCCACCGCTGTCTCAACAGTGATCACTTTGCAGTGGTCACCACGCTGATGGTCCAGCGGTGCCCGCTGCCCACACCTACCCCAAGATGGAATCTAAAAAAGGCCGACTGGCAGTGCTTCCAGGAGGTCATCGAGCACTGGTGGGCAGAGACTCCTCTTCCAGAAGACCCAGATGAGGCGGCTCAAAGCTTGCAGGTGGCCTTCACATGTGCAGCAGAGGCAGCCATACCTATGATTACAGGCGCAGGGTCATATAAACGTGACTGGTGGCTTTACAATGAGGACATCAGGGACCAGAACCACCGCATTAATGTTGTACGCAAGATGCACAGGCGTAATTGCAAGGTTGAGTCCATGCATCTGCTCAGGGAAGTGGTGCGGCATGCACGCCATGTCTCACACAGGGTCCGGCAGGCTAAATGGTTCGAGTGGTGTGCCTCCCTCAGCTACTCCTCCACTTTCTCTGAGATTTGGACCAAGTTACAATTGGCCACTGGGCAGTGTTGCAGTGTGGCTCGGTTGCACCCAGACCCCGCAACGAAGGCAGAATGTGAGGTGGACCTTTTCACCTCCAGAGCGGCCACGGCTCAACTGCTTCCGGATCTCTGGGACCTCCAACCACCCTCCTCCTTTGAAGGATGATGGTGATCCAAGCGGCATGCCAGGCTGAGGACGACATGGATGAAGACTTCACCGACCAAGAGCTCCAGGCAGCCGTCACATCTCATCGGGACACTGCACCGGGGCATGATGGTATCACCTATGGCTTGATCACTCGGTCTGGCCATTCTGGACTAGCAGCTGTCCTGGGGGTCGTCAACCGGACTTGGCGAGCTGGCAAACTCCCTGTCGTATGGAAGGATTCACAAATAACCCGCACATAAAAGAGAGAAGCTTAAGACGACGTTTCGGTCCGACTTGGACCATTTACAAAGTCACACTAACCAGACGTGGAGCAGGACGGCTATATATAGGCAGGAAGAGGTGGAGGTGGTAGTGGTAGTAGTAGTAGTAGAGGAAGTAGTAGTAGTAGTAGTGGTAGTAGTGGGGAATAAAGAGGAAGAGCCAGTCAAATACAAAGAAAGGGGAGCACTGCAAGGGAGCTAGGTGCCCACAGTGGGAGAGCAAGTGCACAGAGGTGGGTGAAAGGGGAAGTGGTGAAATAAATAAAGAAGGAACAGAAACACGAGACAGAAGGAAGAAAGACAACCCAGAGGAGAAAAAGGAAAGAGGAAGTGGAAGAGGGAGAAGAAGAAAGAGAAGAAGAAGAAGAAGAAAAAGAAAGAAAAAGAAAAAAAGAAAAAAATGAGGATCATGTTAAGTCACAGGTGTTCTGAAGTTTGGAGCCCTTTTACAATGTAGTGGGAAGAGGAAGGCATCTACAGAGACGAAGCCAGGACTAAGATTCATTTCAAGGAAAGTTTTTGTATTAGAGAGGATTCAACTAGACGGCGGCTGTTCGAGTTAGAAGTAGAGAAGACAGGGTTTTAGCAGAAGACCAGTCAATAGGATTGCTATGATCTCTGACGTGACAGAAAAGAGCATTGTTAGTGATGGCAAGCCTAACACTATTTTTGTGCTCCCTAAGTCTGTCAGAAAGAGATCCACCCTTTCTCCGAAGCATTGAAGAGGACAGGAGGAGCAAGAAATAGAGTAGGACACCAGGAACATCTGTAGAGGGAGGAGAGGTGTGAACGAGATTTTGTGCGAAGAGTGTTAGTCTGGCAGAAGGTAAGCTTGATGTTTAAGGGACGGAGAGAATTGTTGAGATTAGAAAAGACCGGAAATGTAGGGAAGGCAAAGGACAGAAGAGTTCCAGGGAGTAGAGAGTTTGGGAGAGAAGAAATTACGTTTAGCACGTGAGAGGGCAGAGTCTATGAAATGGGAAGGGTAGCCAAGACAGGAAAACGAATTATGAAGAATGGAAATTTCTGCTCGAAGGAACTGAGGATCACAGATGTGGAGGGCATGGAGAAAGAGGGAGATAAGAACACTTTTCTTGACAGGGGAAGCATGATAGGAAAAGTAGTGAATGTACATGCCACTGTGCATAGGTTTTCGGTTAAAGGAGAAGGAAAAACCTGTATCTTAACGGTGGACATGGACATCAAGGAAAGGAAGCATGGAATTAGATTCCCATTCAGCTTTAAACTTAATGGAAGAGGCAAGATTATTAAGAGCTTCAAGAAAAGGTTGGAAGAGACTGGAGTCATGAGGCCACAGAGCAAAGATGCCATAAACATAGCGGAGCCAGAGTGAAGGTTGCACATCGATGGTAGGAAGAAGAACAGTCTCGAAGTATTCCATGTAAAGATTAACATACTTTGAGACTGTTCCCACTACTGTCCCCACTACTACCACTACTACTACTACTTCCTCTACTACTACTACTACTACTACTACTACTGCTACCACCTCCACCTCTTCCTGCCTATATATAGCCGTCCTGCTCTGCTTCTGGTTAGTGTGACTTTGTAAATGGTCCAAGTCGGACTGAAACGTCGTCGTAAGCTTCTCTCTTTTATGTGCGGGATATTTGTGTATCGTTCCAGTCACGGTATTGTGCCTTTTTTTTGTTATGTATGGAAGGAGGCTGACATCATACCGATTCCTAAGCCTAGGAATTCTGGCAGTGTGCGACCCATCTCCCTCACAAGTTGCATCTCGAAGGTGTCTGAAAGGATGGTGTTGGAGCGCTTGAGGTGGAAGCTTGGCCCTCTTCATAAACACCTCTATGGATTCACCAGAGGAGTGGGCATTTTCGAAAGTCTTTCCACTCTACTGGCCGGCATTGGGTCGGACGCCCAAGCCCACATTGTTGTCTTTCTTGACCTCGAGAAAGCTTTTGAGCTAGCCAGTGCACCTGCCATCCTCTCACTCTTGGCCTGCAGGGGGGTTAAAGGAAGACTGCTTTCATGGCTTTGTTCCTATCTCCAGGACAGGCGGGCCCGGGTACACTTCCAGGGGCATGCCTCTTCTCTCAAGACCCTGGACAACGGCACTCCACAGGGTGGGGTGCTTAGTCCCACCCTGTTCAATGTACTGATGCACCAGCTGGTGTGCCTGCCTTTCTCCAGAGGCACCTTCCTCCTCAGCTATGCCGATGACCTGGCACTTGTCGTACCTAGGAAGCGCCGGCTTTTGCAGTGTGTCCAGGAGGACCTCGATCTGCTGGCTTTCACTTGCCATCACTTGGGGCTCAAGATATCTGTGGCAAAATCCAAAGCCATGATCCTTCACACCAGGGTACCCAGTAAGATGCTGTGGGTCCTGGGCATCGATCTGGAGTTGGTTCACAGTTATAAGTACCTTGGCATCTTCATTGACAGGCGCCTCACCTTCCAGAAATAGGGCTCTGCAGAGGGTCAGGGCATTGAGTGCCATGGCCAACCCTAGGGTTGGGGCCAGCCTCAAGGTCATGAGGTTGTTCTACATCCAGGCAATACGCTCCCTCATTGACTATCAGGCACCTTCTATGGTTCACACCAGACCCACAAACATCAAATCCCTCTGTGTGATCCAGAACACAGCTGTACAGGCCATACTAGGGGCTCCTAGATGGGCCAATGCAGTGGTGCAGCTACAGCACCTTGAAGACAGGATCCAACTGGTAGCTGCCAAGAGGATCGCAAAGTATCTCCGACTCCCAGGGGCTGACAAACTTATGAGGGATTTACGGGTCCGCCAGTGACAGGTAATTCCACTGCATCCCGGCCGCCGATGTGTGTGGTTGGTAGCAGATGCCACACGGAAGCTCCTGCCCATGACATTGCTCCAGGCGGGAGGCTGGGACAGACTGGCAGCGAACTACATGGTGCCGCCCCCTTGGGCACCAGAGCTATTGGCAGTGCTCTGGACAACCCTACCAGACAGCAAGAGGCATTGCACCCAGAACATTCTGCAACGACTTGCCTGCCCCGCATGTGCAAGAAAAGATAAATAACACTTCCCTACCTGGGGAACCAATGCCTGGTCACCAAAATGGAAGAGACCCAGGCCGGGATACCATTCCGGCGAATCAAATAGAATAGAATATAATGGCGGTTACAGTGTTGTTGTTTTTTTTTTGGGGGGGGGAATATATTAATTGTGAAAAGTTTCTGTTGTTTAGGGTAATAACACCTTTATGGTATTGTATACAAGTGTTTCAAAATATATCTTGTAAAATGTGTTTGTCTTATTTTTTTTTATTTAAAACAGTGCATAACAGCAAATAAATAAAATACAGGACCTATCCGGCAACAGATGTAATAAACTTCCGTTGCCTAATAATTCACCACACACACAACCCCGTGTGAACTTCAAACACCCTCTCCTTATCCCCCTCCTAATCTAAAACAAACAGGTTTACCACAGCAACCTGCATTATTCTTAGACATGACACCTATTCCTAAATTTTCCCCCAGCAAAAAACTTTTTTGGGAAAAAGCCTTAACCCTCCCCTTGCATTTCTCCCCCAAAAACCTATACCCAACCAAACTTTCAAAAATACAAAAAAGAAAATTAATACTTTCATTTTATCACATTGTTTAACGTACATGCATTTTGGGAAAGAGCAAGTAATAAAAAGGGATACTAAAATTGAACGTTGGGACACCCCTTTTTCTTTGGGTTCTGTACATGTGTATAAAAGAGGCCCCACTTTAACGGGCAGCCCCCTCACAGCTTACACTACTTTAAGAACATAAAAAAGGGAAGGAAACTTTTAACGGGCCAAATAAACCCTGCCAGCAGGCCCATGTTCCCCCCCCGGGAAATTGACCAAGGGACCCCCCCCCCCAAAGATTACCCCAAAGGGGACCCACCCGGGTCTATTTCACCCCCACTAAAGGATGGAGCCCTGTCCCGGGGGGGACCCAGCCCCAAAGCTAGCCAGGTCCCCTCCCACCCCCCACCCACTAATGTATTTATAAAAACCTTTTTTAAAAAAACTACACGGGTTTTTTAGCTTCAATAACTTTTACCGGGAGTTTGTTCCACTCATCCACAACTCTTTTCCCCAAACCCAGTATTTTCCCCTTTATCCTTCCTGAATCTGAATTTTTCCAACTTGAAACACTGTTTGCGAGTCCTGTTTTGGTAAAAAATTTTTCAGCCCCACTTTTTACATCCCTTTTATTTATTCCTTTTTCCCTTTATACCCCCCTTTTCTTATTCCTCCAAATTCTTTTCCCTTTCGAACGGGGGTCCCAGTTTTCGGGACTTCAGTTTTTTCCTCATAGGGAAAAGATTTCTGACTTGGGTCTTTTTTGTCATCACCTTGTACGTTTTCCAGAGAATTTATTTTCCATTCTGTTTTTAGGGGGTGCCGAATGACCCAGCATAGTCTAAATGAGGCCAAACCCAAGGTTATATAGATTTAAAGAACAACTGGGGACTTCTATTATTTTTATTTCCCTATATATGAAGCCAAAAATTTTCTGTTGGGCTTTTTTGCGAACACTAATGCCCCTGTTGTTTTTGGGTTTGGGTTATGCTAACCAAAAAACTCCTAAATCCTTTTCGAAATTTGGGTTTGTATTAAGATCTACATTATTTGTTTATAGTGGGCACGGTTATTTCCTTCCCAGGTAAAAGAAAAACTCAGCACTGAAAAACAATTCGGGCAGTTTTACCAAGGCTGGCTCCTTCGGGGAAAAATTAATGAATAGAAAAAGAAATAAAAACGGCCCAATGTTTAAACATTTATCATTTGAAAGGGAAAAAGAAAAAACAATAAAAATGAAGGGTTCCAAATTGAAAAAAAAAAGGGAAAAAGGGGAAAAGGGAAAAAAAATTTACATTTGAAATAAACGCTTAATTGGTTTAATAGCGGAAAGGGGCTTCAGGTTTTGGGTTTGACACTGAGGGGAAATTGTACCCGTTGCTGATGTGGGGGGGGGGGGGGGGTTTAGCAGGTGTTGGTCCCCCACCACTGGCTCATTTTCCCCGGGGTTACCCGGGATGTTTTACTTCGTGACGGGGGAAAAACGGGTTTTACCTGCTTGATGGGGGTTAGGTCCTGTTTTGGGCTTACAAAACGGGTTTAAGTAGACTAAACATGGGGTTTGTCTCAGGACGTTATTCTTTCCCTTTATTTTTTTGGGTTTGGTTGGCAGGTGCCCCCTGCCCATTCCAAGCGGTAAAAGAGAGACAGGTTCCCCAATGCTTAAGAAATCATGTCCATGTTTAAGAACAATACCTAAAAGATGTGGTGATTTTAAAAAACTTTTTAAAGAAAAAGCTGAAAAACTAAGTTAATTATTGTTAAAAAAGTGAAGCTTTCGTCAATAAGCCCAACTAAAAAGGGTTCAGGCGTGTATTACGGGGCCAGTTTTGGGGGAGCTGTGGTGATGATTTACTGTTTGACCAGGGGCCCAAACCCGTAACCTTTGAGGGGGGGAAGAGGGGGGGGGGGAAGGGTTTTTACCCGGGGAGCTAGTTGCCCTCCCTTAAACAAGCAGCAGCAACCCAAACTTTTCCTTTTTTCGGGGGGGGGGAAAAAAAGGGGGGGGGAAAAGGTTTTTAGGGGGAAAGCGGGGATTTAAACCCAACCTTAAAATTTGCCGGCAATAAAAACTATTGTCATTACATCCCTCGTACTCCAAATCTTTTGAACTTTTTCCCTCAAAACCCCCCCCATACCAAAAACTTAAGTCAAGGGTATAAAAAGGGAATTAGGGGGGGAAAAAATTTCCCAAAAACATGGGAAGTTTTTGGAAAGGCAAGAAATTTTTCTATGACTCCTTTAAATTTTAGCAGTCGGGAAAAACAATTGGATAAACCTTTGATTACACAACATGGAATTTAAAAAACCCTTGGGGGTGCCAATGTCCACCTAAGGGGGGGCACTGTTGGTTCTTTTTAAAAAGGTTTTCTAGGGTTTTCAAAGGTTTGTGGCCCCTTTTCAAAAAGGGAAATTCTTTTCCGGCAAAAAAAAAATTTAAAAAAGCGGGGATTTACCCCCCCCCGGGGGCCCAAAAATTTCCCTTTTTTTCTAGGGTGGACTATCTCGTTTCTCCCGGAAGGATTTTCCCGGTTTGGAAGCTTACAGGGAAGGGGGGTTCCCATCATGATACTTTTAGTGCCCCAACCCCTAGGGCCGTATTGGAGGCATCATTTTTAAAAAGAAAAATGTTTTATTAATATCTGGAATTTAAGTATGGGGTTTTTTCGAAAAATCCCTTTTAATTCTTTAAACTTTTCCCGAGCTCCCGTCGGAAAGTTCAAGAGGTTTCCTTCACAGATTTTTTAAGGGAAATTTGGGATAAGATGCCTTTAAAAACAGTAAGGTTTGGGAAAAAAACCGTGCATTTAAAAAATTTTCAGAACCAAGAAAGCTAAGCATGGAGCTTTTTGGTTTTTGGGGAATTTGAATTCTAATAAAGCTTTGATCTTACTGGGGAGAGGCTGCCCGAGAGTTATTAGAAGTATCAAATTTCCCAAAATTTTTTTCTTTTTTTTTATACCCAAAGGAAAACCCTTTTCTTCAGCTTTGGCAAATGAGGCCTTTTTGAGCGTAACCTACGAAAAAAAGATGTTTAAAGTTTTGGGTATGTTCGCCCAAAACCCTGGATTTCATTTTCATAAAGTTATCAAAAAAAACTGAAACATTTGGGTATTACCCAAACCTTTCTCATCTCCACGTAGATAGCACGGCCCGTTAAACCCAAAATGAAAAGGGGTTTGTCCTATAACCCGCATCGTCCTTGGTGGATAAAAAAAGTGGGTACTGCAGAAGAAGGATCTAACATTTTCTTGATTTATATGCCCGCGCAATTTCAATTTTTGTGAAAAGAAGGGAAACATCATAAAAATTTTTTGTTGATCGCTATCTATTAAGGGCATAGGCTCGTTTCTCACCGAGTTTTTAGCATTAAGGCCTTGAAATCAATTGCAAGTTTTAAAATTTAATTATCCCCCTTAACCATGACTACTGGTGGGGCAAAATGCGGGAAACTGAAGGTTCAATGATCTTTTTGTTTTAACAATTTGTTACCTCTCGGCAAATGCATCCCTAAGGTTTTAACTGGAAAATGGGTATAAATTTTTTTTTGTCAGGGTTGTCCCCTCACTAAGTCCTTTTTATGGACTTACCGGGGTTTTGGAAAAACCTGGAATATCAGTAAAGACGTTGGGAAAAAATTTCTCACACCAAATTTAAGTAGTTCTTTTCTCTTATGGTCATCCAAAAAATTCATTAATTTTTAACGTTGGGTTGGCCCCCAGTGGTCAAGGGTCACCAAAGCCCTGTTGTTCTTTTTTAAAAAGGTTAAGTTAGTGGGGTGTCAGTTTTCACACCCTTACTTTCTTTAGTTGTTTATCAAGTTCGTGTGGGAAAAAAAATAAATCAAAAATTTTTTAAGGGGAGTTAACCCAAATTTTTTTCCCGGGAATTTTTTTTTAAGGATGTTATATGAAAAAGTGGTGACGTGTACTTAAAACCCGTGGTGAAGGTTTTTTCTTAGCTCAGTGGGAGTTTTATTAGTCAGTGGTGACGTTTTTCTTTTGCCCCCAGTGGTGACGTTGTACTTAGCTTGTGAAGGGCCTTTTGTGTGCTCTCTTTTAATTTTGAAACCGGGGTTTCCTCTCTTTAGGGAACTTTACCAGCAGGGAGAAAAGCTCAGAGTTGCTAAGATGGGGGATACGGCGTTTAACGGGGAGACAAGAGGGTTCGTAGTTAAACCCCCTGTTTTTGGGGGTCCCCAGGTTTTTAAAAGGGGGGCTTGGGCAGTGGCCAGGCAACTTGGGGAACCCAAACTGGGAAAATCCCAAAAAAAAAGGGTTTGGGGAGGCGAAAAAAAGAGAAAACCCGAAAACTTTCCGTGGAAAAATTCCCCCTTTTTTTTTGGGGTCCCCCGGCGAATGTGAGGTTCTTTCGGGAATGCCAAACGAGCACCAAAAAAAGCATTGGCCCGACGGGGAGTGAGACATCCCTAGAAACCCCACGAAGCCACCCGGAAAGTCTTGCGGGTTTTACAAGGGGTTTAATTTCTTTCCCGGCGAATGTGGTCGACTACTCGGAGATCCGACGGACGACGCCAAAAAGGGGGTTTAAAAAAATTGTTGTTGTTGGGGGGTAAACCCGATTGGTACTTTGGGTTAGGGATTCTGCTTGAAAAGGGGGGGGAAATAGGAGGCAAGGGGGAGGTGTTTTTCCCGGGGTGGGATGGAAAAGGGTATTGTTACCCTTTTGGATGACATCATGAGAGGTAATGGGAACCAAACCTTTTTTATTTTGTCTCAGTGCTGGAGGCAACGATGTTTGGAAGAAGTAGGAAAATGAGGACCTGATTTGCGGTTTAAAGGGGGGAATAGAGATAATTAGGGGGGAAAGGGGGGGAAAACCTGTATATGTGGCTTTTTTCCAAAAGGGAGGGGTTGGGAAATGAAAAGGTTTTTCCAGGGGCCCTTTTGGGTTTTAATTTCTGGGGTGGACAAATTACTGTAAGGATCCCCTGTTTATCCAAAACATCCCCTGTTCTACCACGCATCAACGATTTACCCAAAAGGGTTTGCTGTCTACCCCCAGCATCCACTGTTTTTACCCCAGCATCCAATGATCTACCCCCGCATCCACTGATCTTCCCCAAACTTCCACTGTTTTTCCCCAGAAAATTTCTGAAACTTCCCCAGGATCAGCCCGAATCTACCCGAGCATCCACTGTTCTTCCCCAGCATCCACTGATCTACCCCAGGATCCGCTGATCTACCCCAGCATTCACTGTTCTACCCCAGCATCCACTGATCTACCTCAGGATCCGCTGATCTTCCCGAGCATTCACTGTTCTACCCCAGAATCCATTGATCTTCCCCAGGATCCGCTGATCTACCCCAGCATCCACTGATCTGCCCCAGCATCCACTGATCTACCGAGAATCCACTGTTCTACCCCACCATACACTGATAAACCCCAGGATCCCCTGATCTACCCCAGCATCCACTTATCTACCACAGCATCCAATGATCTACCTAAGCATCCACTTATCTTCCCAAGCATCCACTGATCTACCCCAGCATCCATTGATCTACGCCAGGATCCACTGATCTACCCCAGCATCCACTGATTTGCATCAGAATCCGCTGTTCTACCCCAGCATCTACTGATCTACAACAGCATCCACTGATCTACCCGACCATCCACTGTTCTCCCCCAGCATCCAATGATCTACCCCAGCTTCCACTGTTATACCCAAGCATCCACTGTTCTATCCCAGCATCCTATGTTCTACCCCAGCATCCACTGTTCTAACCCAGCATCCACTGATCTACCCCAGCTTCAACTGATCTACCCCAGGATCCGCTGATCTACCACAGCATCCACTGATCTACACCAGCACCCACTGATCTACCTCAGCATCCATTTATCTTCCCCAGCATCCACTGATCTACCCCAGCATCCACTGTTCTACTGCAGCATCCACTGATCTACCCCAGCATCCACTGATCTACTCCAGCATCCACTGTTCTACCGAAACATCCACTGATATACCCCAGTATCCACTGATTTACCCCAGCATCCACTGTTCTACCGCAGCATCCACTGATATACCCCAGTATCCACTGATCTACCCGAGCATCTACTGTTCTATTCCAGCATCCACTGATCTACCCCAGCATCCACTGATCTACTCCAGCATCCATTGATCTACTCCAGCATCCACTGTTCTACCCCAGCATCCACTGATATACCCCAGCATAAACTGATCTACCCTAGCATCCACTGATCTACTCCAGCATCCACTGATCTACTCCAGCATCCACTGATATACCCCAGTATCCACTGCTCTACCCCAGCATCCACTGATCTATTACAGCATCCACTGTTCTACCCCAACATCCACTGATCTACCCCAGCATCCACTGATCTACCCCAGCATCCACTGTTCTACCCTGCATCCACTGATTTATCCCAGCATCCACTGTTCTACCCCAGCATCCACTGGTCTACCCCAGCATCCACTGTTCTACACCAGCATCCACTGATCTACCCCAGCATCCACTGATCTACCCCAGCATCCACTGTTCTACCCCAGCATCCACTGATTTATCCCAGCATCCACTGATCTACCCCAGCATCCACTGATCTACCCCAGCATCCACTGTTCTACCCCAGCTTCCACTGATCTACCCCAGCATCCACTGTTCTACCCCAGCATCCACTGATTTATCCCAGCATCCACTGTTCTCCCCCCAGCATCCTGATTCCCCCAGCATCCACTGTTCTACCCCAGCATCCATGATCATATCCCCAGCACCCAAATGTTCTCCCCCAGCATCCAACTGATTTACCCCAGCATCACTGTTCTACCCCGGGCCCTATCACCCCGCATCCACTTTTCTACCCCAGCTCCACTGATTTA